>JACEFZ010026011.1:0-319893 GCA_014155875.1 Cepaea nemoralis | reverse complement strand
AGTTCATCTAGAAATATGAATTCTCCCTTCACATTCCATGATTCCACATTCCAAGGTGTTTTAGAACATTTCAGTTCTCTCATTCTTACATTCATTGACAGTGTTAATATAATACATTTCGATATATACATATATTACGACTCCCAGACTTGTGTGCTATGCAGATGTAGAACTCCATCCCTGCTCCCCGCCATGGTATGTAGTTATTATGCTTTCTTTTGTTTTTTAAAAGCACCACGTAACAAAATGTGGTCTGTCAGGTTTCAAAACGGCGTGACTTCTGTGACAGACTGTTCACGACAGGGTCAGGTACAGCGAGTTGTGGCCCGAGTCGATTGCAGTCGTTGAAGGCCTCGTGCAGGAAAACCGCCGACTGACTGTGAGCGACATGTTGTCTTGTGTGTCCTCTAATCTCCAAGTCGTTCCTCCACTTCTGAGCCCAATCAATTCATATTAGTTTAAGTAGGTCAGCATGGTCGAGTAGGTAAGAACGCATGCTCTTAAACACCCGTTGTGCTGATGCCGGTTTCAACCCATACACTGGACAGCTGAACTAAAATGTTGACCTATCGTCCTTGACTTGGAGACGTAAATTACAAGTACCTTAGTCGGAGTGGGCTCACCTGATGGCGAGGGACACTGTTAATAGGGAAAACTAATCCACACGCAAAGTTTAGTCCATCACTACTATAGTTTTTTTTTTTTTAGGTACATCACGGCACACGGGTGTAACCCATAAGTGCTCCGTTAGTTAGTTAGTTAGTTAGTCGACAGATCATCCTCGTTGCACATCGAACCATTCAGTCCATAAGTGCTCGGTTCCCCTCCTCAGCAAATCCCGCAGCGTGTAGCGGCTAACGACGCCAGTTCTGTGTTGGTTTATCAATCTTCTTTGGCTTCCTGCGTAGTGTTCTTGTTTGGCCACCCCTCTTTTAATTTGCTGCTCCCGCAGTCTGGCCATTGTTGTAGATTCACAGTCATCACTTGGTTCTCGCAAAAGTCTCACTTCTCGTAGAGCATTCAGAATGTCAGCCTGGTCCATGGCGCGTCCGCCCTCCACAGTAGCCTCACCTGCGAGCTTGTCAGCCCGCTCATTTCCGTTCTCCTCCTAACTCAAACCTGAGTCTGGAGAAACTCAGCTCAGTGCACGAACTTCGTAGCACCGGCGAGGATCCTGAAATACTTTGGGTAAATTTTTAACTCGAAATTTTGCCCGGGCAGAGCCGTTAGGCTACTCTTTTTCGATTTCCAACTGCCAAGGGATTTTTTACGTGCGCAACAATGTATACAGGCGACGGATCTCACTACCCAGAGACCAGGTGAAATTTTATTACTAGAAGTCCACATGAAAAAAAAAAAACTCCGCTCCTCACCGGGGAATGAACCCGGGACCTCCAGCACTCGAGGCGGTCACCATACCTCGAGACCAAGCAGCGCCCTACTCAAAATTGTATTTCTTTATTATGCACGAACTTGCATTCGATCTACAACCTCTGTCTTTACTATAAATAGTGTGTATGGACTACGCTAAAGCGAGCGAGCGAGCGCAAAAAAAAAATATTAATTTATTTCCCATGTTATATTGTTGGCCACCAGAGTTGGCCCTCACAGCTGATTTGCTTGGCGCCTGAAGGCAGCAAACAAGTCACATTCAGAGCGAAATCGTGCGTCAGCCTAACACATAACTCGCCTTATACAAACACATTCAACTTTCATGTTCAACTGAGATAAGGACAGGGGTTGTAGATATGCAAGTTCGTGCATGATAAAGAAATACAATTTTGAGTTTCTATGCAAGACTTCACAATAACACTGCGAGAGCCTCTAGCTACACACACCGGAAGGTGATTCAATGAAATATGTGTAACTCATGTAGCCACGATGCGTGACCAGATCAGTACAACCACAACCGTAGTTGTCCGAGTGGGCGGGAGGTGGTTAATATATCCAGTTGCTGGGCATATAATCATGAAGATTTGAATAAGCAGTATATTAAGATGGAGGTGTAAAATGAATGTGTGTGTAAACATAGGTGACTGACAGGCACCTTGCCGTCTTGACTGACGGAAGTTTGTTAAACTGTGCTTTAAAAAAAAAAAGGTATACCTCTCCATCTAGCCTAGGCTGAATTGTAGAGACTATTTGTTGCCCTTGCAGCATGACCCCTATTTCGGCCTGCCTAGTTTACTCCAGAGAAAAGGTAACACCAATGCATCTGGAACAAGCGGAACAAGGAATGTACCTGGAATGGCCGGGATCTGGCCGAATACTCTGGTCGTCGTGTGAGATGGCCAACCATGACTATCCACGCAAGAGGGAGACACAGCGATATATTCCTGGATGTCTTGGCTACCTGGAATGGCCGGGATCTGGCCGAATACTCTGGTCATCGTGTAAGATGGCCAACCATGACCGTCCACGTTAACAGATCTTGTTAAATGTCAATATTTTCTTCTGATCCAATTTTTCTTTTAAACGTTAGTTTTACAGGACTTTGCAGTCAACCCCACCATTGTTTGGCTGTTGTGATTTTCTAGACAAGTTAATGTTCAGCAGGTTGATATTTCTTTCTGAATGACCCACGCTCATACCATTGTGTGTAATCAGCGCAAGGCGTCTCAAACGCGGTGTGCGGGATTGCGAATCGCGTTTGTAAGCCCTTCGCCACAGCGCCGGCGTGATCCAAGGCATTATAAGAATGTTTTCTGTAACATTTACTTCCCCACAACGCCGGCTGGATCCAAGGTATTGTAAGAATGTGTTCTGTAACATTTCCTTCCCCACAACGACGGCTTGATCCAAGGCATTGTAAGAATGTTTTCTGTAACATTTACTTCCCCACAACGCCGGCTTGATGCAAGGCATTGTAACAATGTGTTCTGTAACATTTATTCCCCACAACGCCGGCTTGATTCAAGGCATTGTAAGAATGTTTTCTGTAACATTTACTTCCCCACAACGCCGGCTTGATGCAAGGCATTGTAAGAATGTGTTCTGTAACATTTACTTCCCCACAACGCCGGCTTGATGCAAGGCATTGTAAGAATGTGTTCTGTAACATTTACTTCCCCACAACGACGGCTTGATCCAAGGCATTGTAAGAATGTTTTCTGTAACATTTACTTCCCCACAACGCCGGGTTGATCCAAGGCATTGTAAGAATGTTTTCTGTAACATTTACTTCCCCACAGCGCCGGCTTGATGCAAGGCATTGTAAGAATGTTTTCTGTAACATTTACTTCCCCACAACGCCGGGTTGATCCAAGGCATTGTAAGAATGTTTTCTGTAACATTTACTTCCCCACAACGACGGCTTGATGCAAGGCATTGTAAGAATGTGTTCTGTAACATTTACTTCCCCACAACGCCGGGTCGATCCATGGCATTGTAAGAATGTTTTCTGTAACATTTACTTCCCCACAACGACGGCTTGATCCAAGGCATTGTAAGAATGTTTTCTGTAACATTTACTTCCCCACAACGCCGGCTTGATGCAAGGCATTGTAAGAATGTGTTCTGTAACATTTATTCCCCACAACGCCGAGTTGATCCAAGGCATTGTAAGAATGTTTTCTGTAACATTTACTTCCTCACAACGACGGCTTGATGCAAGGCATTGTAAGAATGTGTTCTGTAACATTTATTTCCCACAACGCCGGCTTGATCCAAGGCATTGTAAGAATGTTTTCTGTAACATTTACTTCCCCACAACGACGGCTTGATGCAAAGCATTGTAAGAATGTGTTCTGTAACATTTATTCCCCACAACGCCGGCTTGATGCAAGGCATTGTAAGAATGTTTTCTGTAACATTTACTTCCCCACAACGCCGGCTTGATCCAAGGCATTGTAAGAATGTTTTCTGTAACATTTACTTCCCCACAACGACGGCTTGATGCAAGGCATTGTAAGAATGTGTTCTGTAACATTTACTTCCCCACAACGCCGGCTTGATGCAAGGCATTGTAAGAATGTGTTCTGTAACATTTATTCCCCACAACGCCGGCTTGATGCAAGGCATTGTAAGAATGTGTTCTGTAACATTTACTTCCCCACAACGCCGGCTTGATGCAAGGCATTGTAAGAATGTTTTCTGTAACATTTACTTCGTCACAGTGCCGGCTTGATCCAAGGGTCCAAGGCATTGTAAGGACGTTTTATGTAACATTTAACATATTTCTGTAACATTTAACTCACAAGTCTTAAAGGAGGTCAGCATGGCCCAACGGATAAGATCGCTCTCTTAAAACATCAGGTGTGCTGATGTCGAGGTATCGGGTTTAACCCCTACTCCGGCCAGTTGGACTAAAATGTTGGTTTTTCTTCCGTCCTTGACTTGGGGGACGTAAATTACACGTGCCGCGGAAGTCGGCGTGGGTTCGCCTGATGGCGAGGGACACTAGTGATAGGGATAGCTAATCCACACGAAAATATCAGTCCAGTGCACTAGAAGTTGTAGCACATGAACTAGGCGAGCGAGCTAACGCAAAAATAAAAAAACAAACGAAAGTGTCAGTGAACTGATTTATTATAAGGAGCGAACTCTTATCCATCACGTCTATTCCCCCTTCTTTGTGGAACAGTTGTACTACTAACATGCACAACCATGCATTCATAAAATGCTGGAAGGCAGGAAAAACTAGCTGTGAAACCACTGACCCCGAAGTCAGGTCAACGCTTATATAACAACTCTGCACATTTCGTTTCCTTGTAATGAAAAATGACACACTTATTTTCTCTACTAAATGGACAGATATAAATACACCTGTATTCCAACGTAACTAGTCAGATCCGTGAAATCCTGGCGGGAAACTGCGTGCTATATCTAACAGTGAAGATAACTGCATATCTTTCCAATTTATATAAATGTATAAATATTCCAGTTCTATACTTGGTATCCTACCTTGCGTTCGCTTACAACATGATTTCTTTTTCGCCTTACTTGTTCGCACCTCCACGCTATTATCGCAAATAAAAGCGGTAATGTTCATAACATTTCTGTGCCGTTTTTAGAATTTAATAAAGTATGTATATGTGACGGGATGTGTTTATTTATATGGGGCCAGACAGATTGACTGGGTCTGTACCAGCGAGTGGTATATTGGTACATGATAAGGCAAACATGTTCGGACCCCTTTGGGATCGTGTGGGATCGTGGGGAAGAGCAGATAGATCATCTCGGCCTGGAGAGAATGGTGCTGGCCGACACTCATGACTCCGAGGGAAGGCCAGGCAGACTTATAATCTTACTGCTACTGTACTGTTAGTATTGGGACTCTTCGCTGGCTGTTGAAGATAAGATTCAACACGTGAGGGAATGTCCCGAGTGTTGTGATGCAGGTTCTGGACTCAGCTCAGTTCAGCTCGACTTAGCTCAGTTCAGCTCAGCTCAGCTCAGCTCAACTTAGCTCAGCTATCTCAGCTCAGCTCATCTTATTTGGGTTCTTTTATCAATGAATTGGCTCCTCTGTGGCGAACGGGTTACCAGTGCAATTCATAATCCCGCATACCGCGTTCGAAAACAGCTGCGAACGATTTGGAAGCAGACCACCTTGCATTGTTTTCCTTACAATGGTCGTTCAGAAATCAATGGCAAACTACTGAACGTAAACACTTGCCCAGAAATCACAAATAGTCGAAAAATGCTGGAGTTGACGGCTTCGTCTCGTAAAGGCTATGCAACTACTTTAACTATCAATGGATTGATTATTTGGTTGTTTCGGGATTTGAAATTTAAATATTGAGCACAACCCACTGCTGGCAACGCTGATCGTATTCTGGTATGAACCTAAGGCCTATCCACGTCAATACTATATTATATATTATATATTATATTATATGGGGTGTCGTGTTTGGTGAGCATCGCCCAATATTCAGCGCTAACAGAAAGCAGGTTAGTTAGTTAGTTAGTCGACAGATCATCCTCGTTGCACATCGGACCATTCAGTCCATAAGTGCTCGGATCCCCTCCTCAGCAAATCCCGCAGCGTGTAGCGGCTAACGACGCCAGTTCTGTGTTGGTTTATCAATCTTCTTTGGCTTCCTGCGTAGTGTTCTTGTTTGGCCACCCCTCTTTTAATTTGCTGCTCTCGCAGTCTGGCCATTGTTGTAGATTCACAGTCATCACTTGGTTCTTGCAAAAGTCTCACTTCTCGTAGAGCATTCAGAATGTCAGCCTGGTCCATGGCGCGTCCGCCCTCAACAGTAGCCTCACCTGCGAGCTTGTCAGCCCGCTCATTTCCTTGTACTCCCGCATGCCCTGGCACGAAGATGAAACTAATCTTTGCCAGCCGAGACCGCTTCAGAGGCAGCAACCATTCTCTTCGAATCGACCCCTCCTCTATCCTCTTGATCATGTTCATTGAGTCGCTAAGGAAACAAGCCCTAGTGAATGTCTGTGTCTCGAGCCATGTTATTGCTTTACTTACTGCCATGACTTCCATGGTCAGGCTACTTGTGGTTTCAGTGAAAGCACCAGAGTCCTCCTTCACAATTCTCCCTCCGGCCCGAACTGTAAAGGCCCATGAGCTTCTCACATGTCGGACGACCGACCCATCTGTGTAGATGACCGCGTCACTGTCTAGCGAATTCTCGAAAATCAACGCTTGTACTTCAGCCTCAACAGCAGCCGGGTTTTCTTGTCTGCATTTTCTATCTAGTTGGATGCAAACTGAAAAGGATGTGCAGAAGTCTGTTGGCACTTGCACCCACTCCTCGCCAGGTTCTAAGTCCTCAAGTGAACACACCTGTTGAAGAATGTCCTCGGCTTGACCCATCCACGACCGTCCTCTTTTTAACCTGCTGCCCTTCACCTTCCTAATTTCACTATGCAGTGGATGCTGTGTGTTTGCGTTAATTCTGAGGTAGGCACGTGCCCTGCAAACTTGCATTCTCTCTTCAATGGTTGGAAAATCAAGAAGGTAGCGCATCGCCCTGCTTGAAAGCAGGTAGTACTGTCTACTGTCATACGGTAGCACAGCCATATCTGACTAAGACCTGACTATAGTAATTTGTGTTTATCAATGAATTGCATTAGTCTCGTGGATAGGAACATTAGCGACTCAATGAGAAATATGTTGATCTGGTGTAGCGTGTGCAGTAACTTAAGGAGACATTGCGTTTAGCAATGCTGCACAGTTATGTTATGAGTCTATTGTAGTTTGAATCAGAAACGAATGGTTAAAACCGGTCAGAACACAAACTGAACTCGTGTTCATTATGCTGTGTGTGGCGCTTATATTTTATCTTGATCTCCTTACACTGAAGCGTAAAATAAAGATAAATAGGACGCGGACATATCTCAAAATCAGCACCGCAAAAGAGATTGCATGAACGCTCACCGGAAGATGTGGGGGACAAGTTAATGAAGGATACATTATGGTTGGGTTGGGCTGAAGACACTTCCATACTTGCGTGTGAGTCATCAAACATTGATCCTATACAAGTACGCGCGTCAGTTTCCTAACATTGTAGAGACATCCTTTGCCTTTTAAAACTCAACACATTCATTTATCCTGACCGCATCATGACCTGCCTAGACTATCTGTATACAACTTTTTAGGTAGTGGATAGACATCCACCAGAAGTCAGGTCTTAGTCGGATATGACTGAGCTCCCGTCTAACACCCTAGCCACTGGGCCACCTGTCCTGTTAAATTCCCGAGAGGAGACTGGACTCAACAAGCACATCTTTAAACTTATTATCTGTTGGGATTATTGACTGACTTTGGTCTACACTCCTCTCTTCTGTCTTCCCTTCCATATATCTATTTCTTTCTCTCTCTCTATTATTCCCTCAACACATACTCCGACAACAGTTCCTTTCAACGATAAGATAAAAGATTTATTAATAAAAACTATGTCTGGTGTATGTATGGATATTGTCTATGTAGTTGGTATGTTCTTCTAGTGTGGCTGCCAGATAAGATGTTGATAGATAGTCTCCGTGGCTTCTCTCGTCTCTTCTCTCAGCTAGAGTACAGGACATGACATAGATATAACAGAACGGTCTCACCCTGACAGCTCCGTATGCTTGAGTCTGTAGATATATCCGTTTTTTGTAATGAAAAATGTTCACCACTGTCTGAATGTATTTAACCCGATCACCATATGCTGTCAGCGTAAACTGAATGTTCTTTAGTATCTTATAGCGTTCTTAATTCCATCCTGGAAAACACATCGAGTTTCTAGTATAGTATTCTCTATTTTTGTCCTGTAAAAGTTCTACACTGGATAGTTCTTAATTGATATAGGCCCTTTGTATGCACCTTGCAACTCTTCGATACTGAGTAATTTGAGTCTTTTTTCTTTAGTTTGTATGATCTCTATTTTCCATTCTCTGTCCTCCTGACTTATTAAGATGCCACTTCTTTTCCTTCCTTTCTTATGCACAAGTGTCGTGCTTTATTACTTTAAAGTGCTTTCTTGTGGGTTATCAACACTGAGTGATCTTGACCACAGCCATCTGTTTTATCTCTTAGTTGATAAGTCCCGCACTGGTATGGAAACCTGTATGATATACATTTAATAATGAGATCTGTGTCTGCTTCCTCTTCCCTCCTATGTGAGTGTCTTTTCCTCCAGCCGAAATGAAAAGGCTTCCGAAAAAACCCACTCTGACATAGGATAGAAGATTCACCTAATCGTCTATACTATTCCTACTAATAGAAAGCAATGTTAAATGCACTTCACTCACATCTATATTCCTATGCTAAACTATACTCTAATATACCTTATTTAGGCATCTATGTTCCTGGAATCGAAAAACACTTAGCGAATAACACACTAGTATCCCCTCTTTCCATCATTAGGGACGTGTATTTCTATTCCCACTCAAGAACATATCTCCTTCAGTTCAGTTTGGAACACACACTAAACTTACACAAAGACGTAGCCACTCTTTTATAGGTCATCTTTGCCGCATAGTCCTTGACATTGCTGGACACCTCACATCCAGACTTCATTATCCTCGTTAGTGGAAAATTCCAGCTCTGAACCGTTTCATATCCATACCGCAATATGCTGTCCCAATAATACTCTCTGCTTTTGTCGCAAACCAATTTTTCCACTCGACAGTTTACCTGTGCGGTTAGCCGGCCCCTTCTGTGTCTTGACCTATAAACACATGCGCCTGGTCACTCCTTTGTTTGTTACTTCTTCTTCTTCTTCTTCGTTCATCCGGAGTTTTTTTTCGGATGTGATTGCGTTGTGCCTGTTTACAGCAGAGCTGCGTTCTTGCGCCGTTAGGCCGACACATCCGACTTCTGCGGGTTTGTTACCATTACTGCTTCACTTGTTAACCCTTCCTCCACCTGGTCAGTCGGTGTATACAGTCGTCCATCTGGGAATCATTAACTCTCAGTATTTCACGACATAGGCCCCCTCTTAAGAGATTAGACCGCGTCGAATCTTTCCCACTGTAGGTTTGATTCCCATGATCCACAACCCTAGTCTTCTTCCTCCGGAGCTGAATGTCTGGATACGAAATCTGCTCCTACATTTTCCTTACCATAGGATGTATTCCACTGTGAAGTCCAGTTGCAGCACCCACGTCCATCACATCCACCGTGCGTTGAGCTCCTGCAAAGTAGCTATTAACATCACGTGTTGATGATATGATTGGATCCTCACATGGCTCACCTCATTATCCAGTAGGCGCTCTAATTGACACCCTACTATACTACTCACGATTGAAACTAGTGTTGGCTCCTCGCTCCTGTACGTCTGGTCGACCTACTTTCGACTTGCGTCAGCGACGGCTCACAATACAGACGGATTGTCCCATCCTGATTGTAACACTGCTTCCATGTCCTCTTGGTTTCCCCCGGTTTTTCCTCTGGGGATGTTCCGCCTCGTCCTTGTCGGACCGAGTCGTCTTTCCCAAACCTCCTGGGCTTTTGCTTCCAGGACCATCTTGGGCGATGTTGTATCTGGTCAGCCAATCTTTGGTTGGAGTCCTGGGTAATTCTCGCTTTTCCCGACGTTACCCACCCCTTCTGAACTTGGTTACCGGTGAAACTTTCACTCTTGTCCTTTCCCTGACTTGTGATTTCCCTCCTCCTGTCGTTGGGTAAATCTGACCTATCACGTACTGTCCCATAGGCCCTCCTATGTTGTACTGGCGATCTCTGGTCTTCGTCTGGACTGGTAACCTTTGTCCCAATGGCTGCCATCACCATAAAGTGCGAAGCTTTGCTCCCGGATCTCTCTTCATATTTCCTAATGAGATGTCTAGGGAGATTTTTCTTCTCTTCCCCGATCCGTATTTTGTAGATGTTCTTGGACACCACCTTTTCCACAGGATAAGGTCCTTTCCATCCTACTTGGAGTATATTGGTCTCTGCTGGACTCCACACTTCCACTTTGTCTTCCACTTTAAGAGCTAGTTTCCTCTTAATTCGCTTGTTGGGTGGTGCTCTCTGGCACTCCGAACAAGACTTCACCCACCGGCGTACATCTCCGGTCATTCCTGGCCAGCAATAATGGCCGGATATTTGCTGCAAGGTCTCTCTGACACCCATATGTCGATTCTCGCCTATGATGTGTCCACTCTGAAGAATGTGAGGACGGTGGGTCTCTGGAACCACCCACTGCTCATGCAGGTTATCTCCCCTCCCAGCTCTCCGATAGAGTAGTTGATTCTTCAGAAAGTACTGTCCCCGTTCTGGTGGCTCAGCACTTCTTTGCAGCTTCCTGTAGCAAGGATGCAACGTAGTATCCTTCCTCTGGGCAGTATGCAATTCTCCTATCCCTGAGTTGTCGCATAGTGTCTCTGCCTCTTTTTCCTTCCCTTGAGATCCACTGACTACTGTTCCCTTTTGGGCTGGCTGTTTGGGCATCCCCAAAAAGACATATTTCGTGCCAATGATCATTGGAAATAAGAAGTCAGATAATACAGCAGCTGGAATAATGCCCGTGACGTACCTGGATTTAATCTCCACCTTGGCGATTGGCAGCGTCATGGTAACAGCACTCCTCATTGCCGGCTGTATTTCTATGGTCTCCACTGTAAGTTGGTCTGGGCTTACCAAGCTGGCGTCCACCACCGCTTCCCCATCCAAACCGGTATCGTAGAGACAAGCAACCTGTTGGCCATTTACTTCAATCAGTTCAACCACAGGTGGTCTCTCTTGGTCCTGAGTGCCTTTCATCTCCTTGACCGTTTCCTTGCCTTCCTCTTTTGATTCCTCGAGGTTGGTTATGCAATTGGCGTGTTTGGCCTTGCATCTGCAGTCCACAGTATTATGTGTTATCGACTGGCAGTGTGTGCACCCTGTTCCCTTCCTAGGTTTCCGTGTGTCCTTTTTGTTCCTTTCTCCTTCGCCGACCTCAGCCTTGTCTGTGATCACCGATGTAGGAATCACTTTGCATGCTGCGAAGTAAGAACTTTTAGGTTTCGATCTGCAGTCTTTGGTGTTGTGAGAGGCCGCCTTGCAAAATGAACACCACTTCTCAGACCACTGTCGTTTCGCTTGAGAATTCGAGGTGCTCTGGTTTCCTACCTTCACCTTCTCTGAACTCTCCTCTGTGTGCTTTATATAAGGTTCCCCTTTTTTCTCCTTCCCAGTTTTTAGGTTTCTTTTTCTCTGGTTTCTCCTGACCTTTGGTTTGTGTACTTAGTTCCTCAGTTTCACCATGTACTTCCACGAATCGTTCCGCCAGCTTATTCACAACATCAATCCGTTCCGCCCCTTGTTCTCCTAAGAAGGTTCTGAGAGTTTCGACATTTGCTTTCGCATCTGGTCTACCACCATCATCTCTTCGAGACTCTCATAATCCCTCTTGAATTCTGCCAAGTCCATCCATTTCTGGAGATAGGATTTCAGCCTCAGACTGTAGGCGGCGAATAGTTCTCCCGGCTCTCGTCTAGACGATCTAAACTTCTTCCTATACGTTTGTGCGGTGATGTCAAAATGTTTCATCAAAGCGGCTTTTAATTCCTGGTAATTATTTTCCTGTCCTGGTGGTAAGCGTGTGTACACGTCGAATCCCGAACCGATTAATCCCTGGGATAGTTTAAGAGCCCATCTGCTCCGATCCAGCCCCATAGCGACTGACATTGCTTCGAAACGAGATGCGTACTGGTCAAAGCGTTCCTTAGACTGATCGTAGACAGCTAAGGGAAACTTCATGGCATGGTAACCATGTCCACTCATGTGGGTTGCACCAGGTGACGAAGAACTTCCTTCCACTCCATCTATTTCTCCCTTAGTTTGTGTCTTGAGTTCTAGCTCTTTCATGCGGTATTCATGTTCCTCTGATCTTGTGGCTTCTTCTGCTTCCAACTGGGTCTTCCGCTCCTCCCTTTCCGCTTGACGAAACTCTCGCTCTCTTTCTTGTATGTAATCCGTTAGCTCGGAACCAGCTAAACCAATTGCCTCCCCGTTGGCCCTCAGTTCGGCTGTAGTTACTTTAGGAGTTGCCATAGTTACAGCAGATAAGTCAGCACGTTGAGTAAAGACACCTCAAGGCAGTAAAGAGTACTCACTATAAACAGATAATCTACCTAGAACCTATATCATTTATCTATGCCTATCTAATATTATTAATCTACAACACCACACAGTACATCACAACCACTCTCTCATCCACAAGAGGAGATATAGGATAAAGACTTATGTAGATGTGTGACCGTGTGACTAGGTATGTAATGTGTCTTACCACCTATCCACATTCACTCTGTCTGGAACTTTCTCACTGTAAAGTCACCAGCATTAATGAAATGTTTCTACCATAAATGTAATGGCACCATATATCCAATGGACGTCCTTCCATTAAAAGTCATCAATGTATACTTCTTTTTATTCCAATCAGTATGTCCCAACATGCAGGTACTCCGCTATGCCTGTGCCAATATGCAAGTACCCCTTTATGCATATGCCATGTTATGCATTCAGGTCATATGGGTATAATGTATGTACGTATCCCGCTCGCTCCACCAATTATGTCCTGTTAAATTCCCGAGAGGAGACTGGACTCAACAAGCACATCTTTAAACTTATTATCTGTTGGGATTATTGACTGACTTTGGTCTACACTCCTCTCTTCTGTCTTCCCTTCCATATATCTATTTCTTTCACTCTCTCTATTATTCCCTCAACACATACTCCGACAACAGTTCCTTTCAACGATAAGATAAAAGATTTATTAATAAAAACTATGTCTGGTGTATGTATGGATATTGTCTATGTAGTTGGTATGTTCTTCTAGTGTGGCTGCCAGATAAGATGTTGATAGATAGTCTCCGTGGCTTCTCTCGTCTCTTCTCTCAGCTAGAGTACAGGACATGACATAGATATAACAGAACGGTCTCACCCTGACAGCTCCGTCTGCTTGAGTCTGTAGATATATCCGTTTTTTGTAATGAAAAATGTTCACCACTGTATGAATGTATTTAACCCGATCACCATATGCTGTCAGCGTAAACTGAATGTTCTTTAGTATCTTATAGCGTTCTTAATTCCATCCTGGAAAACACATCGAGTTTCTAGTATTCTCTATTTTTGTCCTGTAAAAGTTCTACACTGGATAGTTCTTAATTGATATAGGCACTTTGTATGCACCTTGCAACTCTTCGATACTGAGTAATTTGAGTCTTTTTTCTTTAGTTTGTATGATCTCTATTTTCCATTCTCTGTCCTCCTGACTTATTAAGATGCCACTTCTTTTCCTTCCTTTCTTATGCACAAGTGTCGTGCTTTATTACTTTAAAGTGCTTTCTTGTGGGTTATCAACACTGAGTGATCTTGACCACAGCCATCTGTTTTATCTCTTAGTTGATAAGTCCCGCACTGGTATGGAAACCTGTGTGATATACATTTAATAATGAGATCTGTGTCTGCTTCCTCTTCCCTCCTATGTGAGTGTCTTTTCCTCCAGCCGAAATGAAAAGGCTTCCGAAAAAACCCACTCTGACATAGGATAGAAGATTCACCTAATCGTCTATACTATTCCTACTAATAGAAAGCAATGTTAAATGCACTTCACTCACATCTATATTCCTATGCTAAACTATACTCTAATATACCTTATTTAGGCATCTATGTTCCTGGAATCGAAAAACACTTAGCGAATAACACACTAGTATCCCCTCTTTCCATCATTAGGGACGTGTATTTCTATTCCCACTCAAGAACATATCTCCTTCAGTTCAGTTTGGAACACACACTAAACTTACACAAAGACGTAGCCACTCTTTTATAGGTCATCTTTGCCGCATAGTCCTTGACATTGCTGGACACCTCACATCCAGACTTCATTATCCTCGTTAGTGGAAAATTCCAGCTCTGAACCGTTTCATATCCATACCGCAATATGATGTCCCAATAATACTCTCTGCTTTTTTCGCAAACCAATTTTTCCACTCCACAGTTTACCTGTGCGGTTAGCCGGCCCCTTCTGTGTCTTGACCTATAAACACATGCGCCTGGTCACTCCTTTGTTTGTTACCATTACTGCTTCACTTGTTAACCCTTCCTCCACCTGGTCAGTCGGTGTATACAGTCGTCCATCTGGGAATCATTAACTCTCAGTATTTCACGACACCACCACAGCTCTCAAAACAAATATTTTACGTCTGATTAATTATTACATTTTTTTTTAAAATTTCAGACGATCGCAGCGTACCTAGAGGTTCGAACCAGAACATCTCTGACATAAAAAGAGATAGTTTTCATAATGACTGCATAATAATTGGCTGAATCTCTGGCAGTGCGTGCCACCAGACAATCGTAGAGTGGCGATTCATCTGCAGGATATCAGCGTGCTGATTTATAGTCGTGGTATCAAGTGTGTGATTCCTCCAAGATGTCCAGACGGGGGAGAGCACTGCAGGATTTCAGCAGCTTACGAAAGGAGCTTCTCGTTGGGGGTGCCCTGTTTGCCGACCTACAGTTCCCGCCAAATCTGAAGTCTCTGTACATCGATGGAAAACTTCCACAGGGGCAGGGGTCTAGATACCGTGGGAATATTGTGTGGATGCGTCCCGGGGTATGTTTCTATGTCATCATTGTATTTGTGGTTGTGCTGTGACAAGTTGTGACCAGGTGTTACTGTGATTCTACATTACTGTATGCTGTAGAAACGTTGTGGAGGTCAGATTGAAGCTACCGAAATGTAGCTGTATAGACGAATTAAGTTAATTGACCATGTCATTTTCAGGACGTTTCAATAAACCTCACCATTTATTGGCTGAATTGTAGAGAGAGAACAAGTGTTGTCCACGTAGCATAATCCCACTCTTGGTCTGTCTAGTTTACTCCAGAGGAAAGTAACATCAAAGCATCCGAACACCAGAAGCCGCAGAAGCTAACGGATCAGCAAATCAATGCTCTAATTGTCCGCCTGTCAGAGCTTCGATCCTATACCAGTTGCCGATCAAGACTTAGGGCCTGGTCTGCCCCGCCATGACATAACATTTATTATTTAGGTTTCCTCACACCAGGATAAGGCTTGCACCCTCCTAATTGCGCTCCTCCTTCCGAAGCCGTTGGCACAATGTGGGGTGTCGTGTTTGGTGAGCATCGCCCAACATTCAGCGCTAACAGAAAGTAGGTAGTACTGTCTACTGTTACTACGGTAGCACAGTCATATCTGACTAAGACATGACTATAGTAATTTACTAGGTTATATATATATATATATATATATATATATATATATATATATATATATATATATATATATATATATATATATATATATATCTGTGTGTGCTTGTGTGCGTGTCTGCAACTATGCGTACTATGACTCATCAGTCCCAACATTATCAATATGTCGAAAGTCTTTAACTCTTATGTATATTGTCATAGTGTTTGCTCTTATGCTTCTTTGATGTTGTTGTTTGTTTAGTTCTGACGCCAAATTAGCAACGGCTATGGGACAACGCATGCATGTGCGCACATATGCACGCATACAAATACACAGACACACAAACACATATACGTATATACTTGTGAAGTCAACATGCAACTATGTATGGTGATCCTGTTGCAATGGTTCCATTTGCAGGAGATGGTGTCCAACCCGCAGTTTGTGATCAACAATGTGAACCGCCATGACATCGAGCAGGGAAGTCTGGGTAAGCAAGCAGCAGATACCATGCAGACTGTGCTTTAGAAAGGTGAAGGTGAAGGGATGGAGAATAAATCTTTCACAGTGTCATATCTGTGACTGGGGTCATATATTTAACACTGGTCATAACTTTGACGGGCGTCATATCTGTGACTGGGGTCATGTCTTTCAAAGGCGTCATATCTTTGACTGGAGTAATAACTTCGACAGGGGTCATAACTGTGACTGTGGTCATAACTTTGGCAGAAGTCATATCTGTGACTGGGTCACAACTTCGACAGGGTTCACAAAAACTGTCTTAGAATGTTCCACAAGAATGCAGAGCCCCTTGACACTTGCATATATGGCATGTATCTTTTTTGGTTTCATTTCTTTTGTTTTTTGGTTCATTTAAAAACAAAAGGTAAATCCTATTCAGCCCTCCGTTGCGATAACTGTGATATATTTTATTTCCTTACTGAAGATCAACATGTTTGTCTAAACATTAATAAAATAAGTTCAGGCAAAGCTACATATCACCCAAAAATCACAATACAAAATATTACCAATCGAGTGGTCTGATCAAAGATAATAATTAGGAAGGTTTCACCAATATTACAGATCAAATGAAAAGATGAGCTGAATACTTAGAGCAACTTAAACACAGAAGCCAAAAAGAATATGTTGCACATATTTTGCTGCACCTCATCAAGTGCATATTGCAGAGTTATATATCATATAAAATGAATACTTCAGCTGAAACAATTAAAACACATAGTCACAGGTATTGTTCAAATGTGGGCCATCTGCTATCGTCACAGTAATTTCAAAATTAATTATTGAATATACACCCAACAATATCCAGCTAAATATGCCATCAAAAAATCATCATCATCATCAAGTACCATGCCGACTGGCGTAGGCGTTCATGACTCTCCACAGATCTCTTTCCTTGGTTTTCTGGATCAACTCTGTCGTTGATATTCCTCCATGCCACAGTCACAATCCATCCAGCATCATTTCTCGTGGTCTGCCTCTGCCTCTCTTTCTCTCGATCTTTCTAGTTGTCACGATGTTCTCCAGTGCCTCTCTTCTCATCACATGACCAAAAACAGCTGTTTGTCTCTTTCTTATTGTTGTATACCTTCTTCTTTTGCTGCGTTCATCCGGAGTTGTGTTTTTTTCTGGACGTGATTGCATTGTGCCTGTTTACAGCAGAGCTGCGTTCTTGCGCCGTTAAGCCGACACATCCAACTTCTGCGGGTATTTGTTGACCGGGTTAACCTTCCCGGGGGTTTCTTAGGACGTTTGACTCTCACTGTTGTGGTGTTATCTCCCATCCCAGCTGGTCCATATAGGACAGCCAAAGACATCCTGGTCACCCCTCAAGGGAAGGCAGGGGCAGACCATGGGCATTCCCCGCCATCCAAGAAGGCTTCCATACTTGCAGAGCCGACATACAGCGCTCTGGTACTGGGCTCACCCAAGGAATCGTCACGTCCTGCACATGGCTGCTTAGCCTCACTTCCGTATATTGGGCCTTCCGTTCACCATAAGCTGTTCTTCTGGAAGCCAGAAGAATGCAGTCTCCAGATGACATCCATACAGTGAGCTTTTGATTCGGACTCTCCATGTAATGGATTTGCTATCCAAGCAATATTCCATTTCATGCCACAAGGACACTTTTTCCACCTTTTATGAAGCCCACACAGTGAGCTTTTGATTCTGACTTTCCACGTAATGGATTTGCTATTTGTTGTTCTAGTTTCACCAGCCTCTTTGATGCATTCGTCGAGCAATAAATCATGCAACATATTATTTTTGGCTTTTGTGTTAAAATTCACTAAGGGAATACTTTGGTTTGAACTTTAATGAACTTCTGAACAGACAAGTCTCAAAAACCCTCCAGATATCCAACCAGTAGAAGTGGTGCTGAATATCAACTATATAAATAATAAATTTTTTTAACTCGAAATTTTGCCAGTTTCAAGTTAAAAATCTACCCAAAGTATTTCAGGATCCTCGCCAATGCAACGGAGTTCGTGCATTGAGCTGAGTTTCTCCAGACTCAGGTTTGAGTTAGGAGGAAAAACGGAGCACTTATGGGTTAAACCATGTGCAGTGATGTTGATCCAACGACTAAAAAAAAAAAAAAATAAATAAGAAATGTTAAAAGCTATTATACTTTTGAAGGATGGGATAGTTACTGGTCCAGAAGGAATGCCAGCAGATGCTATTAAATCCAATCGATCATGGAAACTGAATTTCTGCACAAATTATTTAGCAATCTAGGAGACCAAACTTATAACAGCAGACTGGAGAGAAGAATATCTGGTGGAGCTGCCAAGGAAATGGAATCTGTAGGAGAGTGAAATCTATAGAGGAATAATGTTATTGTCAATTCCTGTGAAAATATCAAGCAGGATCATTCTGAAGAGATTCAGATAACAGATGTCACTGACAAACAACTAAGGGATGAAAGGCAGGTTTTGCAGACTTGTAGACTTTGAAAAGGCCTTTGATAGCATTGATAAGAACTCCATAGGGGATCACAAAGAAAGTCATTAACTTAATAAAGGCAACACATGAAGACTTGAAATGCAGAGTTTTTCATGAGAATTTTTACAATAAAAATATAAGTGCAACAGGGATACCTTATGTCACATTTATTATTCTTACTCACTATAGACTGGATTATGAAGACAGCAATAACTAAATAACTACCACCAGAAATGTAATTCAATGGACTGTGATAGATCAGCTTGATGATCTTGACCTTGCCGATCATATTGGCCTCCTGACCCATACACAAAATCAGATGTAAGATAAACTAAACATGCTTGATGAGCGGTCACAACTGTTTATAAATGAACAGGGAACAGATAGAGGTAAGGAGTATAAATCAAGCACATAACCTGATCTCCTTTGGTGGAACCTCACTTAAATAGATGGAATCATAAATCAATTAAGGTAGCAACGTAAACAAAAATGGGGTTTGGAGAGGCATATGGAGATATTAAAATAAGAATATGAGAGGTGAGAGGAGCTTTTATAGCACTAGAACACTTGTGGAGGTCAAAAGAAATTAAAGCTGGTACCAATCGTGGAATATGGGAGCCTTAATATTCAATCTGTACTGCTGTGTACAACAGAAACATGAAGAACAAATACTGATAGACTACAAGCATTCATTAATTACTGCTGGCACAGAACACAAGGACTAAAATGGTATCACAGTATCACTGTTGTGGAGCTTAACTGATTCACTGCCGAAGGATGTGACTTCCCATTTGGACAGAAGGGCAATATATCATCACCATAATAGAATCTTCATGTTATTTGTTTCGTTTCACTGCATCTTCCGCAATTTTTGTACTCAGTGAACAAAAATGTATATTACAGTACTTTTTCATTTGATTGTGCACCATGTTTAGTCCAAATATACTGTTTGTTTGGCACTGAATCAGTTAAGGAAAGACCCGGGCAGAATCTAGCAAATCAAGAGATGAGAAACAGATGTTGGGGCTGGATAGAACATCCACTGAGAAAACCTGATAATAGCACAACTGGAAATCCTTTGTCTGAAACCCACAAGGCAAACTGACTAGAAAGAGACCTGAAAACACACAGAGTAGACAATCAGAGACAGAGATGAATGATATGGTCAGGACATGGAGGCAGCTGAAATGATGACAATGTTGTTTTCATGTCTTGATGATCATTTTTTGCATAGTCCATTAAGGGAACTGTAAGTTTATTTAGAGTAGAATAAGAAAGATGGGAATGAGCGAAATGATGTTAATGCTGTTGTTATGTAATGGTAATAATTGAGTTTGTTTATCTCACGAAGGAAATTGCTGGTTTATTGCTGGGGCAGCAATCCTTGCCACCACTCACAGAGATCAGTTTCAGAGAGTAGTTCCCCTTGACCAAGGATTTGAACCAGGGAAATACACAGGTAATAATTTTTATAAATTGCTTCATTGTAAAGCCACATAATAAACTTCAAATATGGATTTCATTTCACAATGTTAAATCTAAATTCTGTAAACAATATAAAATAACACAAAGTAATACAGCTTTACAGAACAGAGTTACACAAAACACAGAGCGTTGCAGTAACTAGTATTCATCAGCAAACAAATACATACTCAAAACATAACATATAATCATGGAGAATAACCTCCAGTGACTACATTAAGGCTTAATATCAGGATGGGAAAAAATGACAATATGAAAAAGTGAGAATATTGAAGAAACATTGAAAACTATAAAAAAAAATGTGCTACTTATCTCATACAAAAGTGAATTTCACCTAGGTACTCTAATATAGATAGCTGTGCGAGTTTGTGGGTCATGGGAGCATGGGTAGGGGATTGTAACGATTCAGTGAAGATCCCAGATAAATGAGTGGAAGTGGTACAAGAAAAAGTCTTCACGACACCACAGACTCCCATGGCTCTCTATATAAGAGTTACATAAAATATGTATAAAATGTTAGATGCATATCCTTTACAGGATGTCGCTGTCAACATCAGCATTTTTTTTGCTGTTGTGATCTCTTGGCAAGTTTATGTTCAGTAGTTTCTATATAAGAGTATCAAGGTGAATTTCATGTTAGTCTGGGATTCTGAAATAAATAGCACAAATTTTGTTTTATTTTACTTTTTTTTTTAAATTGTCTGTTTTCCTTTATTATTCTCATGTTTTCATCTTTTTATTCTTCTCATCCCCCTCTTATGCCTTAATGTAGTCAGTAGTCACCGGAGGGTCTTCTCCATGATTCTATGTTGTGTTTTGTGTATATATTTGTTTGCTGATGAAGGATTGTCGCCATAGTGTCCTGAGTTTTGCGTGCCTCTGTTATGTAAAGCTGCATTTTTTTCCCCCCGCATATCCTTTACAGGAAACTGCAGTCAACACCAGCATTTTTAAGCTGCTGTTGATGTCTTGGCAAGTTTTACGTTCAGTAGTTTGCAATTGCTTTCTGAATGACCAGCTCACATACTCCCATAAGTAACCAACGTGACATGATCCGCAGCCGAATCTCGCGCAGCTGTGTTTCGTACGAGAGTATACAGGATTACGAACAACGTCCTTAACCCCCAAACAAGGGAGACTGTAAAGCTGCATTACTTTGTGTTATTTTATGTTGTTTACATTTCCACAGCTGTACCGCAGTTCCACTAATTTTAATCATATCTAAATTTTGAAGTTTTTAAGTGGTTTTATAAGACAACCCATAATACTAGCTTAAGAAACAATTCAAATCTGTTTTTAAACAAAAATTAGGTACTTAACAATATAACAATGAGTGACTGATTTTACATCAAAGTGATTAGTTTCAAATTGAGTTAGTCCAGCCAACCTTTTCATAAATATTTGAATATCCTTAGGGCTGTGGAAGCGGAGGAAAGCACTAACCACTATATGTCACAGAAGACTGTGATGTTGCTCGTGTCAAGTCCTGTGTTTTATGCGTCACTGACATTATGTAGACTATGATCCCATTACTTTTTCAAAATAAAATTCATTAGTAATTAACTTGCACAGCAAAAGATAAACGTTGCTTGTTAGTTGCTGCTGCATCAAGCCACTGCTAGTTGTGTTGTTGGTTACTGCTACATAAAGCCACTGCTAGTTGTGTTGTGGGTCACTGCTACATCAAGCCACAGCTAGTTGTGTTGTTGGTTACTGCTACATCAAGCCACTGCTAGTTGTGTTGTTGGTTACTGCTACATCAAGCCACTGCTGGTTGTGTTGTGGGTTACTGCTACATCAAGCCACTGCTGGTTGTGTTGTGGGTTACTGCTACATCAAGCCACTGCTAGTTGTGTTGTGGGTTACTGCTACATCAAGCCACTGCTAGTTGTGTTGTGGGTTACTGCTACATCAAGCCACTGCTGGTTGTGTTGTGGGTTAGTGTTACATCAAGCCACTGCTAGTTGTGTTGTGGGTTACTGCTACATCAAGCCACTGCTAGTTGTGTTGTGGGTTACTGCTACATCAAGCCACTGCTAGTTGTGTTGTGGGTTACTGCTACATCAAGCCACTGCTAGTTGTGTTGTGGGTTACTGTTACATCAAGCCACTGCTGGTTGTGTTGTGGGTTAGTGTTACATCAAGCCACTGCTAGTTGTGTTGTGGGTTACTGCTACATCAAGCCACTGCTAGTTGTGTTGTGGGTTACTGCTACATCAAGCCACTGCTAGTTGTGTTGTGGGTTACTGCTACATCAAGCCACTGCTAGTTGTGTTGTGGGTTACTGTTACATCAAGCCACTGCTGGTTGTGTTGTGGGTTACTGCTACATCAAGCCACTGCTAGTTGTGTTGTGGGTTACTGCTACATCAAGCCACTGCTAGTTGTGTTGTGGGTTACTGCTACATCAAGCCACTGCTAGTTGTGTTGTGGGTTACTGTTACATCAAGCCACTGCTAGTTGTGTTGTGGGTTACTGCTACATCAAGCCACTGCTGGTTGTGTTGTGGGTTACTGTTACATCAAGCCACTGCTGGTTGTGTTGTGGGTTACTGCTACATCAAGCCACTGCTAGTTGTGTTGTGAGCTGCTGCTACATCAAGCCACTGCTGGTTGTGTTGTGGGTTACTGCTACATCAAGCCACTGCTGGTTGTGTTGTGGGTTACTGCTACATCAAGCCACTGCTAGTTGTGTTGTGGGTTACTGCTACATCAAGCCACTGCTGGTTGTGTTGTGGGTTACTGCTACATCAAGATACTGCTAGTTGTGTTGTTGGTCACTGCTAGTTGTGTTGTGGGTTATATCTAAATCAAGCCACTGCTGGTTGTGTTGTTGGTTATTTTATGTGTCCAGACAAGAAAAGGGACCCGAAACAACCAAATAATCAATTTTATTATTGCTCAATGGATTTTAGGAGGCCTGGTGTTCCTTGCCAGTGAGAAGTCCTGATCGTTCGGGTCCACATCGATTGACGGACGTCAGTCGCGGCGATTGGGCAATCTTGAGCATAGCCTACGATGGGTGACGTTGTGGTATTCTGTTATGATAATTTGGCTTGTCCAGCGTGTGCCGCGTGGTTACACACCCGCTTCACACGCCAGTGATCCGGGGCTTGTTTCCGGATCCGGTCAGGGATATGCACTACTGACGAGCTCAAACGAGAGCGAAACTCGAGTATAGTGCTTCCATATTGACGTGGATAGGCCTTAGGTTCATACCAGAATACGATCAGCGTTGCCAGTGGTGGGTTGTGCTCAATATTTAAATTTCAAATCCCGAAACAACCAAATAATCAATTTGATTATTGCTCACTGGATTTTAGGAGGCCTGGTGTTCCTTGCCAGTGAGAAGTCCTGATCGTTCGGGTCCACATCGATTGACGGACGTCAGTCGCGGCGATTGGGCAATCTTGAGCATAGCCTACGATGGGTGACGTTGTGGTATTCTGTTATGATAATTTGGCGTGTCCAGCGTGTGCCGCGTGGTTACACACCCGCTTCACATGCCAGTGATCCGGGACTTGTTTTCGGATCCGGTCAGGGATATGCACTACTGACGAGCTCAAACGAGAGCGAAACTCGAGTATAGTGCTTCCATATTGACGTGGATAGGCTTTAGGTTCATACCAGAATACGATCAGCGTTGCCAGTGGTGGGTTGTGCTCAATATTTAAATTTCAAATCCCGAAACAACCAAATAATCAATAAACATTGTATAAAAAGAAACAGATTTTCTGTTTTTCAACATATTTCTTTTACATTCTCACAATCTTAAGGGATGTTCAGATTCAACTTCTGGTGGTATGGAAAGTGGGTGGAGATTATCATCGACGACTATCTTCCAACAAATGGCCAGAGACTGATCTACTCCAGCAACAGGGAGAGGCCAAATGAATTCTGGCCTTGTCTTCTAGAGAAAGCCTATGCCAAGTGAGTAATGGCATTAGCCAGATCTATAGAGTTTTTGATTTAACAAAACTGTAACATGTAGAAGTTAATAGAAATTATGAGATCAAATCAGCGTGCTAGTAAGATGAAACTTCTTATTTATTCACCTGCTTTGAACACAAGATAGCCCACACATGTGCAACTACTACTAGTAATTGCTACTATCAGGGAGTGCACTGGGCTGATTGTTGCGTGTGGGCTAGCTTTCTCTATTACTAGTATCCCCTGCCATCAAGTGAACCCACTCTGACTTCTGAGGTATTTGTAATTAATGTATCCAATTCAGGGACGGAAAGTCAACATTTAAGTCCCACTGACCAGTGTATGGCTTGAACCCACTCCTCCGCCATCAGCATACAGGAAGTTTAAGCATGAGTGCTTTAATCCTTTCGGCCATACCAACATCCTGAAAGGAAAGTAACAAGCAACTATATTATTGCTTAAATCTGGGTCATCAAGTGCTATGTATATTCTACATTTGCAGGACATTGCAAACAACCCCAGCATTTATTGGCTGTTTGTGATTTACTGGACAATGTTAGTTCAGTAGTTTGCCAGTGCTTTTTGAACTGCCCGTACCTCATACCATCAATATCAATACAACAGCAATCTGCTATTAAATCACCCACAGCTGATGTTTGAACCACTGATGGGAATTATGAAGCTGCACATGTCACTGAACCACATATCCAGCTAACATGAATAGGTGAATAGGAAAATAAATGGTAGACTGTAACGTTGGGGTGAAAGTTTAAATAAGATGGTAATGTGAACAAATGAACAAGGAAATAAACATTAGACCAGATCCAGTCTAGTTGACATTTGTTGTGAATATGGCAAATGGGTTCATGTGAAACAAGGAGAGCGCTGATCATTATAAAATTGTCTCTTCTAGTGAAGTCACCAGCTTTACTGTACATTTAAAGGCTTGCAAGCCGCTAATGGACACCAGTAACCATTCAGTCATCTGGTAGTGCATCCTGTTCAGAACTTCACCCCTACAACTATCTTTGAAAATACAGTTCTCTGCAACATAGGCTGCATGTCCCACCTCTTTTGCTGCCTTGTATAAATTATCTATCATTTCTTCAATCCATCGAAGTCATGGCCTCCCTCTTCTCTGCTTTCCCTTCGTAATTAACGTTTTTAGACTTTCATATATTTTACATGTCCAAAATATTTCATGTTTCTATTTTTTGTTTGTCTTCCTAACTAATCACTTCAATATTAGGTTCTTCTTGGATATATCTGTTTTGTTTCCTTTCTGTCCAATGCATTTTTAATACTAGTCAGTAATCATGACTAGTAAATTTCATACTTTGGTCATACTTTGTAATTGCTTCATTTGTAACTATGAGGGTGCTTCAAATGAAAGTCTTAAAAGTTTAGTAGAAATTATAATAACCATGCTATTGTCTTGAAGCTTGTCAATATTGTTGTTAAGGATGTCGAAAGTGTTTAGCATATTTGATATCATGGTGCAGATGAACATGGTGATGTCATAAGGACAGTTTAAAGATGGCAGCCCCACTTTTGACATGCACCAAAGAAGAGCAGCTTTCTGTTATCTATTTTTTTTATCAGTGAAAGAGTAAAACTATAGAAATTCATTAGCGAATGAAGGTCCAGCATGGTGATGCATGCCTGTCACTCCAGGGTGTCCTTTTGCAACATGACAATGCTTGATCCCATACTGCCCTTGGAATGGTTGAAACTATTGAAGATCTCTACTTTCAGTGTGTACCACATCCCCTGTACTCACCACATCTAGCCCCAAGTGATTTCCACCTGTTTGGACAACTCAGAGTCATTTGGAGATTTAAGGTTTTTATTTGAAGCCCCTCATATATATTGAGTTATTCCTCATCAGATAAAAAATTGCTCTCAGAAGATTGGCAGAAGAGTTTTTCAATCTCTTGCCATTTCTCCTGCCTTATTCACCCTCATGCTCAAGGTGCCTGCAATGTCCTGTGTCCATCTTCATGCTGGTCAATCCTAGATTCTTCTTCCTGGAACCATGCCTTTCATCACTGTTCTTTCAAAATCAACTTTGATGCCCTATTTAGAAACTCATTGCACCAGTAGAGTTTTTAAATAAAAAATTGTGAAATAACTTTGAATTCCACTAAAGAAAACTCAATGAAACAGATAGGTCCTGATTCAAACATATGTCTTTTAAGATTTCAGCATTTTATAGAAGCTGTAATGAGTTTACTTACTCTCTTGTGATTTAGACAACCATTTTGACACTAGTATTAGAGTGTTGGTCATCATTATGTAGGTCCTTCACAGAACATCCCTCCCATCATAGCCAGCCAAAAAGTCTTTTTTAAATCTCTGGCCATTTTTCCAGTCCTCATACATCTTCATGCTCAACGTGCCTGTCTTCGTCTTTCATGAACCATGTCTTCCATCACTGTTCTTTCCAAGTCAAGTGTGTTTGTTGGCAGAGATATGTTATTTATCACTTGTCGCTGAATTTCTATACTGATATATGGATGTAACAATAATGGTGACAGTTGGTAAGTCCCGACATTCTCATCTGTAGAAGTTAATTATTGACAATTATAGACAGGTTACTGAAAAAATAGAACAATGCAGCCACAGAATATGCTTGCAGCAAAGACATTTGCACACTGGAAACTAGAGGAAACAAGACATAAATCAGAGTAGACAGTCTTATAGAGAAAATGACAGTCCATGTAAACAAAATTAAAGTCAATTATAGAAAAACAGAAACAGAAATGATGAAAAATCATTGTGCTCATGAAAATTGGAAGAAATATCTGTTAAATATATAAGCCTACATATAATAAGAAAATGGAGAATTTCTCAGGACAAATATTATTACCTGGTTTCATTAATGTGTTTCACTCACTCACTCACTCACTCACTCACTCACTCACTCACTCACTCACTCACTCACTCACCCACCCACCCACTCACTCACTCACTCACTCACTCACTCACTCACTCACTCACTCACTCACTCTCTCACTCACTCACTCACTCACTCACTCACTCACCAGAACTTATCTTCCTGCCTTCTCTTTCTTCTATTTTGTCTGCTTGACTTTCTTCATTGCTTTCCTCTTGCTTTCCTTTCTGCCAACATTTCACATTCTCATTGCTATTTCTTTACCTCCAATAAATGTTCACCATTTGATGATCTACCTATACACAAATACTTAACCAGTTGATCAAAATAAATTTAGGCTGCGAGGATCCTACGAAGCTCTAGAAGGTGGAAAGATACAAGATGCACTTGTTGATATGACAGGTGGCATTTCAGAAGTCATTGACATCCGAACAAAAACTGACGTCTCACCAGAATTGTACTCATTGCTGTACACGTCTTTCAAGATGAAGACCTTGATGGGAGCTTGTATATTTGTAAGCCATGTATTCATTTGTATATTTTCTTATCTTTTTATTGTGATAGTCATTTCTGTTATTTAAAAAAAAATTAAGTGCAATTTGGCATGAAAAATTCACTATGGTTATGTTATAGTACATTTGCATTGTAGAAAAAATCGCTTGACAAGACTGAGTAACTTTCCATCGAATAGATAGACAGTATTTGAAAGTTATGCTTCACATCAACCACTAGATGTACGCATCCACGTATGCTGGACTAAAGGTGATGAAAGCACAGACCAACTGGCCAATAATATATCAATACAAACGGGAAGAAGCATGGACATGGCCGATATAATCATTATGGACTCGGTTGATGGATACTGATGAGACTAGCCTGACCACAAGAACTTGGAGTGAAGAATAATCAGACACATTAATACCACCTTAAAGATAAAGAGATTAGATACTTCTTCTTTTGCTGCGTTTGTCCAGAATGTTGTTTTGAACGTAATTGCGTTGTGCCTGTTACATCAGAGCTGTGATATTTGCACCTTTTGGCCAACACATCTAACTTCTTCAGGCATTTAGTTGACCTAGTTACCAGCCTAGGTGTTTTGTAGTGCATTCGACTCTCACTTTTATGGTGTTTTCTCTATCCCAGCTGGCCCATTTAGAACATCTGAAGACATCCCGGTCAGCCCTCAAGGGAAGGCAGGGGCAGACCATAGGCATTCCCCACCATCCAAGGATTCTTCCATAACTGGAGAGTCAACTCACGGCGCTCTGGTACTGGGCTCACCCATGGAATCGTCACGTCCTGCACATGGCTGCTTAGCCTAGATTAGATACCATAACCAACTCATTATGGAAACAGCAAGTAGAAATGCTCTGGGATGGCTTCTGCATCAGAGGACTGAGGACTCATGGGAATGCCCAGTGTTCAGTGACATCATTCGACATAACACAACGACCTCAGTTACAAAATATGTGCATTTACGTGTGTCTCTCAATACCGAATATACAAGTAACTGTACTATTTGTATTGACAAACTAGGGGAAAAGAAAGAAAGACAATTGCTTGTTACATTAATAGGAATTTGCTGAGACATGAAGAAATGACTTAGGGCCAGTTAGCATTTCTTGCCCATGTATGACCACTTTAAGTGTTTGTTATACATTAACTATTCTGCTTGTATTTGTCTAGCGACCAGATGATTCTTCTTTGACAGAAGTCAAATTATCTAATGGTTTGTACATGGGCCATGCTTATAGCATCACTGGATTTCGGCAGGTATTACATTACATTGTGTTTGTACTGTATTACATTGTGTCTGTGGTGGTATTACACTGTGCCTTGGATGGTATTACATTGTTTGGCAAGCTCTGAAATAATAGATTGGGAAGGAAGACAGAAAAACATACAGAAGTATAGAAGGAAGGGAGAAATGAAAAATATAGTTGAAAAATAGATGGACAAATCAAATGGAAGTAGATGCAAATGAAAGACATTTATGCCACTTTGTGTGTTTTTCCCCATGCCGGTGAAAATGTCAGAAACTTGTGTAGAATTACATACGAGTTTGTTAGTGTTTTTGAAGCTAGTAAACACAAAAATGTAGAAAAAACATAACATAGACATTGGAATTCTGAAACAGTTTACATACTATCACGTATGACAGATTGTTTATGTGTATGAGAAAATTAACTAAATAAATTCAAATCTTCAGTGTGAGAGATATTATTCTGTCTGAATGATTGTGTGTGTGTTGTTGTTTTTTTAATGAGAAAATTAAATAAACAAATTCAGATTTTCAAAGTGAGATATATATTGTTTTTCAAATTAAAGATCGTGCATTGCAGTACTTAAATTTTGAAGATGGAAGTTCAGAATGTTCTTAACCATATAAAAACTGGCAAGATCCCAGGGTCCAGAAAACATCACAACAGAAATGATCAATGCATTAGAAGAATATGGAAAAGACCAGGTCACCAGATAGTGAAACACAATATATAATATTGGAGATGTACTTCCTAGACTATGTAAATCTATATTTATTGCAATCCTGAAGAAATCAGGAACCTTGGAATGTGATCAACATCGAACAATTTAGCATAATGAACCACATCACGAAGAGAGGAATCACTATTTGGGGATATAACATTGAACGAACAAACAAACAAACTTTATTTTCAAAGGGTTAAGAATTGGGCACATAGGCCTGTCTAACATTCTGCCCTTCTGTCACTCTCTGTCATACATTATTTCATCAGCACGTCATTCGAGGCTAACTGAGAACAACAACAATATAAAAGATATGCATTATACATCAATAACATTAGATATGCAGATGATACAGTATTGACTGCAGACAATGAACAGGATCTGCAACATTTAGTAGATGTGGGTACTGTATACAGTGAACATCAAAGTTAGAACATTGCAAGAAGACATAGATTATGGTCGTCACTAAGAAGAAAGAAATACAACAATTTAATGCACAGGTAAATGGGAATATTCTTAAACAAGTGAATCGGTACAACAATCTCGAAACGGTCATAATATCTGATCAGAAGTGCTTTGAAGAGATTAGAACAAGAATCGCAATAGCACAAGTAGCCTTTTACACGATGGAAAACATACTGCCAAACAGAAAGATGTAAATTGCAACGAGAAAAAGAGTGTTGAAATGCTACATAGAATCTTTACTTTTGTATGGATGTGAAACATGGACAATGAGCAGACAAGCTGAAAGACATCTAATGGCTGTGGAAATGTGGTTTCTGAAGGAAATGCAAAGAATACCATAGACAGACAGAAAAACCTATGATCAAGTCCTACGAGAGGCAAATGAAAACCATACACTGATTAGACAAATTGGACGTATACAAGCAAACAGGTCTTCTATGGGATGGGGTTGCCAGCCTTGAAGACCAACCCTCCTTACCCGCTTCTGGACAGCATGAACAATAGATTCAAGTTACACTTGTTTCTATTCTATCACTATGCCATCACTGCTCCCAATTGTATCGATGCCACAATGAAAATATTATAAATTTGACATTTTAAACTCAGCTCTGCATTAAACAGATGCATACATTATTACTTTGATGGCAAATTTCTAAAACATGTGTGAACAACCTAGGAGAAGTAGAAATATGGTTTCTGAGATGAATGCTTCAAACAGCTTGGACTGCCATAGTAACTAATAATGATTGCCAGGAAGAGGCTAATGAAAACGACACACTATCATCATCAACCTGGGCAGTCATGTTTCCCCATCTCACACAATCACCAGAATCGTGAATCAGCTCTGTGTTCTTGTCTCAACCATGCCACATGGTAAAGCCATCCAGGTATTTACTTCTCTGTCTTCTCCTTGTTCTCTTCCACTTTATCTTGCCAGTTGTCACCAAGTTCTCCTATTTATTTTTTCTCATAATGTGTCTAAAAACTGTGATTGTCTACGTCTAATTTCTCTAATCAGTTTACAGTGTTCATTTGTTTCTTGTAGGACTTCGGTCATTGGTTTTTCTGTCTGTCCATGGTATTCTTTGCAATTTCCTCAGAAACTATATTTCCATAGCCATTAGATGTTTTTCAGCTTGTCTGCTCATTGTGCACGCTTCACATCCATATAAAAGCACAGGTTCTATGTAGCACTTGAACACTATTTTCCTCATTGCAAATGACATCATTTTATTGATCAGCATGTTTTCCATCTTGCAAAAGACTCCCTTCACCATAGCGATTCTTGTTCTAATCTCTTCTAGGCACACTATTAGGGATTCTTGTTCTAATCTCTTCTAGGCACACTATTAGGGATTCTTGTTCTAATCTCTTCTAGGCACACTATTAGGGATTCTTGTTCTAATCTCTTCTAGGCACACTATTAGGGATTCTTGTTCTAATCTCTTCTAGGCACACTATTAGGGATTCTGTTCTAATCTCTTCTAGGCACACTATTAGGGATTCTTGTTCTAATCTCTTCTAGGCACACTATTAGGGATTCTTGTTCTAATCTCTTCTAGGCACACTATTAGGGATTCTTGTTCTAATCTCTTCTAGGCACACTATTAGGGATTCTTGTTCTAATCTCTTCTAGGCACACTATTAGGGATTCTTGTTCTAATCTCTTCTAGGCACATTATACACTACTATAAGAAAGAGACAGGCTGGTCTCTTGGGCATGTAATAAGAAGGGAGGCATCCCAGAACATTCTGACAGCTGGATAGATCAGCAGTTGAAGAGTCAGAAGCAGACAGAGAGAAATGATGTTTGATGGTCTCAGACGATAGCATGGAGGGATGAGAATTGACCCAGAACACCAATGACCAAGATCTGTGGAGAGACATGAACACCAATGCCACTTTCTAAGGCACATAATAATGATTATTTTAACATTTCTATCATAAAAAACACATGCATATAGTGCTTAGAGAAGTTTATTAAACAGTATTATTGTATAAAGTTTATTCTGCAATACGCATTCTCTCTCTTTTCATCCCAACATGTCATTGGCAGATTCCAACAGGAAGAGGAACTGTCAATTTGCTGAGACTGAGAAATCCCTGGGGTCAAGGTGAATGGACAGGTGCATGGTCAGATGGGTGAGAAATGATGGCATGGAATTTGCTTTACGTTATGAATATGTTTTAAATAATGCTATCTCAAAACATAAATAACTCTCTTGAGTTGTCATGAAATGGTAAATGGCAAAGAGAACAGCTAAATGTGCTCCAAAAACACTAGTAATACAAGGAGGCTTTAGATGAACACCTTAATTTTTTTTTTTTTGGGTGAATATATTCTGAAAAAGTACAGAACAAATGTATCATTTTTCGATGTTGCCACCACTGCGTTCAATGGAAGTCATCCAGCACTGATAAAGTGCTTAGATTCCTGTAGAAAAAAATTCTGTTGGTTACTACTCGATGTGCTTGACCCGGTCGTGACCAATCTGTCACAGAAGTCATGACATTTTGAAGCTTCCCACTCCACTCATTCAGTTGCTGGACTGACAGGCATGCATAACCATACTGGACCTGCATTCTCGGATGAATTCTATAGGTTTTCCCCCTCCACTAATAAAAAAAATGAATAACAGAATGCTGCCCCATTTTGGTGCGTGTCAAAAGTGGTGCGGCCCATCTTTAAACTGTCCTTAAGATGCCACTATGTTCATCTGCACCGTGATGTCACATGCTTAACACTCTTGAAATCCATATTAGCAATATTGACAAGTTACAAGTTATTACAAAATAACACAGAACACACAGTTATTACAACTTTAGAACAATATATTTCCATAGTGAATTTAAACAAAGTCGTCATAAACAATATAGAGTGGAATACTCTGCATTCAAACAATATTGGTGACTTCGCACTTAGTATTTCAGCGAAAATATTATTGTTTATTCACTTCATATGGTATATAACTCTGCAGTATTCACCTGACACAGTTATTCCCCTCGCACACACTATGTTGTGGAAGGATGTCCTATACACTGTCAAACTTGGCAACCACTACAATAGATGTGAGATTTACACATAATTTACTGCCTCCCAACCTGTGCAGGCTGGGAACCCATTCTTCTACCACACAGAGGAACAAACTAATATGTCAGACGAACGTTTGTAATTTATATCTACTGCTACAGCATTATCGCCTCATCCAATCTATAGCACCTATAAAGATTCCTAATACTTCTAACATAGTCTACATTTTTGTTCTATCTTTCTTTCTGTCTACTCCAACAGCATTATCGCCTCATCCAATCTATAGCACCTATACAGATTTCTGATTCTTCTAACAAACACTACGTTACTGTTCTATCTTGCTTTCTGTCTACTCCAACAGCATTATCGCCTCATCCAATCGGGAATTATAGCACCTATAAAGATTCCTGATACTTTGAATGTAGTCTACATTTTTGTTCTGTCTTGCTTTCTGTCAGTAGCATCCATCCAGAAAACCCATTCCATGTCACGTGTCCTAACCTTCGTTCTCCTTGGACATGATGACATAACTGAATATCAGAAATAGTAATCTGTCATATCATAAAATAATATACATTCTTCCCTGGGGAGGTTAACCTGGTCAACAAATGCCCGCAGAAGTTGGATGTGTCGGCCTAACGGCGCAAGAACGCAGCTCTGCTGTAAACAGGCACAACGCAGTCACATCCGAAGAAAAAATCCGGATGAACGCTGAAGAAGATATACATTCTTCAACCCACACATTAATGTGCAATTTAAATTTAGTATGATAATTCTTTAACATGAAATTTTAAACAAAGTGATTTCTGTCCACTTTGTTATTAATGTTGAGATTTCCAAATTCATCTCTTGTTTTTTCACTAATTTATCAGATGATGTTTGTGAGTAGTTCAGAACATCTGGTTCATAATATCTGAATGTGTTTTTAATTGTGCCCCAGATCCCCTGAGATGCGCCAGTTGTCCAAACAATTACAGGAAGACTTAAACTTCCAACACAGAGATGAAGGTGAATTCTGGTAATGTCATATTGATTTTTATTTCCTAGTTCTTCAAGAAATGCTTCAAGTATAAATGTTTATTAAACATTCTGTTATATTTAACTCTTAATGGACATGAGAGGTTTTCTCAGAATGTTCTATCTATGTTTTAATTTACTGTTACAGATTGAGAGTTTATTATTTCCATCAATTTCAAATGTCAATGAGTTTATATCAGCCCCAGAGGGGAAATAGAGCGTGTCACTGAAGGTGGCTAAAGAAGATTTTAGAGGATAGCAACACTGAAGAACTCATGATTTTAGAGAATAGTAAAACTGTAGACCTCAAGACAGATCTTATTCAGATATGATTGAGCTACTGTATGACAGTAGATGGTACTACCTGCTTTCTGTTAGTGACGAAGGTTGGGCGGTGCTCACTAAACCCGACACCCCACATTGTGTCAACGGCTTCGGGCTGATGGACGCAATTGGAAGGGTACAGGCCTTATCATGGTGTGAGGAAATGCAACCTACAGACTAAATGTCATGACAAGCAGATCAGGCCCTAAGCCTCGGTCGGCAACTGGTCTAGGATCAAAGCTCCAACAGGTGGACAGATAGAGTTTTGCTTTGCTAATTTGGCAGCTTCTGCAGCTTGTCTTGTTCCAGATGTATTGCTGTTACCTTTCCTCTGGAGTTAACTAGACAGGCCGAGAGAGGGATCATGCTGCATGGGCAAGCACATGGCTCTACAATTCGGCCAGGCTTCAAACTATCATCTGTGAAGACGGCAAGGTGCCAGTCCAGTCCAGACCTCAAGATCATATTGTAAAAGGCAACTAAAGAAGTCTGGTCTGAGACCGGCTATCTCACACCATATTAAAATGTCAGCCAGCATCCAGCCATCCTTGGTATGTGTGGCTGTGCAACTATACTTTTCTAGCAGTCTCAAGGAGAAAAATAAAATTAGTTTTCAAAACTTTTTTGACATTGTAAGTGATAATAAATTAAATAATTTAAATATATAATAAGGATTAAATGAAACTTGAAGTTCAATCATAGTTACCATGTCATGAATGAGTTGCAATTTCAGCCCCTGATTATACCTCTTGACATTTAAGGGTAAGTTATTTTCTCTTGGAGTCTGCTGATACTCAGTTTTATATCACAATTGTTGATGTTTTTGATATTTATTCCAAGGCATGTGTGGCAACTGTGTTACTCATGTTCTGATGATCATTCACTCAGTAGATATCCACACCAGAGATTCATGGTCACCCATTTTTCTGTTAGTTAAAACAGTTCCGCCACTTGAAGATCAGGAGTTGGATTTTTGCTGCCAGAGATGATGAATGCACAAGCCATGAGGGTAGTTTGCAAGGTTGTGTGCTCACCCTCAACCTAGTTCCCCCAGTTATAACAGCAATTTGAACCAGTAGAGAACATTGACATGTGCTTTGTTTATCACAGAACTTTGATGTGTGCTTAGTTTATCACAGAACTTTGATGTGTGCTTAATTTATCATATAACTTTGACGCGTGCTTTGTTTTACTCTCAGGATAAGCTACGATGATTTCATCTACAACTTTCATGAAATACAGCTTTGCCATCTTCAGCCAGATGCCCTCATTTCAGAACTTGCAGACAATGATGTAAGTCCATCACATTGTTTATTGCACGGCTTGGTCACAGGTCTGTTGTTAATTAAGTAGACTAACAAAATAGTTTGTTTTTCTCACTGGCTCTGTCTGTCTCTCTCTGTGTCTGTCTCTCTCACTCACTCACTCTCCCTCTCTATCTCTCTCTCACTATCTCTCTCTGACATGCACACACACACAAATGCTATGAGTGCATGCCATAATGGCAAATTGAGGATTAGTGTTAAACCCATATTTTCTTGGTGGTACACCACCAGTATATATGCTGGTTCTGTGGCGAAGGGATTATGAATTTAATTCGCAATTCCATATTCAAAAGAAAGCTGCTGGCAATTAGGAAGCAGACTGCCTTGTGTTGGTTTCCATACAATCCTACGAATTGCGGTCGTTCAGAAAGCAATGACAAAATACTGAACTTGCCAAGAAATTTCAATCAGTAAAAAAATGCTGGGGTTGACTGAGACATCATGTAAAAGGATAAGCAACTAACTTTTAACAAGATTTTATGGGTGGTGTCATTGTCAGTATCATGGCAGCTGACTGACCTACCTTACAATCCGCTCGCTGATAACTATTTAATGAGACTGACTGACTCTGCTAGAAAAACTGGGAATGAAAAGAGAGTTGAAGAAATAAATAAATAACAGACAAGTTAAATATTTTGACCACGTTAAAAAGCATGCCACTTTTATAAAAACCTATACCGGAGGGTAAGGTTGAAGGCAAGTGAGCAAGAGGTAGACAATGATATAAGTGAGAAGATAACATCAAAAGATGGATGAACAGCAATCTGACAGAATCTACAAAATGATATAAGTGAGAAGATAACATCAAAAGATGGATGAACAGCAATCTGACAGAATCTACAATCAAGGCGAGAGACAGACAGTGTTGGAGATCCATTGCAGCTAACCTTCATTGTGGAGATGGTACCTGATTGACTGGATGACTCTGCAAGTCATGAGGGCATGAAACAATTCAAGAAACACTATGAATCGAGGACTACCAGGTCAGACTGAGTGCACTAGCCATATACATAGACATATAGACACACACAAGCATGTACACATGCAAAGACACACACACATGCAGGATCCACTGGGATCTTATAAATACCGTGGAAGAAAAGATAAATCATCACGGCCAGGAGAGAATGGTGCAGCAGAGAGTAACCAGATAATCTGGACAACACTCAATACTTCAAGGAAAACCCAGACGGATGTAAAGACAGGCTGCAGCTGGTAACATGGACTCTTTGCTGGTTGTTGAAAATGAGGATGGAGTAAGAATCCATATCCAGAGTGCTGTGATGTCGGTTCCTGACTCAACTCAACAACAGCAACAACAACACACCCACACACAATGACAAATAATTTCTCACTGTATACCGTAATTAAATATTTGTATGATGACACTGAGTTCCTGTTTTTCTATTTCAGATTAAACAAATGTGGAATGTCACCGTATACCACGATGCCTGGATTAGAGGGGTCACAGCTGGTGGCTGTGGGAATGCCCCGAATGAACGTACGTGCAACTAATCTCCCTTATAGATCTGTAACAAAAGTTGGTAAAAACATAAAATGTGTGGTTAATACCATATGTAACCGGCGCTGCTGTTTAGGAGATAATGAAACTGTGTTTCACAATTCCCTGACACCTCTGAAGTCGGAGTGGGTTCGCCTAATGGCGAGGGACACTGTTAATAAAGAAAGCCAATCCACATGCAAAATTTAAAAAAAAAACGATTCCCTGCCATGCCAAGTCAAGGGGTCAATGCCAGCTGCTGGTAATGTGGCAGCACACTGCTTTGTGCTGATTTCAAAGGTATGATGCATTGGCCATTCAGAAAGCAAAGATAAACTACTGAATTTCAAATTGCCTAGTACATTGGTTCTCAACTGGTGAGTAATTTCAATCTATTCTTTATGGTCTATATTTATATTGGAAGAATTGTCAGTTTTATGTCACCCATGAGACAATTTATTCTCCATTGATCCAGATTTATACTGGAAGAATCCCCAGTTTTATGTCACGCTGGACACGCCTGATCTGACTCTGGGACACGGGGATGACTGCACGCTGATTGTATCACTTATGGAAAAGGAAAAGGATAACCAGTCCAAGATTGCTGTTGGCTTTGATGTTTATAAGGTAGTTTTATCCGTTCAAAGTTAATTAGTTATTGAAAGAACTGGCATTAACGTATGTTACTTTAATTATTTCCCCTTTTCTTATGTGTGGCCAAATATGGTTAAATAACATATATTCTCATATAATTTGTCCTGTTGTTACATAAACATATGTATTCTGTAACTTGTCTCTACTAATGTTTCATAGTATGTTACGCAAACACTGTGATCTGTATTTTGTCTGTACTAGTATCTTAGAGTTTTTTTACATAAATATAGTATTCTGTAACCTGTCTCTTCTAGTGTTTCTGAGATACATAAACACCTGTATTCTGTATTCTAGTGAGGAAGAAAATACAACCTGAAATAGGAGACGAACAATGTGGGTTTGTAGAAGGAAAGGGTACAGTAAATGCTGTGTATATGCTGCGATCAGTTATTGAACATTCTATAGAAGTAAACAAAGATACACATCTTTGCTTTATTGACTACACAAAGACTTTCAATAGAGTAAGACATGTTAACATGGTAGAGATGCTTGCAGATCTACAAACTGATGGGAAAGACATTAGACTTCTAAAAAAAACATATATTGGAAACAACAAGCTGCCATAAGTATTGATAATGAAGTGGGACAATATCAGCCTATTAAGAGAGGTGTGAGGCAGGGATGTGTAATGTCTCCAGAACTCTTTTCCCTATACAGTGAAAATATTTTCAGAAATGTAGAAGATGTAAATGGAATCAGCATTGGAGGACGAAACATCAATAACATTTGATATGCAGATGATACAGTATTGATTGCAGACAATAGCAGGATCTGCAACAATTAGTAGATGCGGTTGTTGTCCACAGTGAGCAGCTGGGGTTAGAATTAAATTGTAAAAAGACACAGATTATGGTCGTCACTAGGAAGAACAAAATACCACAATGTAATATACAAGTAAATGGGAATATTCTTCAACAAGTGAATCGGTACAATTATCTCGGAACAGTCATAACATCTGATGGGAGATGCCTTGAAGAGATCGCCATCTTTAGCAAGATGAAAATATACTGACCAATAAAAAGATGTTTATTAAACGAGAAAAAGAGTGTTGAGGTGCTACATAGAGCCTGTTCTTTTGTATGGATGTGAAACCTGGACAATGAGCAATCAAGCTGAAAAACATCTGATGGCTGCAGCAATGTGGTTTCTGAGGAGAATGCAAAGAATACCATGGACAGACAGAAAAACCAATGACCAAGTACTGCAGGAGACAAACGAAAATTGTAAATTGATTAGAGAAATTAGACATAGACAGTCACAATTTTTTGGACATGTTATGAGAAGAAATGAGTTGGAGAACTTGGTGACAACTGGCAAGATCGAAGGGAAAAGACCAAGAGGAAGACTGAGAAGTAAATACCTGGATGGCTTGGCCACATGGCATGGTTGAGACAGGAACACTGAGCTGATCCATGACTCTGGTGATCAAGTGAAATGCCGAGTCATGACCACCCACATTTCCGGCATGGCACATGATGGATGGATTTTGTATCCTGTCCGCACTAGTATTTCTGAACATGTTATAAACATCTGTATTCTATATCTTGTAGGTAACACGATGCAACAAAATATGCCAGGCAATAAATTGTGAAGCATATTGTTTGTGGCTTCTGTGTTTACATTCACTCAGGGAAAACATTGTTTTGAATTTCTGCATTATGTTAATAGATAAATTGTGTGACTAGCGTATCATTGTAAGTGGCTTGTAATATTTTAGAAGCTAAATTTAATATCAAGAAATATCTTGGTAATAGCAAATTTTTATCTATTTACAGCTCAAGAACCCTGAACTCCGCCCCTTGGATAACTCAAGGGCACCTAGAAATGCCTTACTGCTCACACGCCGTTCAGGGTCATATGTGTTTTACCGAGAGGTCACCAAACGGTTTGAGCTGAAACCTGGGACATACGTGATCATTCCAAGCACATACAATCCACATGAAGAAGCTGATTTTATGCTGAGGATGTTCACAGAAAAACGAGCAGACAGTGGGTGAGATAAATGTTGATTGGGTTTTCAACTGCATGAATAAGGATGGGGATTCAATTGCATGATTAAAGATGGGTTTTCAACTGCAGAAATAAAGATGGGTTTTCAACTGCACCAATGGAGATGGATTGTCAACTGCATGAATAAAGATGGGTTTTCAACTGCACAAATAGAAATGGGTTTTCAACTGCAGAAATAGAGATGGGTTTTCAACTGCAGAAATAAAGATGGGTTTTTAACTGCACAAATAGAAATGGGTTTTCAACTGCAGAAATAAAGATGGGTTTTCAACTGCAGAAATAGAGATGGGTTTTCAACTGCAGAAATAGAGATGGGGTTTCAACTGCATGAATAGAAATGGGTTTTCAACTGCAGAAATAAAGATGGGTTTTCAACTGCACAAATAGAGATGGGTTTTCAACTGCAGAAATAAAGATGGGTTTTCAACTGCACAAATAGAAATGGGTTTTCAACTGCACAAATAGAGATGGATTTTCAACTGCACAAATAGAGATGGGTCTTCAACTGCAGAAATAGAGATGGGTTTTCAACTGCATGAATACAGATGGGTCTTCAACTGCACCAATGGAGATGGGTTGTCAACTGGATGAATAAAGATGGGTTTTCAACTGCACAAATAGAAATGGGTTTTCAACTGCAGAAATAGAGATGGGTTTTCAACTGCACAAATAGAGATGGGTTTTCAACTGCAGAAATAGAGATGGGTATTCAACTGCACAAATAGAAATGGGTTTTCAACTGCATGAATAAAGATGGGTTTTCAACTGCAGAAATAGAGATGGGTTGTCAACGGCATGAATAGAGATGTGCATGAATAAAGATGGGTTTTCAGCTGCAGAAATAGAGATGGGTTTTCAACTGCATGAATAGAGATGTGCATGAATAAAGATGGGTTTTCAGCTGCAGAGATAGAGATGGGTTTTCAACTGCATGAACAGAGTCACCCAACGGATGTGTATTTCTGTGGCACTTAGCTGGCAGGTGTGTTACATTACATGTTTGTTGAATGTACTGAAGCAGTTTTCTGCTGTGGGCCTGTGATGTGACAGCGACAACTCATTCTGTAGACCTGGGTGTATAGAGGAATAGATGACACTGAGCCCCAGGCATCGAACCCATGTTCGATTGTGCTCATAACATTCATCATCATGTTATGCCATGCCGATAAGTGTGGACTGTTATGTTCCACCATCTCACATGATTACCAGAGTTGTGGATCAGCTCTCTGTTCTTGTTTCTACCATGTCATGTGGCTAAGCCATCCAGATATTTACTTATCTGTTTTCCCCATGTTCTTTCCCCCTCAATCTTGCCAGTTGTCATCAAGTTATCTAGTTTATTTCTTCAAATAACGTGCCCAAGAAATCTTAACTGTCTACATCTAATTTCTCTAATCAGTTTACAGTTTCATTTGTTTCTTGTAGGACTTGCTCTTTGGTTTTTCTGTCTGTCCATGGTGTTCTTTGCATTTTCCTCAGCACCTCAACATTCTTTTTCTCATTTAAATTAACATCTTTTTATTGGTCAGTATGTTTTCCATCTTGCTAAAGGTTACCTTTGCCATAGTGATTCTTGCTCTAATCTCTTCAAGACACCTCCTGATATTACCAGCAGAATTCGCTAACTGCACTAGCCCATCCATAAATGTCACATATTCTTCTTTGTTAGCCCATGTCTGCAAGACTCACTGCTGTCATCTTCAGTAATCCTGCTTTAATTTGTTTTTATTTTGGCTTTTTTTTTTTGCGTTCGCTCGATTTGAACTCAAGCATAGTCCATAATGTCGTACCACTTCTAGTGCATGGGAATGATTTTTGTGTGTGGATTAGCTCCCCCTATTACTAGTGTCTCCCGCCATCAGGGGGAACAACACCTGCTTCTGAGGTTTTTGTAATTTACCACCCCAAGTCAATGATGTAAACAATATAAAATGACACAAAGTAGTGCAGCTTTACATAACAGATTTATGACACATACAGGACGTTGCGGCGATTAGCCTTCTTCAGCAAACAAACACATTCACAAACACAACATATAGTCAAGGAGATCTCCTGTGACTACATCAAAAGGTGACGACAGGACGAGAAGAACAAAAGGATGAAAAAATGAAAGCAATGAAGAGAAAATGAGAATTTAAAAAAATTTCATACTTACCTCACAGCTCCAACCCATGAGTAACCTTCTTCTTCCGAGTGGGTCGTAACTGCAGCATCATCTGCAAAAAGCAACTCTCTGATCAGTACCCTCCTAATCAAGTCAATGATGAGAAGTCAACATTTTAGTCAAACTGTCTAGTGTAGGGTGTGAACCCACTACCTCAGCATCAGCATCGCAGATGTTTAAGAACGAGCGTTATTATCCATTCATTCATACTGACCGTCCTTCAGTCTTGTCTGTTCTATTCCATCAGAACATTTCTACATGTTTTCATCATACTCTTGGTGTCTTCCCTTGGTGTTGTGTCTTCCTTTGGTGTTGTGTCTTTCCATGGTGTTGTGTCTTCTCTTGGTGTTGTGTCTTCCCTTGGTGTTGTGTCTTGCCTTGGTATTGTGTCTTGCCTTGGTGTTGTGTCTTCCCTTGGTGTTGTGTCTTCCCTTGGTGTTGTGTCTTCCCTTGGTGTTGTGTCTTCCCTTGCTGTTGTGTCTTCCCTTGGTGTTGTGTCTTCCTTTGGTGTTGTGTCTTCTCTTGGTGTTGTGTCTTCTCTTGGTGTTGTGTCTTCCTTTGGTGTTGTGTCTTCCCTTGCTGTTGTGTCTTCTCTTGGTGTTGTCTTCCCTTGGTGTTGTGTCTTCCTTTGGTGTTGTGTCTTCCCTTGATGTTGTGTCTTCTCTTGCTGTTGTGTCTTCTCTTGGTGTTGTCTTCCCTTGCTGTTGTGTCTTCTCTTGGTGTTGTGTCTTCTCTTGGTGTTGTCTTCCCTTGCTGTTGTGTCTTCTCTTGGTGTTGTCTTCCCTTGCTGTTGTGTCTTCTCTTGGTGTTGTCTTCCCTTGCTGTTGTGTCTTCCTTTGGTGTTGTGTCTTCCCTTGATGTTGTGTCTTCTCTTGCTGTTGTGTCTTCTCTTGGTGTTGTCTTCCCTTGCTGTTGTGTCTTCTCTTGGTGTTGTGTCTTCTCTTGGTGTTGTCTTCCCTTGCTGTTGTGTCTTCTCTTGGTGTTGTCTTCCCTTGCTGTTGTGTCTTCTCTTGGTGTTGTCTTCCCTTGCTGTTGTGTCTTCCTTTGGTGTTGTGTCTTCCCTTGGTGTTGTGTCTTCCCTTGCTGTTGTGTCTTCTCTTGGTGTTGTCTTCCCTTGCTGTTGTGTCTTCTCTTGGTGTTGTCTTCCCTTGCTGTTGTGTCTTCCTTTGGTGTTGTGTCTTCCCTTGATGTTATGTCTTCCCTTGCTGTTGTGTCTTGCCTTGGTGTTGTGTCTTGCCTTGGTGTTGTGTCTTGCCTTGCTGTTGTGTCTTCCCTTGGTGTTATGTCTTCCCTTGGTGTTGTGTCTTCCCTTGGTGTCATGTCTTGCCTTGGTTTGGTGTTGTGTCTTCCCTTGGTTGTGTCTTCCCTTGCTGTTGTGTCTTCCCTTGGTGTTGTGTCTTCTCTTGGTGTTGTGTCTTCCCTTGGTGTTGTGTCTTGCCTTGGTGTTGTGTCTTCCCTTGGTGTTGTGTCTTCTCTTGGTGTTGTCTTCCCTTGCTGTTGTGTCTTCCTTTTGTGTTGTGTCTTCTCTTGCTGTTGTGTCTTCCCTTGGTGTTGTGTCTTCCCTTGGTGTTGTGTCTTGCCTTGGTGTTGTGTCTTCCCTTGCTGTTGTGTCTTCCCTTGGTGTTGTGTCTTCTCTTGGTGTTGTCTTCCCTTGGTGTTGTGTCTTCCCTTGGTGTTGTGTCTTCCCTTGGTGTTGTGTCTTCCATTGGTGTTGTGTCTTCCCTTGGCATTGTGTCTTCCCTTGATGTTGTGTCTTCCCTTGCTGTTGTGTCTTGCCTTGGTGTTGTCTTCCCTTGCTGTTGTGTCTTGCCTTGGTGTTGTGTCTTGCCTTGGTGTTGTCTTCCCTTGCTGTTGTGTCTTGCCTTGCTGTTGTGTCTTCCCTTGGTGTTGTGTCTTCCTTTGGTGTTGTGTTTTCTCTTGGTGTTGTGTCTTCTCTTGGTGTTGTGTCTTCCTTTGGTGTTGTGTCTTCCCTTGCTGTTGTATCTTCTCTTGGTGTTGTCTTCCCTTGGTGTTGTCTTCCCTTGGTGTTGTGTCTTCCCTTGGTGTTGTGTCTTCCCTTGGTGTTGTGTCTTCCTTTGGTGTTGTGTCTTCCCTTGACGTGTCTTCTCTTGGTGTTGTGTCTTGCCTTGGTGTTGTGTCTTGCCTTGGTGTTGTGTCTTGCCTTGGTGTTGTGTCTTCCCTTGGTGTTGTGTCTTCCCTTGCTGTTGTGTCTTGCCTTGGTGTTGTCTTCCCTTGCTGTTGTGTCTTGCCTTGGTGTTGTGTCTTGCCTTGGTGTTGTCTTCCCTTGGTGTTGTGTCTTCCTTTGGTGTTGTGTCTTCCCTTGATGTTGTGTCTTCTCTTGGTGTTGTGTCTTCCTTTGGTGTTGTGTCTTGCCTTGGTGTTGTGTCTTCCCTTGACGTTGTGTCTTCTCTTGGTGTTGTGTCTTGCCTTGCTGTTGTGTCTTGCCTTGCTGTTGTGTCTTACCTTGGTGTTGTGTCTTCCCTTGGTGTTGTGTCTTGCCTTGGTGTTGTGTCTTGCCTTGGTGTTGTGTCTTCCCATGGTGTTGTGTCTTCCCTTGCTGTTGTGTCTTCTCTTGGTGTTGTCTTCCCTTGCTGTTGTGTCTTCTCTTGGTGTTGTCTTCCCTTGCTGTTGTGTCTTCCTTTGGTGTTGTGTCTTCCCTTGACGTTGTGTCTTCTCGTTCTGTTGTGTCTTCTCTTGGTGTTGTCTTCCCTTGCTGTTGTGTCTTCTCTTGGTGTTGTGTCTTCTCTTGGTGTTGTCTTCCCTTGCTGTTGTGTCTTCTCTTGGTGTTGTCTTCCCTTGCTGTTGTGTCTTCTCTTGGAGTTGTCTTCCCTTGCTGTTGTGTCTTCCTTTGGTGTTGTGTCTTCCCTTGACGTTGTGTCTTCCCTTGCTGTTGTGTCTTCTGTTGGTGTTGTCTTCCCTTGCTGTTGTGTCTTCTCTTGGTGTTGTCTTCCCTTGCTGTTGTGTCTTCCTTTGGTGTTGTGTCTTCCCTTGATATGTCTTCCCTTGCTGTCGTGTCTAGCCTTGGTGTTGTGTCTTGCCTTGGTGTTGTGTCTTGCCTTGCTGTTGTGATTCCCTTGGTGTTATGTCTTCCCTTGGTGTTGTGTCTTCCCTTGGTGTCATGTCTTGCCTTGGTTTGGTGTTGTGTCTTCCCTTGGTGTTGTGTCCTCCCTTGCTGTTGTGTCTTCCCTTGCTGTTGTGTCTTCCCTTGGTGTTGTGTCTTCCCTTGGTGTTGTGTCTTCCCTTGGTGTTGTGTCTTCCCTTGCTGTTGTGTCTTCCCTTGGTGTTGTGTCTTCTCTTGGTGTTGTGTCTTCCCTTGGTGTTGTGTCTTGCCTTGGTGTTGTTTCTTCCCTTGGTGTTGTATCTTCTCTTGGTGTTGTCTTCCCTTACTGTTGTGTCTTCCTTTGGTGTTGTGTCTTCCCTTGCTGTTGTGTCTTCCCTTGGTGTTGTGTCTTCCCTTGGTGTTGTGTCTTGCCTTGGTGTTGTGTCTTGCCTTGCTGTTGTGTCTCGCCTTGGTGTTGTGTCTTGCCTTGGTGTTGTGTCTTGCCTTGGTGTTGTGTCTTCCCATGGTGTTGTGTCTTCCCTTGCTGTTGTGTCTTCTCTTGGTGTTGTCTTCCCTTGCTGTTGTGTCTTCTCTTGGTGTTGTCTTCCCTTGCTGTTGTGTCTTCCTTTGGTGTTGTGTCTTCCCTTGATGTTGTGTCTTCTCTTGCTGTTGTGTCTTCTCTTGGTGTTGTCTTCCCTTGCTGTTGTGTCTTCTCTTGGTGTTGTGTCTTCTCTTGGTGTTGTCTTCCCTTGCTGTTGTGTCTTCTCTTGGTGTTGTCTTCCCTTGATGTTGTGTCTTCTCTTGGTGTTGTCTTCCCTTGCTGTTGTGTCTTCCTTTGGTGTTGTGTCTTCCCTTGATGTTATGTCTTCCCTTGCTGTTGTGTCTTGCCTTGGTGTTGTGTCTTGCCTTGGTGTTGTGTCTTGCCTTGCTGTTGTGTCTTCCCTTGGTGTTATGTCTTCCCTTGGTGTTGTGTCTTCCCTTGGTGTCATGTCTTGCCTTGGTTTGGTGTTGTGTCTTCCCTTGGTTGTGTCTTCCCTTGCTGTTGTGTCTTCCCTTGGTGTTGTGTCTTCTCTTGGTGTTGTGTCTTCCCTTGGAGTTGTGTCTTCTCTTGGTGTTGTCTTCCCTTGGTGTTGTGTCTTCCCTTGGTGTTGTCTTCCCTTGGTGTTGTGTCTTCCATTGGTGTTGTGTCTTCCCTTGGCATTGTGTCTTCCCTTGATGTTGTGTCTTCCCTTGCTGTTGTGTCTTGCCTTGGTGTTGTGTCTTCCCTTGGTGTTGTGTCTTGCCTTGCTGTTGTGTCTTCCCTTGGTGTTGTGTCTTCCCTTGGTGTCATGTTTTGCCTTGGTTTGGTGTTGTGTCTTCCCTTGGTGTTGTGTCTTCCCTTGCTGTTGTGTCTTCCCTTGGTGTTGTGTCTTCCCTTGGTGTTGTGTCTTCCCTTGGTGTTGTGTCTTCCCTTGGTGTTGTGTCTTCCCTTGCTGTTGTGTCTTCCCTTGCTGTTGTGTCTTCCCTTGGTGTTGTGTCTTCTCTTGGTGTTGTGTCTTCCCTTGCTGTTGTGTCTTCCCTTGCTGTTGTGTCTTCCCTTGGTGTTGTGTCTTCTCTTGGTGTTGTGTCTTCCCTTGCTGTTGTGTCTTCCCTTGCTGTTGTGTCTTCCCTTGCTGTTGTGTCTTCCCTTGGTGTTGTGTCTTCTCTTGGTGTTGTGTCTTCCCTTGGTGTTGTGTCTTCCCTTGCTGTTGTGTCTTCCCTTGCTGTTGTGTCTTCCCTTGGTGTTGTGTCTTCCCTTGGTATTGTGTCTTCCCTTGCTGTTGTGTCTTCCCTTGGTGTTGTGTCTTCTCTTGGTGTTGTGTCTTGCCTTGGTGTTGTGTCTTCCCTTGGTGTTGTGTCTTCCCTTGGTGTTGTGTCTTCCCTTGGCATTGTGTCTTTCCTTGGTGTTGTGTCTTCCCTTGGCATAGTTTCTGGCCTAGCTCAGTATTAGTAAAGGGCTTTTTTTTACATGCATGTAGGTGCATTGGACTTATGGTGCTAGGCCCAAGAAGAAAATTATCAGACTTGAAGAAGTTGAGTTAGGAAAGAAAAGAAAATAATTAGAAATAGAGAAGTTGGGCCAGGAAAGATAAGAAAATAATTAGAAATAGAGAAGTTGGGCCAGGAAAGATAAGAAAATCATTAGAATTGAAGAAGTTTAGCCTTGAAAGTTAAGAAAATCATTAGAAAATAGAGAAGTTGGGCCGTGAAAGATAAGAAAATAATTAGAAATGGAAAAGTTTGGCCAGGAAGGATAAGAAAATCATTATAATTGAAGATGTTGGGCCAGGAAAGATAAGAAAATCATTTGAAATGGAAAAGTTGGGCCAGGAAAGAAAAGAAAATCATTAGAAATAGAGAAGTTGGACCAAGAAAGATATAAAAATCATTTAAAAAATAGAAAAGTTGGGCCAGGTAAGATAAGAAATTCATTAGAATTGAAGAAGTTGGGCAAGATCATTGTTTTATCAAGACTGTCAATATAAATAAAATACAATAAAAATACTATATAAATTGTGCTACACAATATTAATTGTATTCTCTAGGGTGTATTTTTAATGACTGTGCAGTGTTTGAAAATATTGACGGTCCAAGTTTTCACCCTCTGTAAAGTTCATGCAACATAATAAGTAAATATAAAACAAACTTGGACTGGCAATATTTTCAAACACTACACAGTAATTAAAAATACACCCTTTAAATATATGACATGTTCACAGTGAATTTATGCTATCACATCTTTGACTAAAATTACCTTGCAGGAAATCATAGATTTATTACCAGACAGCAATGTAGATTAGAAGGAACAGAAGGACTAAAATGGTGTGACGGAATCACCAATGTGGAGCTCAAGGAAGAAATTTAAAGTGAATCAAGATGCTTGGGTTGGGTAGGACACACATTGATAAAACCTGTTAATAGTTTAAATAGATAGTCCTTCCACTGGAAATCACAGGCTAAAAGAAATAGATGGATACCAGAAACCACATGGAGAAGAGAGTTAGAGACAGAGAAGAATAATTTGAGAAGAGCATGGAAGGAGGTGCAGGAGATAAGAAGGTACAGGAGCGCATGTTGCGAGTTGTTTGAGGGCCTATGTTCCTAAGGGAGATAGAATACTGCAGCAGGAGCATAGTCAACAATTCTTTATGTCCATCGCTAGATGAGTATTTGTTAATAAAATATGTATGCCAATGTTATTTAACATCTATACATTATGTTGCTAATGTTTACCATACATTGTTTCCTTCACAGAGTACTTGATGAGAAAGTAGAATTAGCTACTGTAAGTATACAAATGTTGAGACTTCTGTGTGGCTGATTTAACATTGTGTTGTTTGTAGTTGTTTTACAAGCTCGTCTTACTATTTTTATTTATCTTAAATCTTCCTACCAACTCTCTGCTACCAATGCCAAACCTGGACAATGACAGAAAAAGAGAAAAGAAAAATCACAACAACAGAAATGAGGTTTCTGAGAAGAATACTCAACGTATCAAGAAGAGATAAGATCAGAAATGAAGAAATCAGGACTAAAGTAGGGGTTAAAGCTGCTCTAGATTTTATTAGAAAGCAGCAAGTCAAATGGTTTGGCCCCCTCTGCTGTGTGTCCACCGTGACGAGGTAGAGGGGCTTGTGCGTCCCAATGACCCCAAGAGCTATGCCGACGGTAGCACAGCTACTGGTAGGGCCACCCATGTCGGACAGGTCAAGGGAGAGGGACCAGACGAAGAGACACACAAACCTGCTGCCTTGTAGGTAGACTGGGGACAGTCAAAGGCTAGGGAAAGCACCCCAAATACATGCTTGTCGAAATCGGATGTACTGAGCCACAGGCTTGACAAAGCAGTGCAACGTGAAACCTGCTGCCTTGTAGGTAGACTGGGGACAGTCAAAGGCTAGGGAAAGCATCCCGAATAAATGCTTGTCGAAATCGGATGTACTGAGCCACAGGCTTGACAAAGCAGTGCAACGTAACTTAATTCATGATGTCACAAATCAAAATTAATCGATATGGTGCTAATCCCGTGAAGTCCCATCAGGCGGTGATAGTGCCGGGCCCCCTGCCTCGAGGGGGTCCACCCATGACTACTGGTGGTCACCTTCCCCTGTGCTGTGGAGTCAAGGCACAGAGGAGTAGGTTAAGAGCTATTGACCAAATACCCCGGACACTCAACATACTACAGTGGAATGCCGAAGGAGTTTACAAGAAGAAAGACTCCCTAACACAGCGTCTTCATAAAGATAGAATAGATGTGGCATGCATTCAAGAGACACACCTCAACGCCAATCACAAATTCTCAGTCAGAGGATATCAGGCCACACGTTTCGACCGCGAAGGACACAAAGGAGGAGTTCTAATACTTACACGAAATACAATACCTTGCAGTGAAGTATCTGTGATCTCTGACAACCAAACGGAAATTATAGGTGTTGATATAATGATAAAGGACGTGAAAATAAGAATCTACAATCTGTATAGCCCAGCAGATAAGGACCTTACACTCTCAAACATGAAAATAACTGACACAAACTGCATTATTGTCGGAGACTTTAATAGCCGTTCAGAAAGATGGGGATACCCAGATACTGACAAAAGAGGAGATGAATTGGAGGACTGGGAAATAGACTCAAATCTCCATCTACTCAACAAAGCGGATGACACACCGAGCTTCTACTCCAGAAGATGGCTTACCACTTCTACTCCAGACTTAGCTTTCTGCACAGGAGACATCCTCCACAAAATCGATCGCCATGTGCTGGACCAATTAGCAGGTAGTGACCACAGACCAATCAAGCTTGAAATGAATATGGAGTATGTTCCACAGGAGCAAAAGCCCTTGCCCCGCTGGAATTACAAACGAGCAGATTGGGACAGATTTGCCATACTAACAGACAAATATTGTGAAAACATAAATACACGATATGGCAACATAAAGCAAATGGTGGAAAGTCTAAACAGAGCGATAATACAGGCAGCCACTGAGTCCATTCCAAGAGGAGCGAGGAAAAATTACAAACCATACTGGACTGAAGAACTACAAAGTTTGGAGGACAAAGTTGAAGATGCCAGGAAGACAGCAGAGAGAGAACAAACAATTGAAGCAAACATCTCTCTCAAAGCCATCTCAGCAAAATATAAAAGAACAGTAAATCAAACAACAAGAGATTGTTGGAGGGAAAAAACAGAAAACCTGAATTTTGACAAGGATGGAAACAAACTATGGAAACTAGTGAAAGCCATGAACAATGAAGGACCTAGAAACAAACAAATAACAATTAAACAAGGAAATGCCTTGCTTACAGGCAAAAAGGCTGCAAATGCACTAATGGAACACTATGCAAATGCAAACCACATTGATATTACAACCGAACAGAAGAAAGCAATCAAAGACAAACAGATACATCATAGAAATACAGAGACAGCAGCAGAATATATGATGGCAAATCTAACAATGGAAGAAATGGAACAGGCAATGAATACCCTAAAAAAGAAGAAATCACCAGGAAAGGATGGAATCACAAATGAAATGCTAATAGGAATAGGCACCAAGGCAAAGAAGAAACTACTAGCAGTCCTAAATAACAGCTGGAAGAGAGGAATAGTCCCACAGGCATGGAAGGAAGCTATACTAATACCAGTCCCAAAGAAAGGAAAAGACCTGGAAGAACCAAATGGCTATCGACCTATCAGTCTACTGAGCTGTGTAGGAAAATTAATGGAACGCATTATCAATGGCAGGCTAACATGGCATCTGGAAGAAAACAAACTCTTAACACCACACCAAGCAGGATTCAGAAAATACAGATCCACTGAAGATCAAATAACCTATATAGCTCAGGAAATAGAGGATGCCTTCCAAGAGAAAAAGCACACACTAGCAGTCTGGATAGATTTAGAAAAAGCATTTGATAAAGTATGGAAGGAAGGATTGAAAGTAAAACTGCAAAACATGCATGTTTGTGGGAAAATGTATAAATGGATCAGCCACTACCTTGAGAACAGAACTGCCAGGACAAAAGTACAAGGACAAACAAGCAAAATGATGCTGCTGGAGCAAGGTGTCCCCCAAGGAGGAGTTCTTTCACCAACATTATTCCTAGCATATATAAATGACATCACAGAAAATTTTCCAGCCAGAGTACACACATCCTCCTTTGCAGATGACCTAGCCATATGGACATCTGAAGAATATATTAGTACAGCTAACAGCAGAATACAGCAAGCCTTATTAGCGCTAGAGGACTGGTCAAAATCATGGCTAGTGAAGATAAGTGAGGAGAAAACAACATGCACAGTGTTCTCCCTCTCAAATAAAACTCAGCAACCTAAGCTGGTATTGAATGGAAAAATATTGCGCCATGAAGAAAATCCAAACTATCTAGGAGTCACCTTTGATCGTCGCCTGACATGGAAGACACAGGTTGAGAAAAATCGAACAAGAGCAAGGCAGAGAATGGCAATCATGAAAAAGCTTGCTGGTACAACGTGGGGAGCAGATGAGAAAGTTCTCAAGAAGTTATATACTGGACGGGTGAGGCCAGTACTGGAATATGGCATTGCAGCTTGGGCAACAGCAGCTAAGTCAAACTTTAACAAAATAAGTAGAGTCCAAAACCAAGGAATGCGAATCATAACTGGAAGCCTGAAGACAACGCCTATTAATGAACTAGAAAAGATCACTTGTTTACAACCAATGCAGGATAGAAGAGATAGCAGAGCCCAGCAACAAGCAGAAAAATTTAGAAGATTGACAGACCACCCTATGTACAACAGATTTAATGGTTTTGGAAAGGGAAGACTGAAGCGTAGCAACTTTGTAGAAACTGCAAAACGAAGGATTAGGGCAGATCCTATACTTAACATATCAACAGTCAAGCCCATACACAATGCACACAACTTCCCAGCTTGGAGACAGCAGCAACTGCCTGAGATGATAGAAAACATTCCTGGTATTGAGAAAAAGAACACTCAGCATGAAACCGAAAGAAGAGAAATAACCCTAAACTACATAAAAGAACATTACCCAAGCAGGAATTGGACCCATGCATATACAGATGGATCAGCCAAAAATTCAATAGAGAATGGAGGAGGAGGAATTCTCCTAAATTTAAAAAATGGAGTGAAAAAAACACATTCAATGGCAACTGGAAAATTTTCAAGTAACTTCAAAGCGGAGGTAGAGGCTTTGAAAACTGCAGCAGAAATGCTCCTGATGGAGGAAAATAAAGAGAAGCAAATAGCTATCTTCACAGATGCAAAGTCAGCTGTCTCAATACTCAAGAGCAATAACAGCAGAGAATTAACTGACCTAAGAGCAGCACTCCATGGTCTATGCCAGAAATCCAAAAAAGTTGTAATACAGTGGATCCCATCACATTGCAGTATACCTGGAAACGAAGAGGCTGACAGACTGGCAAAAGAGGGCGGACGACTAAAACAGCCTGACATAGACATAACCTATAATGAGGCAAAGAGGTTGATAAAAAGCACTTATAGAACCAAATGGGAATCTGAGCATCCAGGCCATCAGAAGGATGATGCATATTACAAACTCGACCGAAGAGAACAAGTAGCAATCTTCAGACTCCGCACAGGACATAACAGGCTGAAATACCACTTGTTCAATAAACTAAAGATAGGAGATACTGATGAATGTAATTGTAGAACTGGAAAAATGACAGCAAAACATTTGCTGCAGGATTGCCCAACGTATGCAGAACAGAGAAAGATATTTTGGCCCACACCTGCTTCATTTGAGGACAAGCTCTATGGAGATATCAACAAGCTCAAGTTGACCGCAGCTTACTTTAACTACATTCAGGTTGACATCTAAAGGTGCATGAAGACCCAGAGGCATGAAACGAAATATTGCTTGGATAGCAAATCCATTATGTGGACAGTCCAAATCGAAAGCTCGCTGTGTGGGCTTCATAAAAGGTGGAAAAGTGTCCTAGTGGCACGAAATGGAATATTGCTTGATAGCAAATCCATTACGTGGAAAGTCCGAATCAAAAGCCCATTGTGTGGGCTTCATAAAAGGTGGAAAAGTGTCCTAGTGGCATGAAATGGAATATTGCTTGGATAGCAAATCCATTATGTGGAAAGTCCGAATCGAAAGCTCACTGTGTGGATGTCATCTGCAGACTGCATACTTCTGGTTTCCGGAAGAACAGCCTATGGTGAACGGAAGGCCCAATATACGGAAGTGAGGCTAAGCAGCCATGTGCAGGACGTGACGATTCCTTGGGTGAGCCCAGTACCAGAGCGCTATGTATCGGCTCTGCAAGTATGGAAGCCTCCTTGGATGGCGGGGAATGCCCATGGTCTGCCCCTGCCTTCCCTTGAGGGCTGACCAGGATCTTTGGCTGTTCTATATGGACCAGCTGGGATGGGGGATAACACCACAACAGTGAGAGTCAAACGTCCTAAGAAACCCCCGGGAAGGTTAACCCGGTCAACAAATGCCCGCAGAAGTCGGATGTGTCGGCCTAACGGCGCAAGAACGCAGCTCTGCTGTAAACAGGCACAACGCAATCACATCCGAAAAAAAACTCCGGATGAACGAAGAAGAAGAAGAAGAAATGGTTTGGCCATGCAAGTAGGCTACCAGTCAACAGCATGCCACAACAAGCAATGATGTACAGACCAGATAGAAACAGAGGAAGAGGCCGACCACGTAAACGTTGGACTGAGGGAATAACAGAATCCATGGGAATGTCGATATACGAAGCCCATAACCGGGCACTCTCACGAAGTTTATACTTCACCTCGACACCGCAAGGTACAAGAGGAACATGATGAGATGAGATGAGATGAGATGAGGAAGGAAATACATTTCTTGTCTTGCCTTCATGTCTCTTCACAGATCCCTGACCTTGGTGTTCTGGATCAACTCTGCTGATGATATTCCTCCATGCCACCATTTCAGTCCATTCACATCATCCCTCTTGGTCTGCTTTTGCCTCATTTCCCATGATCTTTCCAGTTGTCACGATCTTCTTCAATGCATCTCTTCTGATCACATGACCACAGCACGCTGTTTGTCTCTTTCTTATAGTTGTATATAATTTTCTAGTTTCATTAGCCTCTTCCATCAATAATTTTCCTGGACCACTATTCTTTTAATGTGTCAGAATTTCAACATCCAGACTGCAATTATGAATTGTTTTACAATATCTACTAAACAATCACTGAAGCTATAAATGATTGATCCATAAATAACCTCTGACATTAAGACAATTACAAACTTGTAGAGAAGACTGCAATTACTGGCTCATGAAAGTTGTTGCCAGTTGATAATTTTCCATATGTCTTTTATTCCCCTTTCAGCCTGTTGCATCAAATAATGACTTGGTATCCAAAGCATTTGAAAGGCACTCAGGAACTGACAAGAAATTAGACGCCTATGAGCTCAGTACATTCCTGGAAGATATCTCCTCTAGTGGTAGGTCACCACATCACAAGTTAGATCGCATACAAAATAATAATCTCTAGGTATTTGCTTAGATGTTTGTGTGAACTAATGTTTAGATGTTTGTGAGAATTAACTCTTAAAGTTTGCCGGGATTTCTCCATATTTAGTGCAGAACCTTTCTGTCTCATTGAGGTGTCATATTTAGTTGAAGCATAAGTTTAGTTGTATTCACAATTTAAAAAAAAAAAAAAAAAACTATACTGTAGTAATGCATGGTCATAAAGGAAACCTATAAAAAATATAACCAGGGAAAGAATAAAACAAAGAGTTTATGAAATTTACTAGCTAATGCCACTTTTATAGTAATTTGTAAAGAAATATCTGTTTTATAATACAAACATTTATCATGTTTAGTTTTTTTATAGCAAAACAAACATTCCAAAAATGATTTTGCTGGCAACTCTCTTGTTTGCATGGATGCTTGTTTGATGTTGTGCTGACAGACTAACAAACAAACTGTGGCCATATTTCTAACTGCATTCCCCATAGCTGATACTGCCAGGTGGTGTGGTCAATTCTCTTTCTCATCAATTTCCTATATCAGCAACATAAATATTTCCTATTATGCAAACTAAGAGCTGGGAGCTGCTATAGCCCAGCAGCTAGATGCTTGCCTGCCAGCTTGATGGTCATGAGTTCAAATTTACATGAAATGATTCAAGGTCAACCCAGCCTAAAATGGCCACCAAGAAATGTCTTAAGAAAGTCAAGCCAGCAGGCACATTGTTGAACATGTTTCCTATGTTGACTGTTTTATAATAATTGTGGTCTTGCACCATATACCTAGTACTCTTTCAGGCATGTAAAGAGTTCTTTACTTTAGACTCTTTCATACAACTATGAATCTTCTGTGATGTATGAGGTAACAAGTAGATATTTAGTGGCTTCATTATAGAATGAGTCATGAAAATTGTGGAATTGGATGTAAAAGTTTTGGGATGTGTTATGGGAGAAATAATCTTAGATATTTAGTCAAAACAAGCAAACCTGATGAGAAAAGAGCAAGGGGAACATGAAGAGGTAACTGCATGGATGACTGAAATATGTGACATAAGCAGGACAAGAACAGAGATGATCCATGACTGGTGATTGTGTGAGATGACTGAAATATGTGACATAAACAGGACAAGAACAGAGATGATCCATGACTGGTGATTGTGTGAGATGACTGAAATATGTGACATAAACAGGACAAGAACAGAGATGATCCATGACTGGTGATTGTGTGAGATGACTGAAATATGTGACATAAACAGGACAAGAACAGAGATGATCCATGACTGGTGATTGTGTGAGATGACTGAAATATGTGGCATAAACAAGACAAGAACAGAGATGACTGGAATATGTGATATAAACAGGACAAGAAGAGAGATGACTGGATTATGTGGCATAATCAGGTCAAGAACAGATGACTGGAATATGTGGCATAAACAGGAAAAGAACAGAGATGACTGGAATATGTGAAATAAACAGGACAAGAACAGAGATGACTGGACTATGTGGCATAAACAGGACAAGAACAGAGATGATCCATGACTGATGATTGTGTGAGATGACTGAAATATGTGACATAAACAGGACAAGATCAGAGATGACTGAAATATGTGGCACAAACAGGACAGGAACAGAGATGATCAGAGACTGGTGATCGTGTGAGAGGATAACCCATGGCTGCCTGTGCTTATCACTATGGCATATGATGATGATGTATATTTTGAAAACTAGTTATAAAAATATTTATAATGCTTTCATGTGCTTTATTTCATCAGAAAATTAAATATATAAACAGTGAAGAAGCAAACATATTATACAGTTTAATGCCTGGAATATATTCCTGTGTGTCGTGGGGTGCATACTCCTGAAAATCTCTTGTTTGTGCCTTCTTTGTTTAAATTTATAATGAAGAAAGATTACTTAAAAATTTAATATTAGTGAATTATGAGAACTGTGTTTTTCACAATTAGGTGATCACTTGAAGTTCCCAAATGAATCTTGTCGTAGCCTTCAACATGCTACTGAAAATTTGTTTGTTTGTGTTTTCCTTGTTTAAAATTATAATGGGAAAACTTTGCATTGATTTAAAAAAAATGAAATATTGTTGAAATATGAGAACTGTGTTTTTCATAGTTAAGTGATCACCTGAAGTTCCCAAATGAATCTTGTCATAGCCTTCAACATGCTACTGAAAATTTGTTGTGTCTTCCTTATTTAAAATTATAATGGCAAAACATTGCTTTACATTTTTTTAATGAATTATTGTTGAAATATGAGAACTGTGTTTTTCACAGTTAGGTGATCACCTGAAGTTCCCAAATGAATCTTGTCATAGCCTTCAACATGCTACTGAAAATTTGTTGTGTCTTCCTTGTTTAAAAACTATAACAGGAAAATGTTGCATTGATTTGAAAAAGATGAAATATTGTTGAATTATGAGAACATGCATAAGTTGCTTGTGTGTTTCAGAGTTAGGAGACCCCCTGAAGTTCCCAACTGAATCTTGTCGTAGCCTTGTCACATTGTTGGATGTATCCTTAACTTTTTGTGAAATGTTGGTTGACATGCAATTTTATTGTCAGATTTACTCATTGCATGGCTGTTTGATTCACGGTGTGATTTGTGTTTAACAAAGAATATCCTTTACAATTGTTAAACTGCTAATTTTAACTGAGTGTGTCTTTGTCAATATTTCTTTTCACTAACTGTTATGAATAATCATGTTAATTTGTTAATAACTGTTAATGAAACTAAATTATGTTTGGTTAAAGATATAAGAAACTAAATTATATTTATCAAAGATCTAAGGAATGAAATTATGTTGATCAATGTTCTAATAAACTAAATTAAATTGATCAAATAATCTAATAAAGTAAATTATGTTGATCAAGGATCTAATAAACTCAATTATAATGATGAAGGATCTCAGATGCAGCAATATTGTTGAATGCAGTCAGTTATGTTTGCTAGCTTTGAATTCAAGAATTGCTCATACACTAGCTTGTACTTCAAGTAGTTGCCCTTACTGGGGAGTGCACTGGGCTGATGTTTGTGTGTGGATTTGCTTTACCTATTACCAGTGTCCCTCCCGATCAGGATAATCCATTCTGATTTCAGAGGTGCTTGTAATTTACCCAAATTAGCCCAAGGATGATAAGTCAACATTTTAGTTCAACTGACCGGTGTAGGGGTTGAACCCGCTACTTCGGCATCAGCACATTAGAAGTTTAAGAGCAAGTGCTCTTATCTATTCTCCCGTGTTAACCTCCATTGCAATCAATGACTGAAAGCATGACTCTGTGCAGCCAATGAATGAAAGCATGACTCTGGGCATCACTGACCAACATCCACATCATGATCCTGGAAATAGGCTGCCCACTGCACTCTTACTGAGAAAATAGGGATTACAGAGTGAAGGTAAACTCAGTTCAAAAAACATCCTGTATTGTAGGCAGGTGTGTCAACCATAATGTGCACCAATGGCAGCTTAGCAGTAAATGACCATTCCCTTCAAACAAATTATTTAAATGAATTTAGAAACTATATTCTTCTTTTTCTGCCTTCAATACTCATTGGAGCATAGGTCTTCAACCAAACCCATTGTAAACTTGCATATGATTGATTACTTTACAGCTAAAGTTTTCTACAGGTGTAGGTGGTCAGTCTCACACCAACACCCCCCCCCCTTTTTAGTAACCTCTTGTATGATATGTTGTTTGTCCATCACGAATGATGATGACCATTCATTTCATCCAGTGGGGTTGAAGGTGTGGAGCCGTGGGTTCTAAGATGGCTGATAAGGCCTATTTTGGCTCGAAATGTTCTTTGACAATGTGGGCAAAGAATGCTTGACGTCTCTGGAGGAGGATTTCCTGCAGTGGTTTTTCTGTCCTGCCTTTTCTTCACAGCTCTTGCAGTCCTGGTTGCCTCACATATGAGTGCACCTTTGCGCAATGATGCACGCCACAAATTTCGGTCTCTGGCTGCAGCCTCCCAGGTGTCATGATGAATTCCAAAAGCATTCAGTGAAATTTTCAGAGTGTCTTTAAAACGTTTCCTCTGGCCACCTTGGGAGCGTTTACCACAACGCAGTTCACTGTAGAAAATTTGTTTAGGGAGCCTGTGATCTGGCATGCGAGTCAAGTGACCAGCCCAGCGAATCTGATTCTTCATCAGTAGAGTGTGGATACTGGGCATGGATGCTCTTTCTAGGACTTCAGTGTCTGGAATCTTGTCTTGCCATTTAATCTTCAGTAGCTTCTTTAGGCAGACTGTGTGGAAGTGGTTTAATTTCCTAGTGTGTCGCTGATAAACAGTCCAGGTTTCACAAGCATATAGCAGTGTGGATAATACAACTGCTTTGTAGACTTTTAGCTTTGTTTGCAGGCTTATTCCAGTTCTGTCCCATACATTCTTGTACAGTCTGCCAAAGGCCGCACTGGCCTTGGAGATTCTTGCATTCACTTCGTCATCAATTGTGGCAGCTTGTGACATGGTGCTGCCAAGATAGGTGAATTTGTCCACAACACTTAGTCTATGATCATTCACTTTGATATTCGGCACAGTGTGATTATTCCCTGGAGCTGGCTGGTACATAACTACAGTCTTCTCCAAGTTGATATTGAGCCCAAAGTTGGCACAGGCATGTGAGAAAGCTGAAATATTATGTTGCATGTCTGCCTCTGAGTTGGCGTATAGAGCACAATCATCAGCAAACAGGAGCTCTCTGACGGTGCCGCTGTTAATTTTGGTTTTAGCTTTCAGCCTTCTGAGATTGAATAACTTTCCATCCATATGGTAGTTGATGTCTATTCCAATGTCGTCGTTCTCGAAGGCATTCATCAACATGGCTGAAAACATGAGGCTGAACAGTGTTGGAGCCAGGACACATCCTTGCTTCACTCCATTGGTGACAGGAAAGGGTTCAGACAGTTCACCATTTTCCTGTACTCTTGCCTGCATGCCGTCATGAAATAGCCGCACTATTTGGACAAACGTTCGTGGACAGCCATATTTTGCCATAATCTTCCACAGTCCTTCTCTGCTGACCGTATCAAAAGCCTTGGTAAGGTCAATGAAAGTGGAGAACATTTCGCAGTTCTGTTCCTGACATTTCTCTTGCAGCAAAAATCATGTCAACAGTTCCACGTTCTTTTCTGAAGCCACATTGACTCTCAGGAAGAAGACCTTGATCGAGATGGGCTGTGAGGCGATTGAGAAGAATTCTGGTGAGTATCTTCCCTCCAAGTGAAAGCAAGGAGATGCCTCGGTGGTTGTCACAGGATTGGCGGTTTCCTTTACGTTTGTAAAGGTGGACTATTGACGCGTCCTTAAAATCTTGTGGCATGGTCTCGTTCATCCATATGTTTGTGAAGACTTGGTGAAGCTGCTCTGTTAGGACCGGCCCACCTGCCTTGTATATCTCTGCTGGGATGGAGTCAGGACCAGGTGCCTTGCCGCTGGAGAGTTGCTGAATGGCTTTGTTTATTTCCACTATGGTTGGCAGGTCATCAAGTGTCTCATTGGTGGGAACTTGAGGAAGGCAGTTGATGGTTTCATCATCGAAGAAGGAAGTTGCATTTAAGATTTTGCTGAAATGCTCTGCCCAGCGTTGGAGGATTTCTTTCTTATCGGTGACCAATGTTCCCCCGTCTGCACTGAGGAGGGGAACTATGCCTGGTGATGAAGGACCATAGACCGCTTTCAGTGAGTCGTAGAAGTTTTTCATATCATGTCTGTCAGCAAAGCCCTGAATTTCATCAGCTTTGCTGCTCAGCCAGGAGTCCCGCATGTGCCGAAGTTTCTACTGCACTACTCTCTGAATGTTCTTGAAAGCATCTTTTTTTGATGTTGACTTTGGGTCATTCAAATGTGCCTTGAGGAGAAGATGTTTCTCGGCCAGCAATTGGTTGATGTCTTCGGAATTTTCATCAAACCAGTCTTTATGCTTTCGGGGGGCTGGACCCAGGATTTCCACAGCAGTGTTGTAAATTGTGTCCTTTAGGGCTCTCCATTTTGTTTCTGTATCCTGTTTAGCTTCAGCATTGGGCTTGAGGCGGTCTTCCAGCATATTTTCAAACGACTGCTGCATTTTCTTGCTGTTTAGGCGGGTGACATTTAGCTGTTTTTTAGCTGTTTGCATTTTCGCCCCTTGAGGACGCCGTGGTGGCCTGATGTGGATGTTCATTTTCGAGACAATGAGACGATGGTCTGTCCAACATTCGGCACCACACATGGATTTTGTCACTCGAACGTCTTGTCTGTCACTCCTCCTGACGATGACATAGTCAATGAGGTGCCAGTGTGCATCCACGATGTCCTATTTCTCATGGGGAGACGGAAAATTGTGTTCGTAATCAGGAGATTGTATGATATATATGATGGTAGGTCACAGAGTTACTGTTCTTTGCATCCCTTACGTGTCACAGTAACTTTCAAAGTAGTGATTAATGCCATTTATTTTTAAATTACAACATTCATACCTGTTTTAGTATTTAGAATAATGAGACTATTTTCTATTTAAAAAATGTCATTTAATATACTTTTCTTTCACATACAAATGAATGAATTATTGCTGTTCATATTGTGAACATAGACTAATGATATAATTTATGCATGTTGACTGTGTTTGCTTGCGTCTTAACAATTAACACCTTAACTGTCAAAAACAGGAAGATAAATCTGGTCTCTTAAGTTTGAATGAAGTGAAACGTGCATGGAAAGAAATTAAAGCATATAGGGTGGGTATTGAGCCTTATAAAAAGCTGCATGTGGTTCGTTTTTTTTTCTTTTGAAGATCACTTTCATTGCATACAACTATTGCTATAAGTGCTTCCGTTTTCTCATGTAGATCTCACAAGGTGCATTTCAGTACTCCATAACATCAGAGAGGCTCCCTATTTGTGTATATACCAGAATCCCACATGCTATAAAAATGCCTATTTGTGAGTAGATTTTTACATTAAAAATAATTCTGGGAAACAGTCTAGATAAAGATATTGTGAATATCCAATCTTGTTTATTTCTAACTGGCAAGACATTTTTAATGTGCGGTCTGTGCATGTGGGATCAGCACATTTTTTTTACTTTGTCTGAGAATTCCAATCACTACCCCAGGATTGAGAATATAAACTTGTCTTTCTCTGTAAATGAAATGAACATGAAATGAAGCAGGTCTGCACAAGCCAGAGGCAGATGTAAACTCTAAACCATCCCACATCCCATTTATAAATGAGTATATAAATTAATATATTACTGAGTATATAAATAAGTATAATAATGAGTATAAATGAATCTATATGTGAGTATATTAATGAGTGTATAAATGAGTATAATAATAAATGTATACATGAGTGCATAACTGCATATAACAATGAGTACATAAATGAGCATATTAATGAGTGTACAAATGAGTGTATAAATGAGCATATTAATGAGTATAACAATGAGTCCATAAATGAGTATATTAATGAGTGTAACAATGAGTGCATAAATGAGTATAATAAAGAGTGTATAAATGAGTATATTAATGAGTGTATACATAAGTAAGATCAGCAACCCAACACCAAATCTTAAATTGACTTATGCCGTATTCTTGCAGGATGTTTTTAAACAGTTTGATGTTAACAGGTCCAACTCTGTGGATACCTACGAGCTTGGAACCATGTTTTCCAGATTAGGTAAAATATATTCACAATGTATCATTACTGAAATTAGGTAAATATATTCACAATGTATCATTATCCGGATTAGGTAAACTTTATTTACAATATCTTTATCTAGATTAGGTAAAATATATTCACAATTTATCATTACCTGGATTAGATCAAATATATTAATAATTTATCATTATCCAGATTAAGTAAAATATACTCACAGTTTATCATTATCCAGAATAGGTAAAGTGTTTTTGAAATTTATCATTATTCAGATTAGGTAAAATATTGTCTGAAGTTATCATTATCCATCTGGAGTAAGGGAGTTGAAAACTTAACAATAACATGAAATGATCGACTCTAAATATCCACACTAAAATATTTAAATTTTACAAGATTTTCAGAAAATAGATTTGTGAATTAAATGCCTGTAAAAATAAGCAGGGCCAGGAAATTATGCTTCCTAACAATCTTAGGGTAATGGATTGCAAGCCAAGCCTTTTCAAATAAGGGCAAACATATAGACAAGTCTATTTGTTGTTGTGAGAGGCAGATTCATTACCAAGTAGAATAAAGTGTATCAAATAATTTCCAGTATGGGAATGGAGATTGAGGCTGCCACTATGGCACTGAGATGGCTTTCCAGTGCTTCACTGATGAAGCTGATTACCATCTCTGATTATTCAGTTCGAGCCTCACAATGATTAGAATGGACCGCAATGGCACAAGTGGCTGCTACTTGTAGAGGCCTCAAATCTTCTAAAAAATTACGGATTTATTGTTCAGGTCGTGCCGACGAGCTCATAAATTAGACAGCTTTTATTAAATCAAGAATCAATATCATTACACTCATGACTTTGCTACACGTGTTCTGTCCCCTTCTTCAGTAGCCAATAAAGAGGTCCCAAGCTGATTGTACCTGAGGCAGCCTTGTTGAATGTCTGCCGTTTTTTCTCTTCGTGTTGAGTGTCGCCAAAATCCTTGGCTTAATTGCCATTGAATTAGCCTCTACAGATGTGGGATCTTTGGTTGGCTGTACTTTCTACTCAATCCCAGAGAACTTAATAAGGTGGAGAAAAGAATGTTTCATGCAGAGTGGCTCACTTCGCTTCAGAGGTCACAAATTGTGAGAATTGTATTAATTTTTTTACCCTGGTCAAACGGGAGTGCGGGGAATGAACAGGCTGATAGGCTGGCAGGAAAACACCTCATGGTGATAGATTACCCATGGACAAGGAGGAGGTGGTCGTGTGTGTGTGGGATCAGGTGGAGAAGGTGGGGGATCAGATTGAGAACCCATATGTGGAAAGAAAATGATTGCAGGGGATTGGCAGGGGTTCTCGAAGAATCTCTAAACTGAGAGGGAAGACCAGGAGAACTTTTAATCAGATAGCAGTGGGAACAGTTAGTTGTGTGACTCTCCACTGGCTGTTGAATGAGGGGATGGAACACGTATGGGAATGTCCTGAGTGCAGTGATGTCAGTTCTTAGCTCAACTCAACTCCCAGAGAACCTTCGTCACAATCTAGCTCACCAATCAAAGTAGTACCAGCATCCAGTCTATCAGCTTGTCCATTTCCTCACACATCCGCAAGCCCTAGGCAGAAAATCCATCCCATGCTCCTCTTGACCTTCTTCTTGAGATGATGTGCAGGCTTAAAAAGCATGTTTCACTGGTACACTGAAGATGGACAGTGGGAATACACTGAGAACATAAATAACAGCTTAGTCCTTGGAGACGCATCTCTTGATGAATCTTCATGATTTTGGCTGCTGCAATAGAAACTGGTCACAATGAAAGTAGGCCATGATGGTTCCAACAAGTAGTTTGCCAGCTAGCAACATGAGCCGTCAGTATTCACTCTTCAAACTCTGCTGGGAGTGACTGAGCACGTATCAAATTCTGCTGGGAGTGACTGAGCACGTATCAAACTCTGCTGGGAGTGACTGAGCACGTATGAGTTTGTCCTAAGTCCCACAGTGTTGTTTTCATCATTATAGTCATTGTACAAGTGAACAATCCCTCAGTAGTTGGAAACAACCAATAGAAGGCCTCAGTTTGCCTCTACTCAGGCAACATGTTTTTCACATTAGAAAAAAGCTACCCAGGATTTTTAAATATATTAAAAAGTTAGTTGCATGTCCCTTTATAGGATGTTGTCATCAACCCCAACATTTATTGGCTGTCTGTGATTTACTAGGCAAGTTTTACATTCACTAATTTGCCATTGCTTTCTGAACATACCATCGAAATAAATGCAAAGTCGTCTGCTCTCATATTGCCTGCATCTAATTTTTAACCCTCGACTTGGTATGTGAGGGTTTGTGAAACTGCATTCACTAACCCCTAAGCCATGGATATCCACATTAGAACATATGTAAATAGGGATGCAGAAGGCAAGGGAAAACAAACATATTAATTTCCCAAGAATACATTTATAAGAAGCCACAAAACTAAATATATTAGGTTTTCAATAATCCAGAATGACTTAAATTCCGTTGTCTTGCAAGATTCCCAACAAAACATTATACCTCAACTTCTTCGTCTTTCAGGGTTTCCTATAAATCGAAATGTCTTAACGTCTATTGTGAGGCGCTATGGTGGGAGAGATAATCAGATCAGCCTTCCAGACTTTGTCATGGTCATCTGCAAATTGACATCCTTATTTTGTGAGTATATAATTTTGTTGCTAGAAAGTATGGGAAAGATGAGGGAGGCATCAATTAACATCTTCATTATTGTGAGTTATTCATTGTGAGAGAATCTAATTGGCATCCTTATTATTGTAAGTAATTGATTATATTAGCTTTCATGCGAAATTCTCATTATTGTGTGTAATTTATTTTAGCCTCATTGTAGATGTCAGGTCTTGGTCAGATATGACTGACCTACTGTTTGACAGTAGACGGTACTACCTACTTTCTTATAGTCCCAAATGTTGGGCGGCACTCACCAAACCCGACACCCCATATTGTGCCAATAACTTTGGGCGGAGGAGTGCAATTGGGAGGGTAAAAACCTTACCCTAGTGCGAGGAATTGCAACCTAAAGACTAAATGTCATGACAGGGCAGACCAGGCCTAAGCATTGGTCGACAACTGGTCTAGGATCGAAGCTCTGACAAGCAGACTAGAGTTAGAGTTAGAGTTGACAAGCAGTTAGAGTATTGCTTTGCTGATCCTGCAGCATCTGCAGCTTGTCATGTTCCAGACATATTGGTCTTACCTTTCCTTTGAGTAAACAAGACAGGCAGAGAGAGGGATCAAGCTGCATGGGCAACACATGGTCTCTAAATTCAGCCCAGGATTTGTGTTATGGAGAGGTATAACTCAATTTTACAAACTATCGTCTATCAAGACGGCAAGGTGCCAGTCATTTTTGACATCCTCGATATTGTAATTGATTATATTAGCCTCTATGTGACATCCTCATTATTGTAATTGATTATATTAGCCTCTATGTGACATCCTCATTATTGTGAATAATTGATTATATTAGTCTCGATGTGATGTTCTCATTATTGTGAGTAATTTATTATATTAACCTCCATGTGAAATCCTTATTATTTTAAACACAGAAGCCACAAACAATATGTTGCACCATTTATTGCCTGGCATATTTTGCTGCATCTCGTCAGGCACATACTGCAGTGTTATACGTCATATGAGGTGAATAATTGAATAATACTTATGCTAAAACACTTAAAACATATAGTCACAGGTATTGTTCAAATGTGGAGCATCTGTCATCCCCACGGTAATCTCAAATTTACTACAAACTGTTTCTGCTTGCATAAAACCAGCTGGCAGTGCATAATTGTTGAAACTTCACTACATTTGAGCAACTGTTTATTGTTTGTTAAATACAGTATACAAAATGCTTTTCCTCTGTTAACATTATGGCCATAGTTTATGAGGTATGGAAAGGACAGTGATGAAAGGTGTGATTCCTGGAAGAAGAGGAGGGGGTTAAACAGCATGAAGATGGATACAGGATATTTAAAACATCTTGGGAATGAGGGCGCATGAAGCAGGGGAAATGGCAGCAGGTCAAGAGGTTCTACGGGGGCCGCAATGAAGGCAGCATTCTGCTCCATGATGATGCTGGTATTACATCTGCAATTTAGTTGTTGTTATGATTGCTGTTCTTGGTCATCATCTGTGGCCTTCTAGGACTGTAAGAGTTAAAACTGGACATTGAGAGAAATGACCATATAATGGACATGGGCAGGACTGTTGGTCAATGTTACTATTTTACTTTTCAGCTTCCTTCCGTGAGCAGCAGAAGAAACGGGGAGGCACAGAAACTGCTGAGTTCTCCAGAAATGAGGTAAACTTTGATGACATTGAAGATTCTAGAATGACTTAGAGACTATTCATTATCACAGTGTCAGGTATGACTGAGCTACCATATGACAGTAAATGATACTACCTGCTTTCTGTTAGCACCAAATGTTGGACTGCTGTTGATAGCCCCGAAGTGCTCATCTATACAGATGGATCTGTTGTAAAGCAGCAGAGAAGTGCGTGGGCATTTATAGCCCATTCAGCAGGCCAAACCGTTCAAGAATCCAGTGGTGCCCACTCTATGACCACGAGCAGCATGACAATGGAGGTGATGGCAGTTACACAGGCTTTCATATGGCTGGAATAACAGCATTATACCAACGTGTGTGTACTAAGAGATTCAATGAGCATGATTCAGAAGGTCGAAGCTGGATTTGTACGTAGACAGTGGACTGAGTCGCTGCGGAAGTCTGTTGTCTATAAAGTCACCTTCATCTTCGTCCCGGGACATGCGGGAGTCGAGGGAAATGAACGAGCTGATAAACTGGCTGGCTCTGCACCCCCTGTAGATGGCCAGCCCATGGATCGTGCCGATGTTATTAACGTCCTTAAAGATATGGCAAGAACAGAGGACTTTGATGTAAGTGAATCCACATCGCTGTCCAGAATGAAAGACTTGGGAGTAAGAATCGGCACGGCCAGACGCGAGAGGTACATCAGGAAAATGAGGTGCCTCATCAACCAACACAGAACTGGCACTATTAGCCACCGGACGCTGATGCATATGCTGGGGGCAGGATCTGAGCACCTATGGACCTGTCCGGAGTGCAATGAAAATAGCCCAACTGATAACTGATAACTGTTGGGCTGCGCTTACAAAACCTGATACCCCCACATTGTGGGGACCGCTTTAGGTGGGGGAGCACAATTGAGCGCCTTATCCTGGTACAAGGAAATACAACCTAAAGACTAAATATCATGGCAGGGCAGACCAGACCCTAAGCCTTGGTCGGCAACTTGTCTAGCATGGAAGCTCCGACAGGTGGACAGTTAGAGCATTGCTTTGCTGATCTGGCAGCTTCTGCAGCTTGTCTTGTTCCAGATGTGTTGGTGTTACCTTTCCTCTGGAGTAAACTAGGCAGGCTGAGAGAGGGATCATGCTGCATGGACAACACATGGTCTCTACAATTCAGCCCAGACTTTATATTATGGAGAGGTATAGCACTATCCCTGGTCTTGTCATACACAGGGCATGTGAAACGTCATATGATGCATGATGGTGGAAAAGAACATGTGTTCACATGCATTCCATTGTCGACGAACATTTACTGCACATATCACCATACATTCTAGTTATTATGCCTTTGTTGTAGCGCAGTGTAACAAACTATTGTCTGTCAAGATGGCAAGGTGCCAGCAGATGTGCCCTTGACTTGTGTTCAGTCTGTCAGTTTGTAATATTGTAAGTTGAGTCACCTAGATTTATGGTATCTGCAAAAGTATGTGTCGTGTCTTAAACTTTGTAAGTTTTTAATGTATTTCACTCATACTGCAGATATCTTTTTTATATCTTGTGTTGACTTTCTTTTCTTAATTCACTGATAATTATAATTTCAGCATCAAATTAACAATTTCCCCCCATTATTTCTCCACAGTTTCTGGAAGTGACCATGTTTACCTAAACAAAATCTAACCTCAGCTTCACACACATACTGGATTCCATCTGTACCAACTGGCTTTCGTTAAGGAACAACAACTTTGATACCTATATTTTTATACAATTTATCTGGCTAACTGTGTTCAAGGTCTGAATGTTTCCTTCACTCAGGTGACAAGTCTGAATGTTTCCTTCACTCAGGTGACAAGTATTTACCCTTGCTTGGTATTCAATGTGCTTTATGTTTTAATTTGTATTGCAACATACTGCTCAATAATTCCACTGGTGGGGAACACTGACAACCAAGCAGCAAGTTTTTTTTGTTATTATACACATTTATTGGTAATTAATTGTTTGCAGGTAATGAGTTTAATGTTTATAGTTTATATGTGAATAAAATTCTTCATTCATTCTATCAAACCATATTTTAAAGCAAGTGAAATGGCAATACTGGCACCTTGCCATCTTGACAAATGATAGTTTGGTACATTGTGCTTAAAAAAGACTTAATAACCTGTCCATAGCACACAGCCTGGGCTGAATTGTAGAGACCATGTTTTGTCCTTGTATACCATGATCCCTCTCTCGGTCTGCCTAGTTTACTCCCGAGCAAAGGCAACATCAATACATCTGGAACAAGACAAGCTGCTGGATCAGCAAAGCAATGCCCTAACTGTCAGCCTGTGAAATGGAACTATTTTTGCAAATAATAAAATGTTAAACTCTCAGTAAAATGCAATGATGAAAAATAAGCTGTCAGCATTTGTACCATTTCTGTGCCAGGAGGGATTTTCATGTTCAAGAGTAAAAATGATTGTCAAAGTGTGGCGTGCAAGTGACGAAGTAGAAGAAATACAGAATAGATGACACACTAGACAATGTAAAAATTTAAAGTTACAGTGACAGGTTCGAATTTCGGTCAGTATTTAGAACTTTCAATTTTTATGTTGTCTAGTGCGTCCTGTGTCCTCTACTTCTTTCATCTATTTCTATGAGAACCAAACAATATGTGCATGTTTATTTATAAACCATATTTTTATAGGCTAATTACACATGGTGATGTGTTCAGTATCACACCAATCACCTTTACTTCATCAGAACAATTCCTGGTGCTAATTTACAGTTGGTTAACTAAAGAGTCCTGGTCACTTAAAATAAAATTTAAAATCCTTCCTGCTTTGTGGAATTCAAACACATGGCCTCCAGGATGGCACAGCTGCAGCTTCCAAAACTGTCAGTCAATTAAGGGGACATTTGTCTTTGCTGTGAACTGTAGTGGATAAATGATGCTATCCATATTTATGTATACACTAATTGGCACTTAAAGGGTGACGTGTTCAATGTCACACTGATGACTTCACTTTCTAGAACATTCTCTGATACCTATTTTAAGACTTAGTCGACCTGGGAGCCCAATTCAAGTTAAAAATAAACCCCACCTCAATTAAGATTCAAACACATGAATACTGGCATCGCAGGCAAGCATGCTAGCCACCACACCATGATAACTCTAAAAATGTCAGTAGTTAGCCTAAAAATGTGAACTTCCTGTTGAGATGTGTTAAACTGTCATTGTTTCCTTAGAATAAAGGCAATTACACTGGAATATTTCATCTGATTTGACCTGACTAAATTAGTCATTTATAAACAATGTAATAGAAAGAAATATTTTAAAAATGGAAATTTCAGATTTAGTTCCAAAAGTTGATCAGATTATATTGGTCATTTAATTAAACCACTGACACCTCAAGTTAAGACAATGAAGTTTAATAAAATGTCTACCCATTTCTTATTGTTATATTTTAATTATGCATAAATTATGTGCATGGGTTTTGTTGTCTGAACTCTTCAATTATTTCTTTTTCCCGTTTTGTTCGCTTTGAACTCAAGTGTAGTCCACACATATGCTACTACATCTAATGCACTGTATTGATTTTGTTATGTGGAACTAGCTTGCCCTATATTACCAATGTCCTTTATTATCAGGGGAACCCACTTAGTATCTTCAGAGATACTTGTAATTAACGTCAAGAATGAGAAGTCAACATTTTAGTCCATCTGACCGGAGTAGGAGTTGACATCAGCCCACTGGAAGTTTAAGAACAAGCACTACTATCCATTCAGCCATGCTGACCTCCATGTCATTTATTTGAAATTTTTAAATTTATTTAGATTTACATTTTTGAAAATATTCCATAAATGTATTTATGTTTTTTTATAGTCCGTTGTAATTTTTTTCTCAATTTAAATATTGAGCACAACCCACTACTGGCAACGCTGATCGCATTCCGGTATGAACCTAAGGCCTATCCACGTCAATATGGAAGCACTATACTCGAGTTTCGCCCTTGTTTGAGCTCGTCAGTAGTGCATATCCCTGACCGGATCCGGAAACAGTCCCGGATCACGCGTGTGAAGCGGGTGTGTAACCACGCGGCACACACTGGACACACCAAATTATCACAACAGAACACCACAACGCTTCCCATCGTAGGCTATGCTCAAGATTGCCCAATCGCCGCGACTGACGTCCATCAATCGATGGGACCCGAACGATCAGGACTTCTCACTGGCAAGGAACACACATTTTTCTCAATATTTACTTTGTTCTTTTTTAAAAATATAAATAATAAAATAAAAAATTTATTTGTAAGTTTTCAGTAATTTTGCTGAAATAATACATTTGTTCTTACTCTCAAACTTCCCCAAGGGAGACAATACTGTGTATTACGTATGTGTGTGTACCTAAGTCTTGGTGCTAGTCCAACAAAGAACATGTTTTCAGATAAAATATGGAAGTGATGTGCCTCTATATTCTATGGTAGAAGAGAAAAGACGAAACAAAACTTTAAGGTACCTTCACACTCTCGAGTATAAAAGGAAAAATTAAATGAACATACTAGATTTTTTTTGGGGTCATTTACTGAGTTAAAAACAATGTTTTCCTGTAATCAATTTGAACAATGAAGACACAACAAATTATTGCAAAACAATGAATCTTTTAAGCTGAAATATACGACACAAATGTTATGTTATGTTATCACGATCAACATCCCCACACATTGGGTATTTCCATACACAATGCAAATATTCTGAGGAGCGGCTGGCCGAGTGGCTAGAATGCTGTATTCTCCTTCGGAAGACCCGGGTTCAAGTCTTTGGTAAAGTGTGGAGTTTTCTGCTGTCGGGGGCAAAAAGAAAACTCTAGCGTGCACAGTTCACGGTGACTGCACTAGCCAGGCGGCCTGAATTCCTCAGGCTCAAGCCCCCCCCCCCCCCCCCCCCCCCCCTTGCCATACACCACAAGGTACTATATTGGCAGTAAATGACAGTGACACAATATTCCCATGGTAGTTTGTATTGCTTGGTTTTATATTGAGTGACTTCTACAGTAGGCACCTGATGAGATGCAAAGAATTATGCCAGGGAATTAATTGTGCAGTCTTTTTGTTGTGTCTTGATTATTTAAATGTACTTAGTTGCCAACATCCAAATGTCCATATGTTACTGAATTTGTTGAATTGTATTACACATTTCAGCTGTTGTTTAAGTAAGTGCCATACTTGTGTCTTAAAGCCATTATACCACATACATCACTGACATTCAACCCTCATCTATTAATAGTAGTTCATGATTGTTGAAAATATTCACTTCAACTAGCATGCTACTAGTTTACGTAATTTAAGGCTTTATGAACCTGAATCAGTTTTAAATCTTTTGGTATTAGTTTTATTTTCAGATATTTATGTGTATTACTTTTCAATGTGTGTTATTAGCTTAATGATACATTCCATTTAAATTAACCTAGTTAAACATTTTTACAAATGTGTAAAATATATGTGTCAAATAATAATTTTAGATGTTATGTTTAGGTTAATTACTTTTCTTGTTACATCTATCTAGGCCAGACATTTAGGTCAGACACTAAGTTTACGTGTTAAGCTTTTATACTGTATTGTTTATAGTTCAGAATGTAATGTCCTATTTTATTAAATTAAGTTATTGTAGGTACATATGTATTAATTTGTTATTTCACTTGTATGATTCTATTCCTGTAAAACTTACAGTAATATAATGCCTTGTTGCAGAGGTGAAAGAACACTGTATGTAACTTATCAAGATATATTGACCACATTGCTGTTTGACTTGTCAAATCACATTTCTCTATACTTTGTTCTTACATGAAATTATTGCCATACTGAAACTGCATTATTGCATTAATTATTTGAGACTGTTTTTAGAATCTATTCTTAGAATAGTAAGATCACATTACTTTTTAAACGTTCATCCATTCAGTGGTTTGTCATCTTCATAGCATTTCCTCCATCACAGTGTTTCAAGATTCCTCAAGTATTATAAGTCGGATGTCCAGCCCCTGTTGCTGTCATGTGTTTATTATCTTTCAATATTGAATCCATATATGTTGTTGAGACATAGGGGAGTCTCAATGATACCTGATTGTTTTATCTCACATGATCTATTGACGTAGGGGAGTCTCAATGATACCTGATTGTTTCATTCCACATGATCTATTGACATAGGGGAGTCTCAATGATGCCTGATTGTTTCATTTCACATGATCTATTGACATATGGGAGTCTCAATGATACCTGATTGTTTCATTTCACATGATCTATTGACATAGGGGAGTCTCAATGATACCTGATTGTTTCATTTCACATGATCTATTGACATAGGGGAGTCTCAATGATACCTGATTGTTTCATTTCACATGATCTATTGACATAGGGGAGTCTCAATGATACCTGATTGTTTCATTTCACATGATCTGCACACACCTGATTGCTTCATGTCACATGATCTATTGACATAGGGAAGTCTCAATGGCCAAGTGATTACACCTTCTGCCTCATTCTCCAAAGGTTCTGAGTCGATTCCAGACACCGTCGTTCGGTTTGCCAGTGTAATTTTCTTGGGGAGTACTGGGAATTGTCACTGGAGCTAGGGATTTCATGCTCTGTGCGCTGCTTTCGGTAGGCTGCCCTGTGGAAAGAGGCCAAGCCATAAGGGATACAACCCGGTGCAATGAAGTCAATGCTCTTGACCTTTGAACTTTGTGACATATTTGATTCACTGGCTGTCATTATTGTTGTTTTTGTTGCCTTGAATTATATATTTAACAACATGACAATAATAAAATGTTTCAGATTTGCTTTTCACAGTTTAATATTGTATTCTTAATAAATTCTAGTAAGTGTGTTTTAAATTTAGAATAATCAAGAGTTAAGTATACCCAACAACATCACTGTGTGTTGCAGAATCATGAACGGTGATCAAAGCAATAAACATTATACAATTAATAGCAGCTCTAGACATGTGCATATACAGAAAGATATTTGCATTCCATTCAGAAAAGATGCAGTCAAATAAAGAGGTTCTTGAAGAGTTGAGAATGAAATAAAACCCTTGTAAAAAAAAAAGAGATAAATATTTTGGCCATGTTGAAAGACATGACATTTGTAAAATCCATACTGTAGGAAGAGTATACAGTGATACGAGTTAGAAGATAACATCAAGTGACAAACAAACATAAATCTCTCAGAATGTGCCACCAAAGTGAGAGATTTAAATTAATGAAAATCCAGTGCAGTCAACTTTCATTGTAAAGATAGCACTTAATTGATTGACTGATTGATTGCCAGTTAATAGCTCACAGATTTACAGAAAGTAGCAATAATCTTCGTCAAATTATATTGAAGATAAATTATGTAAACAACTGTGTCCTGTTTGAGATCATTTTAGGAACATCTTGAAGATGTAAATTTATATTTGTTTGATAGTTTTGTTTCACATATTAAACTGCTAATTTTGATAGTCATTATTGTTTAATTCCAACAGGCAATATAGTTAAATATCATTATTTCATCTGTCAGTTGTACACTATAGTATTAATATATGAGAAGAGCCAGGTTTTCTTCTGCTTATTGTTATTTGTGGCAAAAACAAACAAGCCACACATTGTAATATGTGAATGTAACATAGTTTTGTTTCCCCACACTTTCATATGTCTGTGTTTTTTATGTAATTGTGTGTTTACCTGCACTTTTATATGGTTTTGCTCATATTATACCAATCTTCAATCATGATTATAACCACACTTTAAATATTGTATTGACACAAGATACATCAATCTTCAGTTATAATTATGACCACATGGTAAATATTGTACTGACATAAGATACACCAATATTCAGACATAATTATGATTAAACTTGAAACAGTGTATTTAAACATTGTATACCAATCTTCGGTCATAACTATGACCAGCTGTAAACATTGTATACCAATCTTCAGTCATAACTATGACCAGGTATAAACATTGTATACCAATGTTCAATTTAAGAATGACCAAATTTAAGCACTGTATACCAATCTTCAGTCATAATTATGACCAAATTTAAATATTCTATACAAATCTTTAATCATAATTATGACCAAATTTAAACATTGTATACCAATCTTCAGTTATGACCAAATTTAAACATTGTATACCAATCTTTAATCATAATTATGACCAAATTTAAACATTCTATACCAATCTTTAATCATAATTATGACCAAATTTAAACATTCTATACCAATCTTTAATCATAATTATGACCAAATATAAACATTGTATACCAATCTTCAGTTATGACCAAATTTAAACATTCTATACCAATCTTCAGTCATAACTATGACCAACTGTAAGCATTGTACACCAATCTTCAAATATAATTATGACCAACTTGAAACATTGTATACCAATCTTCAATCATAATTAGGATCAAATGTAAGCATTATATACCAATCTTCAATCATAATTAGGACCAACTTTAAACACTGTCTGCCAATCTTCATTTATAATTATGACCAAATTTAAACATTGTTGACACAAGACACATCTATTTTCAATCATGATTATGACCAAACATTAAACATTGTATTGACACATTTCCCATTAATCTTAAATCATGATTATGACAAATTTTAAAACATTTTTTGAAACATTCTGTACCAGTCATCAATCATAAAAATGACCAACTTTAAACATCAAACATTATGATCAAACATTAAACCTTTTATTGTCAAATATGATTCCAAAAGATCTCTGTGGCTCAGTGATTAAAACACCAGCCTACAATACAATGGTCTCTGGTTCTGTGCACTATAGCAATTAATGAAGATCATCATCATTACACCCCAGACAGATCAACGGATGCTCCGATCTCCCACTTAAGATCATCACCAGCATTTTCCGACTGATTGTACCAGTTCTGTGTTGATTAATGAAAGATCTTGTGCCCTTAAGAAATGTTAATGTCTGGTGGCTCCCTGCTTCACTCTAATCTCTCTCTCTCTGTCTCTCTGTCTCTCTCTGTCTCTCTGTCTCTCTCTGTCTCTCTCTCTCTCTCTCTCTCTGTCTCTCTCTCTCAGAATCCCAAGTGTCTTTAAAGTCATCTGTTTGTCTTATCTTATGGCATTAATGATGTCTGGCCCATCCATTGCCTTTCAAGCCTGAGTGCCCCGGTACATAGATGAAAGTTAACTGGAGACATTATGATGCGCCCAGTGTGTGAAGCCACTGGGTCACATGAAGCCTGTCTGGGCCTTCTTGAGCACGTTCATTGAGTTGCTTAATATGCATGCACATGAATACTTTTTGCATGCAGAGCCAATTTAGCAATTGGTAACCATGAGTGCAATTGTTCTGGAGATGCCTGGGGGGTCATCGCTGGAGCTATGGAGTTTGTCCTTTGTGCTGTGCTCTTAGTGGATGGCTTGTTTTTCTGCAGAAAGATACCAAGTCAGGTGGGGTAATACCCGGTGCTATGAAGTCAGTCCTCTGACCTTTAATCTTTTAACCTTTGATTTCATGACGTTATTTGTACACTCAAGGAGAAGAGTTTGTGTTAGCCAAGTTAGTAGGAAACTGCACTGATAATGTTATGAGAATTGAGGGATGAGGGTTTGCCACCTGGACTCATCGTCTGCAAAGTGAGGGAAAGACTGGCCACTTATTCCTCCATACATCCAGACCTACAAAATGTGATAGCTCCATCACATCACAGACTCACAGCAGGAAACTGCTTCGAAACAAATGTGAATGTACAGATATTGATAAGTACAGATCTGACAGTTGTGTGGTCAGAAATGTGAAGTAATTCAGTAATTCATTCCAGTGTGAATTCTTGACATGTTTTTGCTTTACACATTTAAGCATACTTGCCAGATTTCCGTGACTATATTGTTTATATATTTGAAATGTTTGTTACAGCGGTTTATACCAGTTTGTTAGATTTTTGTTGTGGTTGACATTTAATGAACTGCTGTAATTTCACCCTGGGCAAAATCATATATACTCAGGTTTCTTAGCAGGGATTAAGTGATGCATTTTTCTAAGAAATTCATGAGCTGATCATAAAGTTAGTAGTATTTGTCCTTATGTGATATTGCTAATTATTTGTTTTGAAGAAAGATTTGTGATTGTCCTGTTATGTGTGTAGAGTATGAAGCTGGCCAATGCCATCACAAAGAAACAAGTCAAATCTAGCCGGGTTCAGGAAACTTCTGTGTTTCTGTCTTCACACTTTCATTTTCTCTCACAAACACACAAAATCTTTCTGGTTCGGTTTTCAGGCTTTCAAAATCTCTCACACAAACAGACACAATCTTTTTAGTTCTGTTTTCAAGTTCTCATACAAACTCATAAAATCTCTCTGTTTTTGTCTTCAGCCTCATTCTTTCACACAAACACACACGGTCTTTCTGTTTCTAAGATCAGACTCTCACACAGACACATACAAACTCTGTGTTTATGTTTCCACGCTTTCACAAGAACACATACACAAATTATACAAAAATTAGAAGGAAAAAAAAATTTTCTCTGAAAGTGAGAACTTATTTGTTGTAATTTTTCATACTTTATGTATGTGTTTGTCTGAGAGAGAGAGAATGAATGAGTGAGAAGAAAGTGAAATGGATAGAGAGTAAAAGCATGAAAACATGAACGAGTGAACTGAGAGAGAGGGAAAGAGTGAAGGAGAGAGTGAAAATATGAAGGAGTGAGTGAGTGAGTGAAAAAGTAAATGAGAAAGCGTCAGTGAGCATGAGAATGATTAAGAGAGAGAATGTGGGAGTTAAAGAGTGAAGTTGGGAGAGTGAGAGGTTGAAAATGTGAGAGAGCTCAAATGTGGAAATAGATTTCAGGAATGTCTCTGGATTTATTTGTGTCATTGTCACTGCATTGGCCAGTATGATACTTGACATAAACTAGTTAGTGTGCTTGCTATCAAAGTTGCCTGTTTGTGTGGCCATAGCAACAAAGAGACCATCATGGCAGTCTCGGATTTACTATGTTTCTTTGTGCCGTACGGTACCCCAACAATTAGCTTGCCATTCTAGAATACTAAAAATAAAAGCATTATTGTTCATCAGATACTGAGCGTTACTTATTTGTAAAAATGTGTATCCATATAGAACTCAGGATGTGGTATTCAAATGTTGCTAGTTCTAGTAACTGGTAACACTGATAAAAGTCATGAAAGGAGTACTGCCAATATTGTTGGAACTGAGTGATAATACCACCTGAACATAACATTGAAGTTGAAAACAAATTTGAGATGTTGATGGCGATACAACAAGACACACACTTGATGAGTTAACCAGGCAAGCCAGAGACATTCTCATCTCAACAGCGTAAACTATGATTCATAAAAAGGATACAAGAAGCATAAAGATATTACAAAAGAAACATTCAGGATAACAGAAGAATATTTAAATGGATGGGGAGAGAAATAAATAGCCTTATGTACAAAAACCATACGAGAAAAAATTATAAATGTGATCAGAGAAGACAAGAAACAATTTGTAATCAATACTTATAATACATGTAGAATAGAAAACATCTCCAGTTGCAAGGAAGCATGGAGAATGTTCAATGAAATAAACTAATTGGCTATTGTGGAAGCAGTTGCAAGGAAGCATGGACAATGTCCAATGAAATCAGACTGATTGGCTACTGTGTAAACAGCATGGACAATAGACATGTCGTCCTATAACTGGATCGTAGCGGAGGTGAAGACTGAGGTGAGTTTCCGGGGGAAGAAGTGGCTTTCCCGTGGTCAGTTACAGGCAGTGTCAACGCTGGTAGATGCACCGGGTTCCCAGTGTTCGCCCTCCGATGGTGGGATGGCTTCTGGGCAGGCACACTTAGCCATGTCGATAGTGGCAATGTACGATCATAAACGTCTCGAAGGTGGCCATGCATAACAGGAGACAAACGACCGAGAGTCATGACCTGGACGCCCGCCCCCGAGAGTCTCAAGAAGGTAAAGGAACCGAAACATTCGGTGGGTGGGGGTGTGGGGGGAATCTTCTGATGACATATACCTCCTGTCGTACTCGCTCCGCGAGGAGTTTTTGCCACAGTAAATACCGCAACAGTTAAAAAAAAATATATCTCAAATTCCGAAACAACAAAGTAAATTTGATCAATGCTCGCTGGACTTTAGGCACCTTGTATGCCTTGTCAGATCGAGAAGACCTGATCATTCGGGGCCACATCGATTGACGGATGTCAGTCGAGGCGTTCGAGCAAATTTTAAGCTATAGCTATAACCTACGATAGGTGACGTTGTGATCTGATATTCTAGTATGATAATTTGGTCGCGTCTAGCTTGAGCTGTGTAGTCAAGTGGTTACACACCCGTCTCATACGTCGGTGATCGGAGTTCGGTTCCGAATCCAGTCAGGGATGTGCACTACTGACGAGCTCAAAAGGGAGCAAATCTCGAGTCTAGTGCCTCCAATCCGACGTGGACAAGCCCAAGGTTCTTACCGGAATACGATCAGCGTTGCCAGAAGTCGGTTGTGCTCAAAACTTAACACAGTAAATACCTTCAGAGAGGCAAGGTGATTACACGAATCACGTGATGACTGCAACCTTGGCCTGACTGCAGGTCCATCAAGTGAAAAGTGATGAAGCGAGTCAAAAGCGCTCTGTAGAGGATCGGAGAAGCATATTCAACCAACACAGGACTGGTGTCGTCGACTGCCACACGCCGAGTGAGACATTGAGGGGATCCGAGCACATTTTGATTGAATGATTCAATGTGTTAGAACTGAACTGATGTGTCAGAATAATCTGAAGACTAACTGTTTAGTCAGATATCTTAGTCAGATATGACTGAGCTGCCGTATGCCAATAGTCGGTACTACCTGCTTTCTGTTAGCGCCGAATTTTTGACGGCACTCATCAAACCAAGTACACCACATTGTGACAACAATTTTGGGCGGAGGAGTGCAATTGGGAGTGTGCAAACTAATGTGGTGAAATGCAACTGAAAGATTAAATGTCATGGCAGGGCAAACCAGACTCAAAGCTTTAGTCGGCAACTGATCTGATAGGATCGAAGCTGCGACAGGCGGACAGTTAGAACATTGCTTTAGCACTTTACTGATACGACAGCCTATGCAGCTTGTCTTGTTCCAAATGTATTGGTGTTACCTTTCCTCTGGAGTAAACTAGGCAGGCCGAGAGAGGGATCATGCTGTATAGGCAACACGTGGTCTCTCAATTCAGCCCAGGCTTACAAACTATCTTATGTCAAGATGGCCGGGTGCCAGTCTGTCAACTAAAGTAAACAATGAAGGTTAAAATGTGTTTCTGAATCTTTAAAAACAACTGTACATGAGAGTTGCTGCACATAGGGATCACCCTCTGCATGAAGCCATGGACATGGCTGAGAGTCATAGACTAAGACGAGGCAGGTCCTGGATGGCACAGACAGAAATATCTATACGTCAGGTGTGTGATCTAGAGTGGGCTGTGAAGTACCAAAAGACATGACGGACTGGCACAATGTAATAGTGACATTGGGTAGTGAGTGCAGAGAATGGGCAACGGGCAGCACAGAATTTGAAATGCAACAACTGATCCAGAGTAACTCACATCAAGTTGACATAGTGATCTATACCGATGGGTCAGTGGTGAGCCGGAGTGCTTGGGGTTTCATTGCAAAGGCTAATGAACCATTATTTAAAAAAAGGAGAGTCAGGCATTCTGTTGGTTAGAGGAGACCACCGCAACACACATTGTCTTCATCACGGACTCAAGAAGTATGCTTCGTAGTGGTCTCGAGGTATGGTGTCCGCCTCGAGTGCTGGAGGTCCCAGGTTCAGGCCCCGGTGAGGATCGGGATTTATTTAAAAAATCCACCTGGACTTCCAGTAATAAAATTTCCCCTGGTCTCTGGGTAGTGAGATCGGACGCCCGTGTGTATTGTTGCGCACGTAAAAAATCCCTTGGCAGTTGGAAATTGAAAAGAGTAGCCTAACGGCGCTGACCGGGCAAAATTTCGAGTTAAAAATCAACCCAAAGTATTTCAGGATCCTCGCCGATGCAACGGAGTTCGTGCATTGAGCTGAGTTTCTCCAGACTCAGGTTTGAGTTAGGAGGAAAAACGGAGCACTTATCGGTTAAACCATATGCCGTGATGTTGATCCAACGACTAAACTAAACTAAACTAAACTAGCTTCGTAAGGTGGAGAAAGGAATGTCCCGTGTAGAATGGTTTATTTCGCTTCAGAGGTGACAAATTGTGAGAATTGTATGAAATTTTTTTACCATGGCCATGCGGGAGTGCGGGGGAATGAACAGGCTGATACGCTGGCAGGGAATGCACCTCTTGATAGTAGATTACTTATGGACAAGGTAGACGTGGTCGTGCGCCTGTGGGACCAGGTGAAGACTGGGACCAGGTGGTAACAGATTGAGAACCTGTATGTGGAAAGGGTGAGATTGCGGGGGATTGGCAGGGGTTCTGGTAGAATCTCAAAACTGAGAGGGAAGACCAGGAGAACTTTCAATCAGATAGCGACGGGAACGATTAGTAATGTGTCTCTTCGCTGGCTATTGAACAAGGGGACAGTGCGCAAATGGGTATGTCCTGAGTGCAGTGATGTCAGTTCTTAGCTCAGCTCAACTTTAAAATATATTTTCATAGACAACATTGCATTCCAGCCCAAAATTAAAACAAACAATAAAGAAATTGGAAATGTCGCAAACTTTGAATATCTTGGCTCTGTAATCAATAACGTTGGGGACTATACAAAAGAAGTCACGAGGATGCTGGCCAAAGCAATGCAAAAGTTAAACAGCATGAAGCGCCTATGTCACATCATCACGAAACAAAGTAAAATAAACATATTGAGAACATGCATGTTTACAAGTAGACAGCTTTACTATCGATAGCAAAGAAAATCTTGATGTTTGAACTTCAATGTTACAGAGGAATTGTTAGATTACAGTAGGTCAAGAGGAAGAACAAAACTGGAATTCTATAAAATAAACTGGATGTAAATTCTTAGCACAGCTCAACTTTAAAATATATTTTCATAGACAACATTGCATTTCAGCCCAAAATTAAAACAAACAATAAAGTAATTGGAAATGTCGCAAACTTTGAATATCTTGGCTCTGTAATTAATAACGATGGGGAGTATACAAAAGAAGTCACAAGGATACTGGCCAAAGCAATGTGAAGGTTAAACATCATGAAGCGCCTATGTCACAACATCACGAAACAAAATATAATAGTAAACATGTTGAGAACATGCATGTTTACGAGTAGACAGCTTTACCATCGCTAGCAAAGAAAATCTTGGGGTTTGACTTCAATTTTACAGAGAAATTCTTAGAATACAGTGGATCAAGAGGAATAACAAAATTGGAATTTTACATGATCTGAACACTGAAGAAAATTGGCTTATAAAAAAAAACATCATGGTTCGGATACTGAAATAGTTAAGCCATATGAAACACTGCAAGGGTGTAAATTGAGTCGAATTGAGTCAAGAACCGACATCACAGCATACGATACATTTCCATACGTGCTCCGTCCTAATTTTCAACAGCCAGTGAAGAGTTCCATTAATATGGGCACCGGGCGCAGCCTGATTATGTACTCCCCTTGCCTTTCCTCGAAGTACTGAGTGTCGGTCAGATCTTTAGGTCACCCCCAGCTGCACCAGTCTCTCCAGGCCACGATGACTTGTCTATTTCTCCACACCATATACATGATCCCGCCGAGCCTTGATCACGTCTGCGATATTGAGCATCAAAACCCCACCCAGCGGTACACAACCAGCCAATCTGTCCGCCTGTTCGTTTCCGACCACACCAGGATTTCCTAGGGGAAAGATCCAACTGAAGCTCCCTGTCTGTGATTGTTGCAGGGGTTTAGAACAACCAGGATTTGGAGGCACTGTTCCTGAGAGAAGAAACAGGGGTGGTCCAGCACGAAGGTGGACACAAGCCAATACAAACCCCTTGAGCGAGAAGATGCATGAGGCAGATTAATAGAGGTTACAAGACAATGGCATGGTTATTGTAATTTCTATCACGCTTTTAAGGTTTTCATTGGAAGCCACCTCTATGTTGTCTAGTGCGTTCTCTAGTCTCTACTTTCTTCTTCTACTTCATTGAGCACCACATGCCAAGTCGTAAGTCCTCCTTTCTGTGCCATGTCATGGAAAATATCATATAATCGAACTCAAGACAAGGAACTGGCTCTTTAAAATTGAAGTGACGATAACAGTCAACAACGTTATGGTGAACTTTGAAAGATAACGTGAATAGGAGAGTTCCAGAACATTACGGCCGTTAACAAATCTGACACATCTCACAGTGTAATAATTAAAGTCTCTGTTATGACCAGAGTGGCCTATAATCTAAACATACACCAGATGATTTACCCAGCTTTGTCCAACGTTCGTCTGGTTGCCACTCAGTATCACTTGTACTTCATATGTTCACTCCGCCGTCCTTGCTGTCATCTTCCTCCGATTCTGTCTGTCTAGAGTTTGCCAGTCGTTCTCAAATCCATGGCGTTCTCAATATCTGTTTCTAGCTGCTTCTAAGCTTGAAGTGAGTCCACTGTTAGCCTTCAGCCGATCGAATAGCCAGACCAAGTTGTTCTCCAAATCGAATACACGCCCGTTCACTTTGGTCGTCGCAACAGCGTATGTTTTTGTTGTCATGCTAGCGTTGGTGTGACGTATATTCGTATCCCATAGTTTTGGTGCACTGTTTACTTTGAGAGTTCCTTCCATCTCTGTATGGCGTGATCTGGGCACTTGCTATGTGGCACCACATAGCACATGTGTGTTTATTTATCGACTGTCTTAGTGGCCTCAATGGGTACGCCAATTGATATTTATGTGCAATACGTGTACAACGCCTGCTCCGTGGCGAAGAAGTTACGGACGCAGTTCGTGATCCCGCATACCCGCGTTCGAAACACAGCTGCGGGCAGTTTGGCAGCAGACCGCTGTGCGTTGGGTTTTACGATATGGTATGGGTTCCGGGCGTTCAGAAAGCAATAGCAAACTACTGAACGTAAACGTGCCAAGAGATTACAACAGCAAATAATGATGTTGTTGACTGCAACGTCCTGTAAAAGATATGCAGCTAACTTTTTTAACGTATACACCATTGTAATTGACCAATCATTTCCCTTCTTTAACCGATTTGGTGCCAAAGAGAATGTAGGTTTGGACAAACAAAAATGGATTACGGAATGGGAATAGGGGTGTGTCACAGTTATTACTTAAAATTTGTTATTTATATGAAATTAAAAGGGTTGCAGAAGGACAACTACTGCCTATGGCAGATACGGGAAGTCGCTTAAGACGATTAATCATCTCACGACACTTGATCAGTTAAATGTTCGTGAATATACTGGTCACAACTTGATGGTCCGATATGTTTGTTATTTGACTTCCTCCGACTACTTCTTCAATGCGCGCCAAACACTACATGTGAGTTTATCTGTACCATAAAGAAGGAATTTAATTTTTTGTGAAACTCAACATGTTTGTGTCAGAGTCTGCAATGTTTACTACTAGGCTACCAGACAAGTTCTGTAGGTAGAAATAGAGTATGTCATAAGTGGTTGTATTTTGAGCTATGGGTTCACACTTCATGTAGATCTAGCACAACCAAGTTAACCCTTTGAATCCTGGTGTTCGCGGGTCATTACCCGTGTTTTGTTTGTTTTGTTTTTCGTACTAGTAATATTTCAATATTTCAACCTGAAAAAGACATTATTTCTGGAAATAAATCATTGGTGAACAACAAGAAACGCAGGAAATGTTTCTGAGTGAGGAAAAAAAGTTTCTAAGTGAGAAAAAAAAAAATCATATTTATGCAATTTTTGGGAAAAGTGTAAATTTGCCATCGTTTTTGCAGATTGTTTCATCCATCCATCCACCCATCCATCCACCCACCCAGCCAACCAACCAACCAACCAACCAACCAACTATGAGTGGCATCTTGCAGTCTTGACAGACCAAAGTATGTGGATTGGAATTTGGCCAAAATTCCATCTCACAATGCCTGGGCAGAGCTTCATAGAACATGTGGTGCCCAAACGACATGTTCTCTCTCTCGGTCTTGCCTTGTTTGACCCAGAGGAAAGGATAACCAGTACGCCTGGAACAAGGTAGGCTGCAGACGATGGCGGCTCAGCGTCAAACCTCCGAGACCTCTCCCCCACGAGCAGGAGGCGAGTGATGGCCAGACCCTAAACCTTTGGGACTTGACTTACAGGCGTTCGGCCAAATCCCGCAGGTAAGGGTCGTATACGCGCCCGGGCCACTAGGAACGTACACCTGTCAATCGCAAGTGTCTGGACCTGTGTAAGCGTGTATTACCGTCAGACACCCCGCCTGAGTCGTGCGGCTCCCAACTATCTAACTAACTAAACTAACTACCTTGCTAGCTAGCTACTTGCCTACCTACCTAACCAACTAACCACCTAGCCACCTACCCACCAACCAACTAACTACCTTGCTAGCTACCTAACTAACTAACCAACCAACCAACCACCAACCCAATAACCAACCAACCAACCAACCAACTAACTGCCTTGGGCATGTAGTAAACCTATATATTTTATAGACCTATCTGCCTTGGGCATATTGGGCGTAAAGTAAACCTATATATTTTATAGACCTATCTGCCTTGGGCATCAAGTAAACCTATATAATTTATAGACCTATCTGCCTTGGGCATATTGGGCATAAAGTAAACCTATATATTTTATAGACATATCTGCCTTAGGCATAAAGTAAACCTATATATTGTATAGACCTATCTGCCTTGGGCATAAAGTAAACCTATATATTGTATAGACCTATCTACCTTGGGCATATTGGGCATAAAGTAAACCTATATATTGTATAGACCTATCTGCCTTGGGCATGTAGTAAACCTATATATTTTATAGACCTATCTACCTTGGGCATATTGGGCATGTAGTAAACCTATATATTTTATAGACCTATCTACCTTGGGCACATTGGGCATAAAGTAAACCTATATATTGTATAGACCTATCTGCCTTGGGCACATTGGGCATAAAGTAAACCTATATATTGTATAGACCTATCTGCCTTGGGCACATTGGGCATAAAGTAAACCTATATATTGTATAGACCTATCTGCCTTGGGCATAAAGTAAACCTATATATTTTATAGACCTATCTGCCTTAGGCATAAAGTAAACCTATATATTGTATAGACCTATCTACCTTGGGCATATTGGGCATGTAAGCCTTGGGCATGTAGTAAACCTATATATTTTATAGACCTATCTGCCTTGGGCATATTGGGCATAAAGTAAACCTATATATTGTATAGACCTATCTACCTTGGGCATATTGGGCATAAAGTAAACCTATATATTGTATAGACCTATCTACCTTGGGCATATTGGGCATAAAGTAAACCTATATATTGTATAGACCTATCTACCTTGGGCATAAAGTAAACCTATATATTGTATAGACCTATCTGCCTTGGGCATGTAGTAAACCTATATATTTTATAGACCTATCTGCCTTGGGCATATTGGGCATAAAGTAAACCTATATAGTGTATAGACCTATCTACCTTGGGCATATTGGGCATAAAGTAAACCTATATATTGTATAGACCTATCTACCTTGGGCATATTGGGCATAAAGTAAACCTATATATTGTATAGACCTATCTGCCTTGGGCATAAAGTAAACCTATATATTGTATAGACCTATCTACCTTGGGCATATTGGGCATAAAGTAAACCTATATATTGTATAGACCTATCTGCCTTGGGCATGTAGTAAACCTATATATTTTATAGACCTATCTACCTTGGGCATGAAGTAAACCTATATATTGTATAGACCTATCTGCCTTGGGCACATTGGGCATAAAGTAAACCTATATATTGTATAGACATATCTGCCTTGGGCATAAAGTAAACCTATATATTTTATAGACCTATCTGCCATAGGCATAAAGTAAACCTATATATTGTATAGACCTATCTACCTTGGGCATATTGGGCATGTAGTAAACCTATATATTTTATAGACATATCTGCCTTGGGCACATTGGGCATAAAGTAAACCTATATATTTTATAGACATATCTGCCTTGGGCACATTGGGCATAAAGTAAACCTATATATTTTATAGACCTATCTGCCTTGGGCACATTGGGCATATAGTAAACCTATATGTTTTATAGTCCTCTCTGCACTCCAGGGCTGACGTGGTCAGTATCACACCGGCTGGTCGGGGGTTCGATTCCCATCGGGACGGATTCAAATTTTAAAATTAAAACTATTTTTTGTTTTAAATATCAAAACTCACAACAAAAAACATACGGTCACAGATATAATCCGACGCTGCAGAAGTAGGTTTAACGAGGTCAAATTACCTCCCCCTCCCCACTTTTCCTCCCGTAAATATTGGATTGGATTGAAAAGTGATAAGACTGCCTTCAGTCCATTATCTTATGCGTGACGAGTCCCGTTTCTTTCACCTTTTTCCTTTGCAGGGAAATTTCTACGTTGTGTTCAAGAGCGTTGTGGTTAGGGATAAAAGAAGAAATAAATTCACAACTGGAGATAGAATCGAGTCTGGTGGTTTTACCAACAAGTGAACTCTCCCTCACATACAACCCATCTCTAATGTCAAGTAACTTGCCAACAGGCATGGGAGAGGCTGATTCTCAGCAACTCCTGACCTCCAGCAGCCCGTGTCAATTGAGTGCTGTCTTTCCCTGCCATACTACATGTCTACGATCTTCTGTCGCTGTACATAATTGTTCTATTTATACAGTAAACAATAAATAATTTAAAGATTGAGCACAACCCACAACTAGCAACGCTGATCGTATTCCGGTACGAACCTAAGGCTTTGGACAATTTCAAATGGGAGAGTAGCCTATATACATAGGGCGCTATGAATAGACACTTCCATTTCAAATTGACGTGGACAAGGCTTAGGTTCGTACCGGAATACGATCAGCCTTGCCAGTTGTGCTAAATCTTTAAATCTCAAATCCCGAAACAACCACATAAATCAATTCATTATTGTTCTATTTATACAGTAAAGAAAAAGTTAAGATTACTTTTACATACACACTGGACATAATGGTACTAGACCCATATTTGTACAGACCCAGTACCACTCGGTGGGCAATGTGGTTCAGTAGCACGCAGGCCATCTTCACTTCTCAAGACATTTTCTGGTACTCACTTTAGGTTTGGTCGACTTGAGTGGCCAGGTCAGTGAAACAAATGTCCCCCCCCCCCCCCCCCATCCTTGTGGATTAGAACCTCTGACCGTTTAGCTTCCCTACGGCTCCTTCTATTTATTTGATATTGCCAAAATAATTTATAATATACAGGTTTAGTTCAGTTGCGGTTCCATCATCACAGCAACGGGTCATCCCCATTATGCTCCGTTCCTGTGCCAGTGAATATCACATAAAATGTTCCACACTGCCCCATGTGAAAAGTGGAAAAGACCGGAGTCTCCACAAACAACAGTCCGCCCAGGCACACTGTGCATAATGCCGCCACCAGAATGTCACCACAAAAGATCTCTACGAAACATACCGTTCATCTTTGATGGAAGTGGCAGTCACTTTCCCACCCAGATGTTCACCTACAGTCTCGATGTTTCTAGATGTTGATGTTCGGTTTCTAGATGTTTTCTAGCTAGCTGCGCATTTTTATCTCTGAAATGCAGTTCACGCAGGTAAATGGGAATATTCTTTAAAAAAATAAGTGAATCGGTACAATTATTTTGGGAACAGTCATAACATCTGATGGGAGATGATTTGAAGAGATTACTGTGGAGGGCGGACGCGCCATGGACCAGGCTGACATTCTGAATGCTCTATGAGAAGTAAGACTTTTGCGAGAACCAAGCGATGACTGTGATTCTACAACAATGGCCAGATTGCGAGAGCAGCAAATTAAAAGAGGGGTGGCCAAACAAGAACACTACGCAGGAAGCCAAAGAAGATTGATAAACCAACGCACAACTGGCGTCGTTAGCCGCTACACGCTGCGGGATTTGCTGAGGAGGGGATCCGAGCACTTATGGACTGAATGGTTCGATGTGCAATGAGGATAACCTGTCGACTAACTAACTAAGAACAAGAGAACTGCCATGGCGAATGTAGCCTTTTGCAAGTTGAAAAACATACTGACCAATAAAAAGATGTCAATTGCAAGGACAAAAAGTTGGTCGATGTGCTACATGAGTCTGTACTTTTGTATGGATGTGAAGCGTGGACAATGAGCAGTCAAGCTGAAAAACATCTGGTGGCTGTGGATATGTGGTTTCTGAGACTGCAAAGAATACCACGGACAGATAGAAAAACCAACGACCAAATCCTACAAGAAACAAATGAAAATTGTAAACCGATTAAAGGTAGTAGACGTAGAGTCACAATTGTTTGAACATGTTATGAGAAGAAAAAATTTAGAGAACTTTGTGACAGCTGGCAAGATCGAAAGGAAGTCAGAGAAGTAAATACCTGGATGGCTTGACTATGTGGCATGGTCGAGACAAGAACACGGAGTTGATCCACGACTCTGATGATCGAGTGAAATGGCGAATCATGACCGCCCATGCTTACCTGCATGGCACATGATTGATTAATTGAAAATAATTTTGGCTCCTGATGTTTCATTTGTGTTTTGACATCTATGATCTTCCTAAATAATTTATATGAATTAATTTGGCTGGCTGTGGCGTATTTTAACATTCTTCTATATTACCACATTTCTGTGCCCTTGTGTTTTGTCAGGCTTGACAGCCATATATTTTCAAATAGGCTCCACAACATCTTTCTCCATAATCCTGTATATTCTCATAATGTAACCTGCACGGGAATCGGTAGCGGTTCTCGCCGCATTGGTAACTTACGGTCGCTCAGAAAGCAATGGCAAACTACTGAGTGTAATCTTGCCTAGTATATCAACAGCAGCCCAAAAACGCTGATGTTGACTGCAACGTCCTGTAAGGGATTGGGGGGGGGGGGGGGGGGGAGACATTAATTATTCTAATTTCTAACAGCAATGGATTACTGCACACACGTGTTTGTTTTCTGATAAAATGCAACTTTTGTTTGTCCTGCTGTTATTTCTGTGGTGTCTTCCATTGGAAGTTCTCCAGGTAATTGAATTCCTCTTACTTTCCTCAAATGAGTACTGGTGACTTTAATTGTGATATCCGTTTCTCTAGTGCTATTACATCTGTCTTCTTGCTGTCTAAATTGATTGTGTTTTATAAATACTTTCTACATACTTTCACACACATAAATAACATAAAACCCATACAAGAAGAACACTTTCACACACATAAAAAACAACAGAAAACTCACACAATACACTTTGACACATACATATATAAAACAACATAAAAACCACACACCATAAACAACAACATAAAAACCCATGCAAAATAAACAACAAACACCCATACAATATAAATGCCAAAGCAGTTTAATGACAAAACTTGTAACCAGCTAACAAGAAGGGGGGTGTTTGCTACACTGAGATACGATGATGAACCAGATCAAACCTGGCAATACAATGTGTGGGCCTGCGCAGTGTGTGAGACAACATGTCGAATACCATGTGACTACAAAATACAAGTCATAACACACTGTTGGGGGAATTTACATCCATTTATATTATTACACCCATGATGTATGTTGTATAAACTGGAAGATAAATTCTCATAATGAAAAATATTAAGTAATTTTAAGTAGTACCACTGAAGATTCTGAGACCAACAAAAATAAGCAATTCTGTACCAGTAATATAGTTTGATGTTAGCTATTATATATATATATATATATATATATATATATATATATATATATATATATATATATATATATATATATATATATATATATATATGAACCAAGAAACACATGCTATTATTTGCGGTAATAACATCTGTATGTTGTCTTTTTCCTTATCTATCTATAATAATAATAAACACACATTTTCATAATAGGGAAGAGAAACATTACAATTTATAAAAACATTTTCGAGCTGGAATTATTTAATTCTTTATTAATGGCACACATTTTTTAATGTCCGACGTAGCTGAGTGCCTGTATGAAAATAATGCTGGCAAATTTAACTGTAGTAACAATTAGAAAAATATCAAATTATATTATTAAATAAGAACACATTCCTAATTTGTCCTGGGTATAAAAATAATAAAGAACTGTGAAAAGTGTAAACATAAATACACATCTGACACAGATCACCATCTTCACAATTTAGTAAAGTCACAAAAGAGATGTAATTGTGAAAATCACTTAAATGAACTTTAGTACACAAACAATATCAAACTGTTCATACATAAATATGAGAATGATTCCTTCGTTTGTCACAACCAAATCCAACTCAACTGAACCCAGTCTACTGCAATGGCAAGAAAGTTAAAGTGACAGTAACGCTATCATGTGGGCTGTATGCAGAGCTTCTAACTACAAGTTTTGATAACGCATGAAGAGTTTCTGTACAAAGCTACATAGAAAGCCATAGCAGACACACAAACTGACATTATATATATATATATATATATAAATATTACCTAGAAAACACAGACATGAAATAATTTGAAAAACAAAAATAACAGTTATATAACATTTTTTAATGTCGTGTTATATCATAAAAAATATTACACTTAAGTAGGATCATATCAATTAGGTTTACACTTTAGAAGTGTTAATGCTCAAAAATATATTTTAGTAAAAAGCTGGCTCAAAAGCACGCCTAATGTTTGCCTCTCTAGATGAAGCAAATTATTACCAGCTGGTGATGTTTTATCATTTACTTCCTGACTCTTGGTGTTTGAATTAATTATTATACCACTCTTCAAGACAAACTATACTTCATGTCCATTGGTACTTCAGTAAAAGTCGGCACTCGTTACTGTCCCTAAGCTACAATCGAATGACTAGTGTAGGCATGCAAATCTACAATGTATAAGCAGACAGTATCTAACCCAGAGCTGAACTTCTTTAACACGCTGTGACATTCTAACAAACATTACTTTCATCAGGGCTTTACAGCAAATACGGGAATAAATTATCTCCATGAGAAGCAGGTCATGATGTCATGGCCTTGGCATTCAGCTGAAGATCTCTTCTTCAGACGTCATCCTCCAGGGACTCTTGCTTTGGCACTTGCCCAGGTTGAGGATCAGACTCCATGAACTGCCGAATGATCTCCTGCATGGACTCCTGTAGTTCCTCAGGGGGTTCGTTGTCCTGCTGGATCTGAGAGTCCTCTCTGATGAGTGTCTCCTCCTGGCCGTCTTCTCCCAGCAGTGTCCGTTTGTGGACTTCTTTCTTCATGACCACTCTGCCAATGACAGATAACATACATTGTATATATCATGACAGAGATATCTGGATCTATAGTGCATATTGACAGAGATGCGTGGATCTATAATATATCATGACAGAGATGTGTGAATCTATAGTATATCATGACAGAGATGCATGGATCTATAGTATATCATGACAGAGATAAGTGGATCTATAGTATATCATGACAGAGATGCGTGGATCTATATTATATTATGATAGAGATGTGTGAATCTATAGTATATCATGACAGAGATAAGTGGATCTATAGTATATCATGACAGAGATGTGTGAATCTATAGTATATCATGACAGAGATGCGTGAATCTATAATATATCATGACAGAGATGTGTGAATCTATAGTATATCATGACAGAGATAAGTGGATCTATAGTATATCATGACAGAGATAAGTGAATCTATGGCATATCATGACAGAGATAAGTGAATCTATGGCATATCATGACAGAGATAAGTGAATCTATAGTATATCATGAATGAGATAAGTGGATCTATGTTATATAATGACTGAGATAAGTGAATTCATGGTATATCATGACTGAGATAAGTGAATCTGTTATATCATGACTGAGATAAGTGAATCTATAGTATATCATGACAGAGATAAGTGAATCTATAGTATATCATGAATGAGATAAGTGAATCTGTTATATCATGATAGAGATATGTGAATCTATGGTATATCATGACAGAGATAAGTTAATCTATAGTATATCATGAATGAGATAAGTGAATCTGTTATATCATGACAGAGATATGTGAATCTATGGTATATCATGACAGAGATAAGTGAATCTATAGTATATCATGAATGAGATAAGTGGATCTATAGTATATCCTGACTGAGATAAGTGCATCTATAGTATATCATGAGATAAGTGTATCTATAGTATATCCCGACTGAGATAAGTGCATCTAGAGTATATCATAAGATAAGTGTATCTATAGTATATCCTGACTGAGATAAGTGCATCTATAGCATATAATGAGATAAATGGATCTATATTATATCATAACTGAGATAGGTGTATCTATACTCCCAAGTTTAGAAGCATGTGTTGCAAACTGCAATAATGTTTTATACAAAGGGAGTCTACTCTGAATGTTTCTATGACTATTACCTCGCTTATTCACCCTGTTAACACAACTTTTGTAATTATGGAACCAAAATGCAGGCCACCTGAAATAACATTAGGTTTACTGAAATCTACAGACAATGGACAAATAATTTAAGGACAGGCTGCTGGAGAAACTCACCTATGAGTCTGGACATCCTCATCATCAAAGCCCTGGTAGTCTGCACCTGTGGGAACGTAATATTTGTGGCAGGTTAATGTCAGTTGTAAATGGTACAATCTAATATGCCACAATGTCAAAGTTTACTGTTAAAATAAATATCATGGACATATTGCATTATAATTCTGATTCTCAAAATGACAGAAAATCAAAAACCTTCCTATAAAAATTTCCTATGGCAGATATCGTAATCATTCTATTTAAAATTAAAATGACAAGAAAGAAATTAGCAACATTTAATAATTAAGAAATACATTTAAAAATTTATTATTATTAGTCTTATTGTGCAGTAAAATGTGATTTAAAATTATACTATTGATATTTACATTAAAAAAATCTATTCTCAACAGTAAAATCAAACTTGGAAAGCTATACACATTCAAAGCAATACACGGCTAGCGATTGAGGAGAAGAAATGTAGAAAGTGAATGAGGTATTATCATGCATTTGATAATTTGAATACTGAGTAAAACAGGATTCAGTAAAGTATAAGTAGGTAGTTAGTTATATGTTGGGGTATCATCCTTGCACTCCGGACATGTCCATAGGTGCTCAGATCCTCCCTCAACATATGCATACGTGTCTGACAGTGCTAGTTCTGTGTTGGTTGACCAGGCCCCTCATACTCCTGATGTGCCTTCATGTCTGGCCATGCCAGTTTTTCATTGTTACAATGACGAACCTGAAGAATGATATCCATAGGATGACAACTTTGTTCAAAGCAAAGGTAAAGGACACCATGTTGGGTACATGGTGCTAGCCCTATATTTGTAGAGCAATCAGTACTCGATGGGTGATGTGGTCAAAATGTCTGCCTCTTTTACTTTCCAGAACATTTTCTGATGCCCATTTTAGGTTGGCTTGATCTGGGAGCCTAGATAAATTAAACCAAAAAAAAACCAAAAACAATCCCCTCGTCGAAGAGGATTCAATACCTGGCCACTGGGCCAGCACGTGAGTGTGCTAGCCACTGAGAAACCGCAGCTCCTAAAACAGGACATTTAACTACATGAAGAATTCCAGAATCATGCAATGTTTATAAATCACTTATTATACAGTCAACTCCCCGGGAAGGTTAACCTGGTCAACAAATGACCGCAGAAGTTGGATGTGTCGGTCTAACGGTGCAAGAACACAGCTTTGCTGTAAACAGGCACAATGCAATCACGTTAAAAAAAAATACTCCAAATGAACTCAAAGGAGGAAGACAGTCAACTGAAATCATCTGTAGTCCTCAACACATGCCTACATAAACTGGAACCGGCATCCAACAATGAGACTAAGAATTAGGTGTCATGATAGGGTGACTTTTCCAATCAGAAACTGACTTTACACATGCAAGAGATTTTGTGTACAATCACCAAATGTAACGGTCAAATAATATCTCACAATAATGTAAGCACTCTATTAGTTCACTACAAGTATCACAGTATAATAACCACAGCTTTGCTCACCACTAAAGTATCACACTTTGTTAATTAAATCTTGATTTACCACAGAAGTATAACACTATGTTAACTAAATCTTGATTCATCACTGACGTATCGTTATACTTCAACCACAGTTAGGCTCACTAAGTGTGACGAAACATAGAATATATCGTAAAATTTACAAATACTACACATTTGGCTAATGCTAGACTGATGTTGGTATAAGTTATAAAAAGCAGATTTAACACAAGGCTGAAGCTACTCATAAAATGACCAACATTTGTTTTTCTTTCTGAAATGGTATTCACAAAGTTGCTGCAAAATGACAACAATTATTAAGGACAAAAAAGAAATGAACACAAATATGTAGAGCACACAATGTAGCAAACATGACATCAAAAATGTTGCAAATGATAATAGATAACTGGAAATTTAAGCATGTCTATGCTGTAACAATGAATCATGTACAACAGTCTGCATGCAAACAAAATAAATGAAACTGTACATGCATAACAGGCATGTGATAGTTTGTACAACAATTAAAGTAGTTCAGAATCAGATCCTGGCAAGAATAATTTGTAGCTTGAATGACTGAAGGACGTACTGTCACTCATCATCATCAGCATCCAGTGTTGTGTCACGTACAGAACTTAACATTGCCCCTATGTCTATTAAAACTTGTCTCCATCGCTAAGTGTTCTATCTTTGTTGTTGTCTTGTATAAATTATCTATCACATCTTACATCCATGCTTGTTGTGGTATGCCTCTTCTTTGCTTCCCCTTTACACTTCCCTCCATGGTTATCTTTTCCAGACATTCAAGTCTTCTTTACAATGTCCAAAATATTTCATGTTTTATTTGTGCCAATAACCAATCTTCTTGAATACCGAGTTATTTTTGGTTACGTCTACTCTCTCTCTTTGTCCAATGAGTTTTTAATAAATTTTTGTGACACATTCAAATTCTCGTGTCAGATATGACTGAGCTACTGTATGACAGTAAACAGTACTAGCTCTTCCTGTTAGTGCTGAATGTAGAGCGGCACTCAACAAATCCAACATCCAACATTGTGCCAACAGCTTTGGATGGAGGAGCGCAATTGGGAGGGTATAAGCCTTACCCTGGTGTGAAGAAATGCAATCTTAAACTAAATGTCATGGCAGGACAGACCAGGCTCTAAGTCTTGTTGGGCAACTGATCTAGGATCGTAGTTCCAACAGGTGGACAGTTAGAGCATTGCTTTGCTGATCCTGAAGCACAATATAACAAACTATTGTCTGTCAAGACGGCCACGTGCCAGTAAGTGAGTCTAACACGTATATTCAAAGTCACATATGTTCTTTTCAGCACAGTTGCTAAATGTCCAAGTTTCACACGTGTGTAGAAATTACACATGCACTTAGTAATCTGGCTTTTGTTGTTCATCTGTTTTAATCCATAAAGATTTTAATTGCTTCATTTTTGCAAAGAAATGTTTGTTGTTCTTTTAATGTTTGTCGTCATATTTTCAATACCTATCATAGTGATCCTAGATATTCAAAACTGCTTACTTTTTATCATTTCTGTCCACTGATAAATGTATCATATTTGGTTTAGTTAGTTAGTTAGTCTTTCCTCTTGAGCCTAAGGCGGTGCATAGGGCAGAAGTCCTGTCTCTCCATGCTTGGCGGTTCGCTGCTACCTGTTGTAGATCTTGGATATTTACTTGGCCATTGAATGAGCCTTCTCTAATGATGGTTCTACGCAGGGTCTCTCTTGGTCTTCCCCGTTTTCTTTTCCCTACTGGTGACCACTTAGTACAGTATATTTGGTTTACTGGCGGTCATTATGTTTGTTTTCATTGCACCGAGGCATACATTTTGTTCGTGACTGCACTCTTGCATTGACTTCATTAGTTTGCAATCCCCCGTTGTGTTGCTGATAATAAACCTGTGTTATCAGCATAGTAACCACCACTAGTAACATTATATTACATGTATATTCTATTGTCATTTTACATACACCGCTAGCCCACTCTGCCTATAACTGTTAGAAAATTTACCTGATATTAAAAAAAAAAAAAAATTAATAAATGAACATTCAGACAGCCAATTCAATCTGACTGCAGAATAAAAAGGTACTTCAATTTTAATTCACCGCAACAAAGAAGAATCCCTTCGAGCCTCATTTGCATCGGTCCGGCAATCATTTTTCGGTTTAGTGTTCGGTGGACTGCTAGACCGATCGATGGATGTTTTTAAGTTTTTGGGCCCGTAGGGCCCTCACTGTCGACGACAGTGAGGGCCCTACGAGCCCAAAACTAAAAAAACATCCATCGATCGGTCTAGCGGTCCACCGAACACTAAACCGGAAAATGATTGCCGGACTGATGCAAATGAGGCTCGAAGGGATTCTTCTTTGTTTGCGGTTGTTTGCGGTGAATTAAAATTGAAGTACCAATAAAAAATAATGATACAAAATTGTCTTATTCTCATTTGTTCTATAAAAAAAATTCATGTTTCAATTAACTTGAATAAGGATATGGATTAAAATAAGTTTCTGGTTGTAAGATTACTGAAATCTGGCAAGTGGAATGGCAGTGTAGGAAACTCATGTTAGAATACTAAATACTAAGTCATTATGAGATATATAACAACTGCTGTCATTTCAAAAACCAAGAAACAAATCATTTTAATGGGATGGTAATAATCAAAATCATGAAACTATTGTTTAAATTCTTATTGTGCAGGTCATTTGTTGATTCTCTAAAACCTCTCAATTGGGTATGCTGGCGTAGTCATATCTTGATACTTTATGTGCTTGTCTGGACATGCGATTGGTGTACACCCTCATGCATCTTGACTGTAAGGTTTTCATTCCCAGCAGGCAGTTGAACTTCCTTTGTTGTGGCTGTCTCACACAAACATGTCAACAAGTCTTTCTGAGCCACTTTTACGAAAATCCTTCAGACTACTACTTCAAAATGTACAAAGCAACAAAAGTAAACATACACTAGAACAATTGTTCTCCCAAGCAAATAAAAATCAGCCAACAGGAACGATTTAGTGCCCTAATAAGTACTCCATCAAACATGAATATTGTTTAACAAAGTAAACAGAAAAATAAAATTGTGTACTAAAGCTCAGTGACTGTTACATGAAATATGTATAGAACAATATCTGCTGGTGTTGTCACATTCATATGAAGCATGCAAACACTGAGATGTTTTGGAAGCAGTGATGAAAATCACAACATTTACTTAATTTAACACCTCTAGATATCTTAAAACTGCAGTACATGATATTCTTGGCATTTGTAAAGAAGGTAGTTTGCCATTGTTTGGCTGCATGGCATGGTCGAGACAGGAAGACAGAGCTGATCCACAACTCTGGTGATCGAGTGAGATGGCAGAACATGACAGCCCACGCTTATCGGCATGGCACATGATGGATGGAGATATCTTAAAATACATTTGTTTACAAAGTTTAGCTGCTCCAAAATGTAAAAAAAAAGTGATAGCTTTGAATAATTCTGATCAAGCAAAAATCCTCCCCATGCTGAATAAACTCAAGATAAAGGTCATTTAGCTGTCTGACATCATTAAAAATGACTGCCATAATTGGTTCCTGCCGTGGCAAAATAAAAACAAAACTAAGGTCATAATTGGTTCCTGCCTTGACAGAATAAAAACAAAACTATGAAAATCTACCAAATACAGAATATTTATAGCATCTGATGTGAATACGGAATATAAGGGGAACCTGACTACATTAACTATTCCAAGAATATGTTCAAGTAACTGAGTAACATAAAATGACAAGTGATTTACTCTTGAACAAGGTCGTGAATAATTCTGCAAAGCAAGCTGTAAAAGAGATACCTGATTTGTCTCTGAGTTAAATAAGGTAGAGTGACCTAATCTCTTGTTATGTTTTATAAATGACGTTTATGATTTCTCAAATACATTTATTGTTTTTACTCACACATTTAAGTTTGCCTTTCACACATTTATGTTTGCCTTGCATATTTATAACTTGTCAATGCCAGTTATGGATATAAATTACTATTAAAACTGTGCACCCCACACCATCTCATTTATAAATTATGTGTTGACATTAATAATAACACAATCTACATGTAACAATGATATAACAAAGTAAACATAATTGAGGCAAAATAACACAATATTCAATATGAAGAAATGACTGCAACAAGCACACCACACATTACATGTGGAGATGTCATATATAAAAAAAATATAACAAAACTAATTTGATGATGTAAAAATTACATAATATATAACATCATCAAACATAGTTGTCTTGCTGGTAGTATCTTTGAAATCTACAACCGAGAAACCTTGGCTTTATTTCAGCTGTCATATTGGTAGTATGGTGTGCCTGTCAATCAACAATATAATAATAAAAAAGACAAACAGGCAAAAAATAAAAACCATCGAGAAGCCACATGTAGTGCTGTGCTAGGAGTTATTGCCACCTTCATTGATTTCATCATCACTATCACTAGTCTGTGCCTGATCGTGGTCTCTGCGACCTGGGAAGAAGACACAGTGAAATGGATTTTATCAAACTATATTTACAACATGTAGGTTAGGTGTACTCAATAAAGGTGGATAAGATTACTACTTTTGCTCCACTATTTATTAGTTTACCTAAAAAGGGAAACTATTTACAATAGCACATTGTTACATACCTTTTCATCCAAAAATATTTAAATATATGAGGGAAACCTAATTTTAACTAATGTTATCATCATTCCTCTGTTAATCCCTTAAGTAACATATAGGGGAAACCATAAATGACGCTGGTTTCATTTAAGAACATTATTGTCAATACTGCTCAAATGTTTGACAATGTGGTTTATATAGCCACGTTTTCTGTGATGAAACTGCAAGCTAATTCACAGACAAACTGGCAAATTCCATGAAAACCACAGGTTTCTAATTGATTTCTTTACGCACAACCACCAAACACGTTTACACTTTGAACACAGTATAGTTCAGATAATGTGTTGTTTGCTGCAGTATACAAATGTTACAAACAGTATTGTATTGTTTGCTCTAAAGTGTTACAAACAGTATTGTGTTTATTCGCTGTAAAGTGTTACAAACAGTATTGTGCTGTTCGCTCTAAAGATGGCACTAACTGCCTGAACAGAAACATTGACTAGATAGCTCATGTCATATATAACCTTATTATGCATGGAGATGCTTTGACCTACTTAGTAAATCAATTATGGATTTTAGGAAGGATTGTAGGCAGGTCACACTCCAACAGTTGTAAACAGACAGATGGTAGTATGTCAGTATAATTATAGATCAGAGGAGATCAGCCGAGAGGTTTATCATACTCACGCTGAAACTCCTTGTATGCTGATGGTGGAGTAGTGGGTTCATGTCACATAAGTCAGTCAGACTTAAATATTGACTTCTTGTTCAGAAAGCAATGCAAACTGCTGAATGTAAAATTGCTGGTAAATCGACTTGGTGCTGATTGCATCATTCTTCAAAGGGCATGTATCATTGTATTAAAGAGATAGAGTGACTGCCCATAGTAAGCAATACGTCAAGAGCCTGCTTACATGCCAAGCAGTGTATTGCTAACCCGATATTTTTATATTTACTTCCTAGGACTTTACATAGTGCCATTTTAAACTGGGTCGACCTGTGTAAATTTAAAAAAAATATGTCCGGATGGTCAAGCAAGCAAACGACCTCCATGCAGAGGTTCTAGTCATTGCGCTAATGCAAACCATATTTCTGGTCCTTAAATTGCTGGGTCAGTATGCAAAGAATACCATGGACAGACAGAAAAACCAATGAACAAGTTCTACAAGAAACAAATGAAGATCGTAAACTGATTAGAGACATTAGACGTAGACAGTCAAAATTTTTTGGGCATGTTATGAGAAGAAATGAATTGGAAAACTTGAGAAAACTGGCAAGTTCGAAGGGAAGAGACCAAGGGGAAGACCAAGAAGTAAATACCTGGAAGGCTAGGCCACATGGCATTGTCTAAACAGAAATACGGAGCTGATCCACGACTCTGGTGATTGAGTGAGATGGCAAAACATGACTTCCCACGCTTATCGGCATGGCACATGATGGATGGATGGAGTACATGTGCCTTTAGCACCCCACTCAACCCACTGACTAAAGAAGATATGCTCCATGGAAGATCAAGCATACTGGGCTAACCATGGAGGATCAAGCATACTGGAGCTAACCATGGAGGAGGAGCTAACCATGGAGGAGGAGCTAACCATGGAGGAGGAGCTAACCATGGAGGAGGAGCTAACCATGGAGGAGGAGCTAACCATGGAGGAGGAGCTAACCATGGAGGAGGAGCTAACCATGGAGGAGGGGCTAACCATGGAGGAGGGGCTAACCATGGAGGAGGAGCTAACCATGGAGGAGGAGCTAACCATGGAGGAGGAGCTAACCATGGAGGAGGGGCTAACCATGGAGGAGCGGCTAACCATGGAGGAGGGGCTAACCATGGAGGAGGGGCTAATCATGGAGGATGGGCTAATCATGGAGGAGGAGCTAACCATGGAGGAGGAGCTAACCATGGAGAAGGGGCTAACCATGGAGGAGGGGATAACCATGGAGGAGGAGCTAACCATGGAGGAGGAACTAACCATGGAGGAGGAACTAACCATGGAGGAGGAGCTAACCATGGAGGAGGGGCTAACCATGGAGGAAGGGCTACCCATGGAGGAGGGGCTAACCATGGAGGAGGAGCTAACCATGGAGGAGGAGCTAACCATGGAGGAGGGGCTAACCATGGATGAGGAGCTAACCATGGAGGAGGGGCTAACCATGGAAGAGGGGCTAACCATGGAGGAGGGGCTAACCATGGAGGAGGGGCTAACCATGGAGGAGGGGCTAATCATGGAGGAGGAGCTAAAGAAGGATTTTATTTGGTCACTCGCTTTGAACTTGAGTGTTGTCCATGCGGGACTGATTTTAGTGTGTGGGTTAGCTTTCCATATTAACAGTATCCCTTGCCATCAGGTGAACCCACTCTGACTTCTGAGGTATGTGTAATTTAGTCCCATGCCATGGACAAGAAGTCAACATTTTAAACTGACCAGTGTAGAGATTGAACCCACTATCTCACAATCAGCACACTGTAAGTCAGCCATGCTGACCTCCGCAGAGGGCTTTCAGACAAATAACCTGGTGGACTGAATAGAGCTGACCCTCTTGGAAAAAACAAACCCATAAACACAAGATAAACTCCCCTAAAACAGATTGTCATAAAAACTGTAAACTGAATTCAAGACAAAAACAGGGAGTCAGAAATAAATCCTCACTGAAGGCAAATGAAAACCAGACATGATCATGATGAGTACTATACTCTCAGAGAGTTGCACTAGTACAGCAGCTAGCAAAGATGCCTGCCAACCCAATGGTTTTACGCTCAAATCCTCTTTAAGGTGGGGTTGTGTTCTCCACTGACCTAGGATCCCAGGCGGGCTCAGCCGGTACCAGAAAATATTCTGGGAAACAAAGGTAGCTGATATAATATTGACACATCTCTCATCAAGTGTCATCTGGTCTATCAATATGGGGTCAGCACCATATGCCAAAAGGGTAGTTTACTTTTGTTTCCTTATAAACTATACCTTCAGGTGCCTCCTGGCATGTCAATGACAATCTATGCTCTTTTAATATCCTTTGACAAAGATTAAGGTTTTAAACAAACTAAATTAAAAATGATCATTTCTATTATTTAAATTTCATAACAGTAAAATATTATTAACCATCATAGAAAATAATACAGAAAACAGTATACACAACCGAAAAACTAAACAGACAACAACCGAAAACCTAAACAGACAACAACCGATACATATTGTAAGCAAATTTAACATAAGAAATAAATATAACGAGCACAATTTATTCTACCTAAAGGAAAAGAGAATATAAATATTGACAGGACAAATAGATAGGGGTATGAAATCACAGTCTGTAATGAATTAATGAAGCAAAATAGAACGGGCACCTTGTATGTACAGGGAACTGTCTGGACAACAGTCTAAAGTACATACAAGGTTAGTTACAGCAGCAGCGTTCACCACAGGCATAGAAACAACCAAGGTCAGCATAAATAAACATACATTTAGTTGCCAGCTAAAGCCGTAATGTTAACATACTGAAGTTGAACAGCCACACAATGAGAGAGATAGTGCCTGAACAAGATAACCTAGCACTAAGTATTTTAACTCTTTATACACTTGTCTATATTACAGCTTATTTTTATTCATCAAACTTCTCTTTTCCACAAATTAACAACTTATTGTTATTATTTAAACTTCTCAGTTTTGCACGGTGAACAATTTCTGTACTACTGCGTATTGCTCTGTCTAGCTTCAACTATTTCTTCCGGCATGCTTTTTAAAATAAGAGTGTCTGGTCTTTTAACGTGATCAAAATGTGTTTATTTTGCATCTGTTTCATCAGCTTTTCAAGGACCTCAGAAGTTGCTTGCAAGCCATAGTAACTGAGTGGCTAGCATGCTTGCCTGCCTGCCCTAGTGTTAAAATTTTCACTGAGGCAGGGATGTGAAACCAAAAATTGACCTGGGCTACCCAGTCGACTCAGCCTAAAAAGTAAACCAGTGAAGAAATGGCGGCTTGCACAATAATGACCACATCACCCAGCATGTGCTGACTGGCTCCCCAAGGCATGGAATGTGCTCCGTTACTTGTTTTGTTTTAGAAGATTGACTTTCCCCCGTGAAATACAACTTGTTCTGTGGATAGTTTAGTTTAGCCATCAGATCAACATCACGGCACACGGGTGTAACTCATAAGTGCTCCGTTCTACTCCTAACTCAAGCCTGAGCCAGGAGAATCTCAGCTCAGTGCACAAACTCTGTAGCACCGGCGAGGATCCTGAAATACTTTGGGTAGATTAACTCAAAGTTTTGCCAGAGCAGCACCATTAGGCTACTCTTTTTCGATTCTTAACTGCTAAGGGATGTTTTACGCGCACAACAATACACACTGGCATCCGATCTCACTACCCAGAGACCAGGGGAAATTTTGTTACTAGAAGTCCACATGAAAAATTCTTGGCATTCATCGGGGCTTGAACCTGGGACCTCCAGCACTCGAGGCGGACACCATACCTCAAGATCACTCAGCCCCCTTCTGTAGATGGGAAGTTTCTAGGGCCTATTTTTATTTTCTAATTTCTTGCTAGTATCCATACTCCTATATTGTAGAGTGGTACTGAGTATAAACTTGACTATTCTCACATTTGTTCTTTGCCTTTGCTCTTCTTTTAAGAGAAATTCATAATATCTAGTTATGCACCTCAAAGGTCAGTGCGTCCAACTTTGGCATGTACTTGTGCAAGGTGTGCATCCTCTAGACACATTCCATCCAAGGTCACAAGCTCTGTCTACCCATGGGACGGTTTTCTTTCCTAACAAATTTGTTTTATCATTTTTTTAATCACAAAATGTACCTAAGTATTAAAAAAAAACCACAAACAGAACATGTATGCAGTATGGTAACTGCCCTGGCATTGATCTTTAATGCCCAACCCTGACCAACATCATCTCAGAATCTAGATATTTTGGATACTGTCTGCATCACTAATCAAGTGTCATTTGGTTGAGCAAATACATGCCTGGCACATCCCTAATATGTCACTTAGCTATTGAAACAAAGAGTCCTTTTACCTTTTAAAAGCTAAAGTGAAGGATAAAATAGTGTTAATTCAAACACAGAAGCCACAAACACTATGTTGCACGATTTATTGCCTGGCATATTTAGCTGCATCTTATTAGGTGCATGCTGCAGTGACATATCACAGTTATATATCATAAGAAGTGAATAAACAAATAATACTTAAGCTGAAACAATGAAATCATATAGTCACAGTGTTGGAACATCTGTTATCCCCACAGTAATTTAAAACTTAACACAAACTCTTTCTGTTTGTATAAAACCGACAAGAAGTGCCTAATTGCTAATGCCTCATTATATTTGAGCAATCGTTTATTGTTTGTCGAATTTAGTTTGCGAAATACTTTTTCTTTGTTCACGTGTTAATTTAATTTAACCACCAATAATCACTACTTGGGTTTATTTAGATTCATGGACCATTCTTGCTGTCGAAGACCAAGAGCATGCATAATTTAAATAAGTGAATTGAGCTTCTTCAGTGTACATTTGAAAAATGTTTTAGTTTCGTTAACTTAGCTAACATTACCAAACTTGTTAAGTGTTAGAAAGAAGATCTAAACAAATTCAAAATCACATAAATGTGGCAATAAATTTGAGAATAAATAAATATAAGCACATTGACAACAATCAACACAACACGATGATGATGATGATGACGAAGCAGATACATAAATGTCAGAACAGAAGTACAAACAAATGTATATAGGCAAAATATTTGTCCAGAAATGTTTTCACGACTCGGTAATAGTACTGTTGGGGATAACTTATTTAAAATCAAATTATGGAGTAGCAGCATCAGTGGCTCCTATGTTTATCAAGAATCATCTCAAAATCAGGTGGCAATGGTTTTTTTTCCAGGGAGACAGATAGCAGCTAAGACTTTTTAAAGACTTTGCGAGACATGATGCATAAAGCAAGAAAAAAGCAAACCACCTACTGTGAAGCAGTAATTCAGCAAAGACAATTGTATCAGTGATGTATGTCTATATTTATAGTTGACAACACAGAACAGAAGTATTTCAATTTGTCTATTGTACAACAGAAGTATTTTAATTTGCCTATTTCAAAAGGACAGTTCCCGGGAAGGTTAACCCGGTCAACAAATGCCTGCAGAAGTCGGATGTGTCGGCCTAACGGCGCAAGAGCGCAGCTCTGCTGTAAACAGGCACAATGCAGTCACATCCGGAAAAAAAATAATCCGGATGAACGCAGAAGAAGAAGAAAAGGACAGTTCTGGCAGAATCAAAGAAAAACAATAATTGCTTTATAGTAAAATACAACAGACGTTCTAGAGAAGATTGAAATGTGCACATGGCACAGAAACAAATGCCACAGAAACAATCAGAATCATAACATGTTTCGTTAAAGAGCTACTAAAGCTACGCCCTTGTGGATAAATAAAACTGGGCAAGACAATCATCTAAGGAAGCAGGAATTTTGATACTGGTTAATATACCCAAATATTCAAATAAGACAAAATCCTGAAAAAAATATTTAGGAAGAAAAAATCCATTCAAAATCCAAATCTCAAGTGGAATGGTAATTTTTCAAACTACATCTAATACAAAATATTAATTTATATAAATTTAAGATTTTCACAGTGTATTGATTCCAGAAATCATATCTAGAATATTATTTAACCAATGAGTCTGTAAAATATAGACAATTCATATATGAAAATATGGAAAATTCAAATCTGAACCTATGTAAATTATGGAAAATTCATATCAGAGCCTAAGGAAAATATGGACAATTCATATCTGAACCTATGTAAAGTTCAGATCGGAGCCTATGTAAAATATGGAAAATTCACATCTGAACCTATGTAAAATTCAGATTGCAGCTTATGTAAAATATGGAAAATTCACATCTGAACCTATGTAAAATATGGAAAATTCATATCTGAACCTATGTAAAATAGGGAAAATTCATATCTGAACCTATATGTCTGTAACAGGGTATTAACTCCAGATTCTATCCCTAAAAAGAATATCACATGAAGACTTAACATCTAAGAAAATTTTAATTGCACAATTCATATCCAAGACAAGACAATTTCAAGAAATCATATGCAGATTGAAATATTCATTCACTTCAAATGTATGCAACACAATAGGACATTCTGGTCAACAAGTTGAAATAATGATGCTTCATGCAAAAAGCTGTTTCATGATCATTTCTTTGTGGTAGCTGTTGTCTGAACAACACTACTCTGGCAAAAATGTGTGTTAATAGAAAAGCAAGGACAAATGATGTTTATTGACATCACAGTATGATTTTCCACGTTGGGATAAGCCCAGATATTAATACTATCTGACCAAGGAAGTCCTAGAGAGCCACCACAGCTAATTGTGTTGTACAGGATGTGAGCAATGGCGCAAGCAGCTTTTGGGGCAATCAGCCTTTATTGTACCACCAAGGAACAACCACTAAAACTGGATCATGGAAGGAAGTGAGTATGGACAGTGCCAGACAAAGAAGAAGATGATCATCATCATGTGCCATGCAGATAAGCTTGAGCAGTCATGTTTCGCCATCTCACTTATTTACCAGAGTCGTGGATCAGCTCAGTGTTCTTGTCTCGACCATCACAGATGATGGGAGTATCATATTAAAATGTCACTGCCACTGACCAGTTTCCTATATACATATATAACTTTCACTGCGCAAATACATGGGACCTAACTGTTCACCCAAAGGCTTAGATAGGATGCCCAGCCCACTACCCCAGAGTCAGTGTGGAGTACACCATCTATTTCTTATTGTGTAAACATCAGTATCGTTTGCACCATGATTCAAACTTGATGTGCTGGAGTCGAAGCACACACTGAACCACTGTGCACCTGCTAACAGCATTAGGAATGTTTCAGCGAGTGATGAACACTACAGCTACAGGCCCGATTTCCCCACCTGCACACACTATAAATATTCTTTTGTGGCTAGATTTCCTAATTTGAACAATTGTTCCTGAGCAGCGTCCTGTAAGGCCTACTTGCTAAGGAAACTTAATATGCAATATGTACATGACAATTCATGTTTCCCTTCCATAAACCCAGAGATCAGGGGTGAATATGACACCATCAAGCTTATCTAATTACTCTCTCAGTTACCGGAAGTATTAGGAGCTGCTGCCAAAAGGGTGGCAGCAATGACAAAAACAACTTCACAAGTGTAAGACTTTCATGGGGACCAAATTATACACCTGGCAAGCAACAAATATGTTGTCAGATTTCTTTAGCATGTCTGACTAAACATAAGTACAATCAAACATGGCTTGTGGATTGGGACATGTGCAAAGCAGCCAATCATGCACAGTGTTGACTGGGACACAAGGATCTAAAAGACTAATCAACCAATGGTGGAGCTTTCTTGGTTCAGCACTAGCATGTTCACCAACATCTGAATCCTTATTTTTGATAGGTATCAAACTGACCACAGCTGAAGAGATCAAGTCAACATGTGTATAATTACACACAGATAATACAAGACCGGATAATACAAGACCACAATGTATCTCCATACTCCAGGGCAGAAAAGGACAGACTATTCATAGACATAGACAGAAAATGCCAGAATATTAGCAGACAAGGGCAGACAATTAGCAAAATAGATATAATTAGCAGAAAAGGGTAGACTTAGCAGAAAATACAGACACACAAAAAAAGACAGACTATTAGTAGACAAGGACAGACTATTTGTATAAAAGGACAGACAATTAGCAAAAACACACATATAATTAAAAGAAAAGGACAGACTATTAGCAAAACAGGCAGACTGTTAGAAAAAAAACAAAAAACAAGGGCATACTATTAGCAGAAATGGACTATTAGTAGAAAAGGACTGACTATTAGTAGAAAAGGACTAGACTATTAACAAATGAATGAAATCAACAACTTTAAAGGTTCTATACAAGAATGTATGTAACACGTTTAATGCAGTATGACCTTTTGCCCATATACAACAGTTCATTAAAATGGTTTTACATTAATGACATGTCCACTTGCCGTCTGCCAACTCTTTTCCTGTGATGTTTGATAGTATAGACATATGTAAAATATTTTAGTGAGGTATTGTCCTTCCAAAGTTTGTTTTCAGATACATAGTATGCTATAATAAGGATAATTTACCTATTATTTGCACATTATAATATTGATATATCCATCAATAAGTAGATACTGATTTGCACTGATTTAATCAGAATGGAGTAGTGACAGCACACAGAAAACAATAAGAAAGAAAGTGTACCGTAGGCATAGTGGCAATTTGAACTCCAATCTTTAAATCTTAGACAATGTGGACTTTACCCATGTTTGGTACAGGATGTTTCTAAATCATGAGTTTTAATATATCATTCAAAATCTTTTATTAGTTATTTCCATAATTTTTCTGTAGCAACTATATTGCTGTCATACATAACTATAAAGGAAATATTTCAAAGTATAAATGGGTGTGTGTGTGGGGGGGGGGGGGGGGGGATGAAACAAAGAGTTTATAAAAATTACCTGCCGCTATCGCTGGTATTTATTTATTTATTTTTGTTTTCAATATCCTGTTAAACCTTCCTGGGTCATAAGTGGGATATATATGATATGTTTTACACAGATGAGCAGCCTTTTTGTATATACTTGTTCATAGATATTGGTTTTCAACATATGTTACATTAATTTATAATATATGTATAATTGAATTCTGTACGTGATCTATAGTTAAGTATTCATTTTGTATATACTTTAACATAGATATAATTTTTCAACAATTTAATAAGTATGTTGAATAAAGGACTTTCTATCATATAGTTGTGAATACTATCATATAGTTGTAAATTTACTACTGATTATCTTGTGTAATAATTTTGTATTTAATGTTACATAGAAATTGTTTTTAACATATGTTATATTAATTCATATAGTTTTTTTTTTAAAATATTAATTCATATTAAAAATAGCTGACATTCTATTATCGGCAACAATTATTGGCTCTTCAGCCGTTAAGAGTTAAAAGATATTTCCTGATCGAAGTCGAACCAGTGAGAAAACCATAATAGAAAAATATGTTGTTTAGTGTGCACTTAAAACCTAATTCTTCCCCGTGCTATGAGCATCAATCAATACAAATTATTTCACTGAATAATCTGTTAATGTGATTATCTCGAAGATTCTCCTGGCATAGTTAATTTTCTAAGGACATACTTTCAATGTGTGAGATTTCAGACACGTATAGCAAGAAGGAAAACACCACACACATACTCTTGCAACAAGTTACTTTCTTATCACACTCTCAAACTGTTAGTTGTTTTGACAAATATTATAAACGCACTCACACACACATACAAACACTTGCACAGGTTTATTATTCATCGTTACTTTTTTACATTAGTACACACATACTCAATAACATAATAGGTTATTTTCTAATGACATACTCTCAACCTGCCCCATTTTTGACAATTAAAGCACAAACACTTGCTACAGTTTATTTCCTAAAGCTAAACCTTGCAAGCTTTTTGATAAGTATCACAATCTCGACATGCCAAGTTGGAAGTCAGCTTCAATTGATTTGGAAGAATATTGCTTTGCACTGATTTTCACAAAAGCATGCATACTGGAGCTGGCATGTTCATGTAGCCACTAGGGACTTATACTGACAATTTCAAGAGCATGGTCAGACAAGAGTTCGAGGGAAACACTAGCCACCTATTTCTCTGTGCATGCTGGCCTACAAAATGTGATGGTCGTAGCATTTCACAGACTCATAGCCAGCTCCTACTTCAGGACTTGTCTTTAACAAACAATGAGCATCGGCCATTCAGAAAGCAATGGCAAACTATTGAGCGTAAATTTGCCTTTAAAAACATCACAAGCAGCCAATAAATGCTGGGGTTGTGTTTGACGTCATGTAAAGGACATCTTATTCATTTTATGGCACACTCACTTGCAACAGTTGATTTCCTAATGACACACTTGCAAACTTTATGACAAGAGGAGGATTTACATACTTGCTGTAGTGTCATTTGTTGACAAGTACAGCATTCACACATTTGTTATTGGTTATTTGTTGACATGTATAGCATTCACACACTTGCTTATGGTCATTTGTTGACAAGTAGAGTATCCACACACTTGCTATAGGTCATTTGTTGACCAGAAAACTGGAAACATCGTTCCGCATTTAGGCAGAATGTGATGGAAATAAGTCAACATTTGTCAACATATGAGATGTATAATTTCAATAAGAAAAGTGTACCCTGTTTTACGATATTTCGATGAGAATTGTGGTAATTTATTCATTTAATTTTCACTTAGGGCTTCCTTTTCTTGTATGTTTTTGGTTTTCATTTCATATGAGGGTGGTTTTGTTTTGGATGCATTACTTTGTTGCTAATTTGTTTCATTGTTTTACCCTAACCTATTTAAACATTTTCATGACCTCTGCCTTGGCTACTAGTGTTTCAATCATTTTTACTGTTTAAATAAGGCTACCTCTACATAAATTTTTATTGTTTAAATATGGCTATCTCTGTGTACATTTTTAATGATTAAATATGGCTACCTCTATGTACATTTTTACTGTTTAAATATGGCTACCTTTAAGTAAATTTTGTCTGTTTAAATATGGCTACCTTTAAGTAAATTTTGTCTGTTTAAATATGGCTACCTTTAAGTAAATTTTGTCTGTTTAAATATGGCTACCATTAAGTCATTTTTACTATTTAAATATGGCTACCTGTATGTACGTTTACTATTTAAATATGGCTACCTCTAGGTACATTTTTACTGTTTACATATGGCTACCTCTAAGTACATTTTCACTAATACTTTTGTTTGGTTGTCGTTCTGTTGCAACTTTTGGTAGATTTTGTTTATCGTTAAAAATGTTTAATGCTTCAGCTTATGCGGCTATACTAAAATTAAAAAGAAAAACTGTTGTCACATTCGTACAGTGAATAGTGTAGATTTTCCCGATGCTTTTAAGTTAGGCAGGGCAGTAGACATACCAATTAATGTAACCTCAAAACACACTTTAAACTCTTTCAGTCCCAAACAATGCATAATGTTTAATTGGTTCTTCCCCTGGAATCTCAACCACTATGAGGTGTGTTCTTATATTATCTACATTTGGTTAGAGAATACCAAAGAAATCTGGCCTCATGAATGCTTCAATTTAGCTCTTTGAAAGTAATGGTTGTGTGATATTTCATAGGGTTTATTTCCCCCTGGGCAACTTCTGGGACTGAAAGAGTTTAAAAACACACTCTTTGCAACACAGAGCATGATGGTGAAACAAAATACACAAGCAATGGAGATGAAGACAAATAGCTACAGACAAGGTGACATTTGAGCAGTACCTCTATAATAGGAAGTAGTTGTGGTTGATGTGGAGAAGTAGGTCATACTCGTCTGCTGAGAGGGTTGCATGCCTAGATGGGATTGGGAAGGGGGAGACTTCTCATCTCTATCTGAATCTTGAGACTGTTCAGGAGATGAGGATGAAAGGGCAGAGGACTTGGTTTCTGTTTCTTGCTTTTCCCGCTTGGCATTTTTCATTGCCTCCCATTCAGCCATAGTATAAACCTTTTTTGATTCTTGATAAGGTCCTTTTGCTAAGTAAAGACTGTATTCTTCTTCAGGCTCTTCATACTCTGCAAATTTAGGTGATTCTCGTTTTGGTTTGATTTTGCTTTCAGAAACTGTCTGGTGCTGGTGGGAGGAGCTGCTTGTGACATGTTGCACAGTCGACTCTGTCTGATGCCGCTGATGGCGTTGATCAAAGTGATGATACTCATGGCTTTCCTTCGCAGCTGCTATTTCTGATGCAAACAGTTGCTCACTGAGAATACTGATCTTTTCTGATCTGGCTCCAGATTTAACAATGTCAGAATCTGTGGACACCTGCATGATGTCGTGAGAATGGCTAGAGTCTGTGTGGGATTCTGACATAGAGTGTCCTGTTCCTCCTGAGCTACCCATGCTCCAAGCCGCTGATTCCACGGAGACCATCATGACACTGTCATCTTGCTGCTGCTGATCTTTCTCTTCACTTTCCTTGGCTTCCTCTTTACTGTTATCAAACTCCAATGAATCTGCAGATGTCTGCATCAGATCATCACCTGGAATGTTCTTGTCCTCTTGTTTCTCACTTGAGTGTCCACCACTAGACTGTCCACCACTTGACTGACCTCCTAACTCCAAGGAATCGCCTGACTGGACCATTCTGTCATCCTGACCAAAGAGGGAATCTGTATCGAATCTGGTGGAGTCTGATGACTTTAATCTCTGCTCTAGAACAAGAGAGTCTGAAGACAGCTGCATGAGAGCTTCTCCTTGGAGTGAATCTGTATCAAAATCAGCAGGTACTGCTTGAGAAATAGCAAGGTCTGGCCCAGCAAATACAACACTGGATGCCATCTCTGTCACTTCAGAAGTCTCACCATCAAGTGAATCAGTATCTTCCTCATGGCCTAATCTTGCTTCCTCACTCAGCGAATCATGATCCATTTCTTCACGAACATCATCCTCTATAGACTCTTTCTCTTCTTTTTCACCTCTACCATCTACCTCACTGAAATCAGAACTTCCAAATTTAGCACACCCCATCAAAACTCCCGACTCCAAAATAGAGACAATTTTTTGAGCTTCTACTTCAAGTTCAGCTGCAACAGCAATTTCTCTCTCAAGTCTCTCAAATTCATTTAGAGAAGTGCAAGAAGATGCCTCACTTGGTCTGCTGGAACTTTCTACAGAGCTTTTCTTTTCATCGGAATCACCTTGGCATTCCTGTTCAAACCTCTCAAAATCAGCAAGTGATGAAGACACAGAATTGGATGTATTCTCACCAGAACCCCCAGAGCTCTTGCTCTCTGGAGTATGCTTTTCCACAGAACTGGCTGAAGCCAGATACCACAAGGGCTTGTTCAAGTTGTTCAAATTCAGCTAGGGAAGATGCAATTGAAGGCACTTCTTCTCCTTCTTTCAGTTTTCGGAAACCTACAAATTTTCTTTCATCATAGGACCCTCCAAAGCTGTCCTTATCACCATCACCTCTCTCTATTGAACTTAATGAGCTGGAAATTGGTATGGCTTTCTCTAGTTTCTCAAACTCTGCCAAAGAAGATGAGATTGATGCATCATCTCGTTCTGTACCTCGTCCGAAGAAACGCAGGTTGGAAATTCCTGGGGACTGCTGGACATTTGTGTCTGGAGAGCTTCCAAAATGGTCAGACAACCCCGCTTCAGATTCCAGATCTTCCCTTTCTATCATTTCAAATTTGTCTTCATCTGACATTTCTGTGATGACTGAAAGTGCAGCCCTGTCCACAAACTCAAATTTATCACTATCATTTGAAGTATCACTCTCCCTGTCCTTCTCATCTGGTGTTGTAGATAACCATTCCTGAGATCTCTCGAGAGACAGTTCATCATCTTCTGTATCACCAAAGTCTTCTGCACTGTCTTTACGACGCTCATCTGGAAAAGACACCTGAATATCTGAGGTGAAGGAAGATGTCATTGATGCAATTTCTGCAAGTCTGTTTTCATCTGGTTCATACTCCTCATCCTCATCTACTTCAGCAGCTACAACTGTGGCAAAGCTATCTAAACTGGACGAGTCTGCATGATCTTCAGGGCTAAGCATGGACTCAACTACTTCAATCTCATCAAAAAACCCTGATCCAGATTCAAGCTCTGCATTCACATACAGCTGGCCCTCATGCTCACTTACAGTGTGCAGTGGTTCAGTAAATGCAAAGCCTGATCCTGGATCAGTGTCCACTAAAAAATGATGCTCCTTATGATAGCTGGCAGTTTCCATGTCTGGAGCGCTGGCAGTTTCCATGTCTGGTGCGCTGGCTGTTAGAGGTTTGTCTTCAGTCAAAAAGTCTTCAACTGGGGGAGATTCTGAACCCTCGAGCTTGACATCCTCAAATGTGCCCATTCCCTGAATAACAACATCTTTCTGAGCTACGACCACTGTTACTTCACTAAATTCATCCTCCTGCTCCTGCTCGGCCATTTTGGCGATTTCTTTCAAGTATCTGTCCTCTTCATCTTCGGAAATGCTCTCAGGCTGTGGAGAATAACCATAGTACTCATCCTCATTGATTTCCTCATGCAAGTGTTGGGTTAAAATAATACCAGGGATGTCTTCAGAAATCTGTTTCACAAGAGTTACTCCCCGTTTTCTGACAATCTCTGAGGACATATCTGGCTGACTATATTCATAATCATCACCTGCAGCTAGTTGCTCCTGAGTTGTGGCTTGGTCAGCAGATTTGTGTACTGTAATATTCACATCAGACTCATAGCCTTTCCTGAACTCATCTTCTGTGATTTCTTCAGGAGTTGTGGCTTGAGAAGAAACTTTAACTTTGACATCTTCGAGGACAGAGTCTACAAAAGTCACAGCTGTCTTCTCCAAAACGGCAGAGTCATCTCCACTCTGTTCTTGGCTGGTTTGAGGTGGTGTGAAAGAACCAGTTATGGGTGGGGTGTACATTCCAGACTGTGGTGGTGTGAAGTTGCCACCAAAAAATCCTTGCCTCAGAGCATCAGGTGTAGGCGAGAGAGGCCTGTCAAGGTCAGACTGTGATCCTGAACTTATACACAGCAGTTCAGTGGATGAAAGCCCTGTGGAGATAACACTGTAGCTGTGTTCTCTGGCTTCTTCTGCTCTCATATCTGCCGATTCCTCTTCCTCCTCCTCCTCCTCTTCATCAGACTCTGCGGTTGGTTCCTCCAACCTAATTAACTCCTCTTCTGGCCGCTCCTCAAACTCCTCTTCTTCCTCCAACTCTAGCTCCTCATCTCCTTCCTGTAGAGCTGGCTCATCCTGCAGCAATGGCTCCCCACTCATGGCATACCCTTCTGGTATAGTTTCATCCCTTTCTTCGTAGACTTCACTGAATGTTGTATCTGCAAAACTGTCAAGTGCTCTCTTCCCATGGTAGACACTCTCCTTGCTAAAGAGATAAGTTCTCTGATCACGATCTTCTCCTTCGTCTCTTTCTGGAGAAAATCTGGTAACGGAAATCTCACGTTCCATATGCCTACTAAACTCTTCATCATAAGCTACGTCTGATGATTGGATCTCTTCTTGCTCAACTTCTGTTAGTGACAGACCAGATTCACTTCCTGTCATGGAGTGTCTGGACATTATGAGTTGCTCCTCCTGTCTCAGCTGGCCTCCCGTTGTGACAGTGGGTTGGATGGGTGCCTCCACGACTGGATATCCATTGTCTTTATCATCTTCAGGTTGTCGAATGTCTGGTTTTGCCTGACTGGTGATCATGATTGTTGGCTGGATCAAATCTTCACCACCTGGCTCATCACCTTCAGCTTGTTCAACACCTGGCTCATCACCTTCAGGATGTTCAACATCTGGCTTAGCCTGCATGCTGGTAGTCCCCACAGGTTGAACAGAATCTTCCACTTCTGGTGGGCTGCCATTATCATCAGGCTGCTGTATGTCAGGTCTGGCTTGGAAAATAAACACACAAGATGGCTGTATACGCTTTTCTGCATCTGGATGATCAGTGCCTTTATCATCATCATCATCATCATCATCCTTAGTTGGCTGTTGAACATCCGGCTTGGCTTTTGTGTATGTCATATAAGATGGTTGTATTCGCTTTTCTCCATCCGGGCGATCATCATCTTTATCATCGTCATCATCTTTAGTTGGCTGTTGAACATCCGGCTTGGCTTGTGTGTATGTCATATAAGATGGTTGTATTCGCTTTTCTCCATCCGGGCGATCATCATCTTTATCATCGTCATCATCTTTAGTTGGCTGTTGAACATCCGGCTTGGCTTGTGTGTATATCACATAAGATGGTTGTATTCGCTTTTCTCCATCCGGGCGATCATCATCTTTATCATCGTCATCATCTTTAGTAGGCTGTTGAACATCCGGCTTGACTTGTGTGTATGTCATATAAGATGGTTGTATTCGCTTTTCTCCATCCGGGCGATCATCATCTTTATCATCATCATCATCATCTTTAGTTGGCTGTTGAACATCCGGCTTGGCTTGTGTGTATTTCACATAAGAAGGCTGTATCCGTTTTTCTCCCTCTGGGCGATCATCATCTTTATCATCATCATCATCCTTAGTTGGCTGTTGAATATCTGGTTTGGCCTGTACATACGATACAACAAAAGGTTGTATTCGCTTTTCTCCATCTGGTTGTTCATGGTCATCTTCATCATCCTTGGTAGGTTGTTGGATGTCAGGTTTGGCCTGCCTCGGAATAATAACAGTTGTCTGGATGGGTTCTTCTGTCCCGCCATGAATGTCCTCTTGATCTTCCTCTGCCTGTTGTACATCAGGTTTAGCTTCCAGATAACTTCCAGCGTCCACGTCTGTGAGGCTAGGTTCAGGTACTGCAGGTGCAGGCTGACTAACATCCTCTGGTCTGTCCATCATCATAGGCAATCTGTCATCCTCACCTTCATCATACTCAGGAATATAATCCACTTCTGTAGGTCCATTTAAGACGTGTCCTCTCTGCCCTTCATACATAAGTTCCTCTTCAACAGCATCACTGCCGTACTGCTCTTACAAAGCCCTCACTTTCTTCATAATGCAACCCAAAGCCATTTTCTTTTGTTTCACTTAAGACAGCAACTTCAGCAAACCTCGCATCTGCTGGAAACTCCAGCTCAAGTGATCCTTCATCTGATTTCAGATCATTCAATGCTGCTTCTTCTCGTGGGGAGCTCATGTCGTCATCTTGAAGAGTTGTATCCTCTCCATCTTTAGAATCCATTCTCTCACCATGCCTGAGCATTTCCAGTATAGTGCTAGCAGATTGCAGGCTACTGCTCAAGTCCTCTCTTTCTGAACCTTCTCTTGGTGTTGACACTGGAGCTATAGGAATTGGTGGAGATGGACACACATCTATGCTTGACAACAAATGACCACGTGGAGTTACAGGCCCCTCAGGAGTGAGTCCTGTGGCTTTATGCGGAAATACAGGACCTTCCGGAAAGAGTGCTGTGGTTTTATGTGGGGACAATGCATCCGTTTCAAACACATCATCCTCTGGACTAGACAATATAGACTTGCCAGCAATCTCTATAGGCCCTTGCTTCTCCACAGTGTCTGGGGAAATGTCATATGCTGTGACCACATGGCAGACACTTCCGCTGTCCAAGTCAGTAGCTTGCTGCCAACAGGGTAGGTTCTACTGACAGCTCAGACGAGGATGAGGATGCCTTGAAGTCATCAACTGACTGCTCTGATACTCTGGGTGTTAGATGGTCTGTTCGAAAAGTGACTTTCTTTTCTACTGGTGTTGTAGACTTCAGAGTTGTGTCGTCCGCTTCAATTTCATCAATTCCAGGAGTCTCTTCAATAGGAGACAACTTTTCTTCTGTAGAATCTCTTTCTGTTTCTGAGGATTCATAAATTTCATTGTCTGCAAGGGACTTCCCTACACTGTGGACAGCCATTGGGAAATCTGTAGGATGTGCTGGTGTTGTCTGTGATAACATTTCTTCAAACGTTGTGCTTAACTTCTTACTGGAGCTTTCCCTCGATGGAGACAAAGATCTATCCTCCTCATCCAGAGACTCTTGAAGAAGTAATTCTTGCTGTGCCATTCTGGATTCTTTACTTACAACGCTGATCATTTCCATTCGATGCTCAGAGATGTAGTGTCTCTCATCTGATGCTCTCTGATACAGCAGCATGGCATCTTCTTCACTCTCATCAAACTCTGAGCGGACAGACCTGGTTCTGGCTGCCATCTCAAACTCTGTGTCCTGCTTTGGTGTTTCTGGAAATTCTCGATCATAGACTTGCTTGGCAATCTCACTCCTGACATGCTGTCGACTTTCTAGTATTGTAACAAGGACATCAACATCATGTGTGTCATCAATCTGTTCGTACGGCTCACAAGGTTGAGGTCTTGCAGACTCTTCAGTAAAAACCTCAGGCTCAAACTCACACTCTGCTGTGCCCAAAACATCCTCCTGTTCTAGTTCAAAAGTAACTTTACGCTTTGCTGCTGATTCTGAATTCAAAGTTTCTGACTCACTGTAAAAACTTTTCTCTAAGAATTCCTCATCCTTGGATTTATCTCTCCTGTAAAACGTACCCATGTCAATGGACTTTTGAGGTTTGATTGAGGATTTTTGCTCTTCAGCAAAGGATTCAGAGAATTGTCTTTTGTACTGGTGTGCTATTTCCCAAGGAAGTCTGGTGTACTGACCAGTCTGTTCATCAAATACCTCTACACCTCCACTTTCTGAGCTGCTTTTAGATGAGGCTTCAGATTCTTCCTCATCCTCAACTTGGATTTCTTCTCCTCCAACAGCTTCTGACTCTCCTGTAGCTTCCCCACTTGTCATGTCTGTGGCATGTTTACTTATATGTTGCCCTCCAATGTCATCAGTTGGTTCCCATCTATCACATGTCTCTGCTTCCTCTTCTACTTCCTTCAAAGACTCCTTTATGTCAGTATGTGAAACAGTCTTTTGAGTAACTGTAAAGCTCTCATGAACATCTTCACTGGCGATGTCTACGCTTTCTGCATACTGACCGTTCATAGTGCATCTGAAAAGTAATTTCCTGCGCAAAGTCATCTGGGAAATCGTAAGCTACAGGTTTCTCCTCAAGATCCTCTGGGGAAATATCTCTGGTCTCTTGTCGCACTAATTCTCTCTTCACTATGGAATGATTCTCCCTTCCATTCTGGTACTTCTTCATCTCTAAAAGCCAAGTTCTCATATCCTGTGGAGATTTCAGTTTCTATTGATACCTCTTCCCGTCCATCTTCTCTGAATTCTTCACCTTCAATGAATTCTCCAGGTTCTTCACTCTCTATTTCATGCTCAAGTATCTCCTCCTCCTCCATCTCTTCCCCTCCTCCTCACCATCAACTTCATGGTCATCACTATGACTAAGGCCACAGAGTTCAGGTTCTAGCTCTGTATCATCAATATCCTCTGTCTCCTCATCCATCTCATGCTCTTCCACTAATTCAACCTGTTCCTCCATTTTAACCCCCCTACCAATACCAGAAGCTTCCACAGGCTCAAGATGTTTCCTCGTTACTTCATAATCTCCACTGACCTCAGCATCTGGAGATCCTTGCTCCGCTCTCTCCATGGATGCATCCAGTGCAAGACCACCAGCGGCTTCCATCTTTTCATGTACTGTCCTTGTAACATCCTGTGATCTCACTGCATGCTCCTCCTCTGGGTGACTTTTCAGAACCATCTCCTCCTGCCCTTTCACGTCTACAGGACTTAGGTCAGAGGACTGTATTCTCTTGTCTTTCTCATCGCTTCGACTGACAGAACTGACTTCAAAGCTGAAAGTCGGTTCAGCGGCCTGAGTTAAGACTGGTGAGAACTGGTCTTCTACGTCTGTCTCCTCCGAAGTCTCTTCACTCAGTTCTCGGATTTCAACATCTAGGGAAAAAATTGTTAGTCTAGTTGGAGTTGGAGGGAATACCAAGAAGCTGCCTAATGAGATCTACTTCGTAGATATTGTGTGATGAGATGTGTATTTTTAGATATTGTCTGATGAGATTTTGAGAAACTTTGTAATGAGATCTAGTTCATGTGTATGTATGTTGAGAAACTTTCTAATGATGTCTAACTAATTTTGAGAAACTTTCTAATGAGATCTAGTTCATGTGTATGTATTTTGAGAAACTTTCTAATGAGGTCTAGCTAATATGTATTTTGAGAAACTTTCTAATGAGATCTAGTTCATGTGTATGTATTTTGAGAAACTTTCTAATGAGGTCTAGCTAATATGTATTTTGAGAAACTTTCTAATGAGGTCTAGCTCATGTGTATGTAATTTGAGAAACTTTCTAATGAGATCTAGCTCATATGTTGTGTTTTGAGAAACTTTCTAATGAGGTCTAGTTTATGTGTGTGTGTTTTGAATCAGTCTAATAAGATCGATCAATTTCATGTGTATGTGTTTTAAGAAACCATTTAATGAGATCCATTTCATATGTTGTGTATTTTGAAAAAACTGTCTAATGAGATGTAGTTTATGTGTGTGTATTTTGAATCAGTCTAATAAGATCAATTTCATGTGTATGTGTTTTAAGAAACCATTTAATCAGATCCATTTCATATGTTGTGTATTTTGAAAAACTGTCTAATGAGATGTAGTTATGTGTATGTATTTTTTAAAACAAAATACTACAAAATGAGCCTGTGTGATAAATGTAATGTATATTGACTACATACATCATCTATATCCTGTGAGTTTCTGATGACTGTGTACAAAATCCTACACTGAAATCAATTTAGCAATATGGAAGAATAATATGTTATCTATGTGATGGAAGAATAAAGAGTATGTTATCTATGTAATGGAAGAATAAAGAGGATGTTATCTATGTGATGGAAGAATAAAGAGTATGTTATCTATGTGATGGAAGAATAAAGATTATGCTATCTATGTGATGGAAGAATAAAGAGTATGTCATCTATGTAATGGAAGAATATGCAGTATGTTATCTATATTATGAAGAATAAAGAGGATGTTATCTATGTGATGGAAGAATAAAGAGTATGTCATCTATGTAATGGAAGAATAAAGAGGAAGTTATCTATGTGATGGAAGAATAAAGAGTATGTTATCTATGTGATGGAAGAATAAAGAGGAAGTTATCTATGTGATGGAAGAATAAAGAGTATGTTATCTATGTGATGGAAGAATAAAGAGTATGTTATCTATGTGATGGAAAAATAAAGAGTATGTTATCTATGTGATGGAAGAATAAAGAGTATGTTATCTATGTAATGGAAGAATAAAGAGTATGTTATCTATGTGATGGAAGAATAAAGAGTATGTTATCTATGTGATGGAAGAATAAAGAGTATGTCATCTATGTAATGGAAGAATATGCAGTGTGTTATCTATATTATGAAGAATACAGTGTATGTTATCTATGTGATGGAAGAATAAAGATTATGTTATCTATGTGATGGAAGAATACAGATTATGTCATCTATGTGATGGAAGAATAAAGATTATGTTATCTATGTGATGGAAGAAAAAAGAGTATGTTATGTATACAAAAAGGAATAAAGAGTATGCTATCTATGTAATGGAAGAATATGCAGTATGTTATCTATGTGATGGAAGAAAAAATAGTATGTTATCTATGTGATGGAAGAATAAAGAGTATGTTATCTATGTGATGGAAGAATAAAGAGTATGTTATCTATGTGATGGAAGAATATGCAGTATGTTATCTATATTATGAAGAATACAGTGTATGTTATCTATGTGATGGAAGAATAAAGAGTATGTTATCTATGTGATGGAAGAAAAAAGAGTATGTTATCTATGTGATGGAAGAATAAAGAGTATGTTATCTATGTGATGGAAGAAAAAAGAGTATGTTATCTATGTGATGGAAGAATAAAGAGTATGTTATCTATGTGATGGAAGAATAAAGAGTATGTTATGTACATTATGAGGAATAAAGAGTATGTTATCTATGTGATGGAAGAATAAAGAGTATGTTATCTATGTGATGGAAGAATAAAAAGTATGTTATCTATGTGATGGGAGAATAAAGAGTATGTTATATATGTGATGGAAGAATAAAGAGTATGTTATCTATGTGATGGAAGAATAAAGAGTATGTTATCTATGTGATGGAAGAATAAAGAGTATGTTATCTATGTGATGGAAGAATAAAGAGTATGTTATCTATGTGATGGAATAATATGCAGTATGTTATCTATATTATGAAGAATACAGTGTATGTTATCTATGTGATGGAAGAATAAAGAGTATGTTATCTATGTGATGGAAGAATATGCAGTATGTTATCTATATTATGAAGAATACAGTGTATGTTATCTATGTGATGGAAGAAAAAAGAGTATGTTATCTATGTGATGGAAGAATAAAGAGTATGTTATCTATGTGATGGAAGAATAAAGAGTATGTTATCTATGTGATGGAAGAAAAAAGAGTATGTTATCTATGTGATGGAAGAATAAAGAGTATGTTATCTATGTGATGGAAGAATAAAGAGTATGTTATGTACATTATGAGGAATAAAGAGTATGTTATCTATGTGATGGAAGAATAAAGAGTATGTTATCTATGTGATGGAAGAATAAAGAGTATGTTATCTATGTGATGGAAGAATAAAGAGTATGTTATCTATGTGATGGAAGAATAAAGAGTATGTTATCTATGTGACGGAAGAATAAAGAGTATGTTATCTATGTAATGGAAGAATAAAGAGGATGTTATCTATGTGATGGAAGAATAAAGAGTATGTTATCTATGTGATGGAAGAATAAAGAGTATGTTATCTATGTAATGGAAGAATAAAGAGGATGTTATCTATGTAATGGAAGAATAAAGAGTATGTTATCTATGTGATGGAAGAATAAAGATTATGTTATCTATGTGATGGAAGAATAAAGAGTATGTTATCTATGTGATGGAAGAATAAAGAGTATGTTATCCTATGTGATGGAAGAATAAAGAGTATGTTATCTATGTGATGGAAGAATAAAGAGTATGTTATCTATGTAATGGAAGAATAAAGAGTATGTTATCTATGTGATGGAAGAATAAGAGATTATGTTATCTATGTGATGGAAGAATAAAGAGTATGTTATCTATGTGATGGAAGAATAAAGAGTATGTTATACTATGTGATGGAAGAAAAAGAGTTATGTTATCTATGTGATGGAAGAATAAAGAGTATGTTATCTATGTGATGGAAGAATAAAGGAGTATGTTATGTACATTATGAGGAATAAAGAGTATGTTATCTATGTGATGGAAGAATAAAGAGTATGTTATCTATGTGATGGAAGAATAAAGAGTATGTTATCTATGTGATGGAAGAATAAAGAGTATGTTATCTATGTGATGGAAGAATAAAGAGTATGTTATCTATGTGATGGAAGAATAAAGAGTATGTTATCTATGTGAAGGAAGAATAAAGAGTATGTTATCTATGTAATGGAAGAATAAAGAGTATGTTATCTATGTGATGGAATAATATGCAGTATGTTATCTATATTATGAAGAATACAGTGTATGTTATCTATGTGATGGAAGAATAAAGAGTATGTTATCTATGTGATGGAAGAATAAAGATTATGTTATCTATGTGATGGAAGAATAAAGAGTATGTTATCTATGTGATGGAAGAATAAAGAGTATGTTATCTATGTGATGGAAGAATAAAGAGTATGTTATCTATGTGATGGAAGAATAAAGAGTATGTTATCTATGTAATGGAAGAATAAAGAGTATGTTATCTATGTGATGGAAGAATAAAGAGTATGTTATCTATGTGATGGAAGAATAAAGAGTATGTTATCTATGTGATGGAAGAATAAAGAGTATGTTATCTATGTGATGGAAGAAAAAAGAGTATGTTATCTATGTGATGGAAGAATAAAGAGTATGTTATCTATGTGATGGAAGAATAAAGAGTATGTTATGTACATTATGAGGAATAAAGAGTATGTTATCTATGTGATGGAAGAATAAAGAGTATGTTATCTATGTGATGGAAGAATAAAGAGTATGTTATCTATGTGATGGAAGAATAAAGAGTATGTTATCTATGTGATGGAAGAATAAAGAGTATGTTATCTATGTGATGGAAGAATACAGTGTATGTTATCTATGTGATGGAAGAATAAAGATTATGTTATCTATGTGATGGAAGAATAAAGAGTATGTTATCTATGTGATGGAAGAATATGCAGTATGTTATCTATATTATGAAGAATACAGTGTATGTTATCTATGTGATGGAAGAATAAAGAGTATGTTATCTATGTGATGGAAGAAAAAAGAGTATGTTATCTATGTGATGGAAGAATAAAGAGTATGTTATCTATGTGATGGAAGAATAAAGAGTATGTTATCTATGTGATGGAAGAATAAAGAGTATGTTATCTATGTGATGGAAGAATAAAGAGTATGTTATCTATGTGATGGAAGAATATGCAGTATGTTATCTATATTATGAAGAATACAGTGTATGTTATCTATGTGATGGAAGAATAAAGATTATGTTATCTATGTGATGGAAGAATAAAGATTATGTTATGTACATTAAGAGGAATAAAGAGTATGTTATGTATATTAAGAGGAATAGTGAGTATATTATCTATGTGATAGAAGAATAAAGATTATGTTATCTATGTGATGGAAGAATAAAGATTATGTTATCTATGTGATGGAAGAATAAAGATTATGTTATGTACATTCTGAAGAATAAAGAGTATGTTATCTATGTGATGGAAGAATAAAGAGTATGTTATGTACATTATGAGGAATAAAGAGTATATATTATGTATATTAAGAGGAATAGTGAGTATGTTATCTATGTGATAGAAGAATAAAGAGTATGTTATGTATACCAAGAGGAATAAAGAGCATGTTATCTATATTTAGAGCACAGCGTTAATTTAAAAAATTCAGGAATATTAAAAGCAACTAAATGTTAAAATGCAATGTAAACCATGCAACCAAAATGTATGTGAACGTAAAACTGATGTATTCAGCAGACATATTGAAACATACTCTGACTGTGATTTCAGTGTTCAGAAGACTTCCAAATGACACAAACAGAAGAAGAACTGGCAATTAAGTGGAAGCTAATGAAATACTGGAAAGAAATATGATGACGAGTGGGCAAAAAATGTACGCTAGAAAAATACAAAGAAACATGAAATACCTTCGTTATCAAAATCATCCAATTGGGCAACTTCTGAGCTTGAGGAGCTCATTTTATCTGATGCCTGCAGAGCCATGGCTGCCATTTCTTGCCCTTGCTCATCAAATCTCTTTTCCTCTGCTGGCAAAATGAAGATAAGAAAGAACAAAAGACTCCTTTACTTCAGATCTGGTACATGGGAGTCACAGCGAGCTTATGGTGGTTGTTAAGTGCATGCTTGATCAGGCTGCATGTCACACAGTGGGAGGTTAAACACTTGGATCAGGTTAAACACTAATAAAGAAGGTTAAACACACACAAGGGAGGTTTAACTTATACAAAGGTATTAAAGCCATATTAAGAAGGACTAAACACCATAATAGGAGGCTTTACACATAAACTCCAGCCATAACCCATATAAGAGAGCTGAGCATATTAAACAGAGCTTAACATATGGAGATAAAACAAATGAAACAACACACTTATTAACTCTTTTTGTGCCATGCAAACTATTATACATTTACTGGTTACTCTATACATCACATACTTTTCATAATTTCCTGTCCTAGGCAGTTGTAACATTACAGTAATGATTGTCTCAGTAAAAAGGAATGAATGTTCACAGTTTCTTTTAACCTTCACTTAATAATTAAAAAACAAAATCTCATTCTCTCACACCTCATTCACCTGCCAATTCCACCTCTCTATCTGTGTACTCTCCCCTTTCTGTACCAATCCTACCAAGATCTTCCCTGTAAAGGTTGACCCTTCTCCATTTCTATTTCCCTTTGGCTTGTGCTGTACCCACTATGTCTCTTCATGTTAGCTGGTCTACGTAAATTTTGGCCTTCAGTTGAGATTTTTGATTTAGTTTGATTTTTTTCTTTAGGATTCTGATAACTCCAGGAGCTCACTAGGTGACATTTGCATAATTTTTAAGATGTAACCGTATCAGTGTATTTTTTCCGCTTTTGTAAGCTGATGAGGCTTTCTAGCCATGTGATCCATTCTGCCACTTGTGACTGTGTTCTAGCAAAGCTGAACAATCTCACTTTCTATTTTTGTTGATTTACTCACAAAGTAATAAAGAGTTACCTTTACAGTTGCTTGGGAAAGCTGGTTAAATAATAATGTCTGGGATAGAACACTTTACAGTTGACTGGAGGTTAAATAATAAATGGTTGGGACAGAAAAAGAATTAACTTTACAATTAAACTGGAGGTTAAATAATAAATGACCAGGACAGAAGGAATAAACTTTGCAATTGACTGTAGGTTAAATAATGAATGAGGCAGAAGGAATTAACTTTACATCTGACTGGAGGTTAAGTAATAAATGACAGGGACAGAATGCGGAGTGAACCTTACCTGTCTCAGGCAATTTACAATGTGTGTTCAGCTGCTGTCAATACATATCAAGCAATTCACAATGTGTGTTTAGCTATTGTTTGTGTTAATAAGCAATTCACCATGTCTGATCAGCTATTGTATCACACAACACATGAGGCGTTATAATATCTTCTGCTGGTCATATATAAGATTCTAGCTACAATTTGAAACATGCAGCACAATATACAATATTACATATTGCCTCTGAAAGTAATACATTGACACTGTTTCCATGTGGTTACTCCCCCACCCCTCTCAATTAAATTCTGCTACAAAATCTGTAATTGAAACGGTTAAATTAACAACTAGGGAGAGTGTGTTAGTCTAAGAAACTGAGATACATGTTGTTGATACACATAAAATGAATTTTAAATAAGCACATTTCACAAAGCTAATTAATACATGCGTATTGAGTTTGACACAATGAAGTGTAAACGTATGGCTCAGAGAAATACAACGAAGACTGTACAACATATGATTGTGAAACATAAAATGGATCCTAAGAACTCCATCCATCCATCCATCACACATCATCCTTAACTTTTCTGGATCAAGCAGTGACTCATGTTTAGATTTAAGAGGGGCTACTAAGTAACTAAGGACTATGACAGATCCAGAAAACTGGTAGGGAATTGATTTGTTCATGCACTATTACTCTAGAATTATGGAGGAAATTGCCCCACAACACTTGACAGCAAAAGCAGAAGATTATGATGGTGATGAAAAAATTTACGATATGGGACAGAGGTTTATCATTTAGAGCATTAAGCTTTCTTCTTCTTCTGCCTTTCATTTATCAACAAATTCTTGAAATGATTTGGAGCCATTATTGTGTAGTAATTTAGTACAGCTGTTTATATTTTATATTCACTTTAACCATCTCGACCAGCAGCTTTCCCACCCTTCAGGAGTTTGATAGCTTTACCAACTTTTTTATAAGATGGTTTCTCACAGTTGATATCCAGCTTAAATTAGTTGCTTATTACAACAAGCCACATACCTTCTACTCGAGATCATGGCACACTACAACTACACCTGACCTGGCTTTTCATTCACCAGACCTGGAGTGGAACATTACATGAATTGTTGGGAAACAGCTTGGTGGCAGCGACCATCGGCCTGTCTTTCTAGCTGTAGAAAATGAGCTTGTAAGTGAAAGCAGCATCCTCTCAAGGTGGAACTACAAGAAAGCAGGCGAGGCAATGTACAAGCATCGCACATCATACTGGTTAGAAACCTGAACACTGAGAAGGACAAATAAAATAGCTGAAGAGTTTGGGAAATGCATACTACAGGCAGCACGAGAAACAAGAGGAGCCCGTAAACATTATAAACCCTACTGGAGTAGTGAACAGTTGCATAATGATGTGGAAGTGTGTAGAAGGCAAGAAGAAGCCAACCCCAGCCAAGAGAACCACAATAAATACCAGCACGAAAAAGCCAAATTTCAAAGGGCCAAGCTGCAGGCTAGACGGAAAAGCTGGCAGAAGAAAACGGAGTCACTGAACTTTGAAAGAGACACAAATAAGTTGTAGAAGCAAATAAAACAACTTAACAATGAGGGCACAGAAAGAAACTCAAAAATTGCACTACATAAAGATGGAAACATCTTAACAGGAAAGCTAGCAGCTGACCATTTCGTGGACTCATTCACACAAGATAACAATATCAAAATTAGTCCAAAGAAACAAGAGTTTCGAGAGAAATGGCAACATACAGGACAGAATGACATACCACATGAGGTTATGGAGGCACCTATCACAATCAGTGAACTGGATTTATCAAAACTGAAAATGAGAAAATCACCAGGAGCTGGTGGTATCTCCAATGAAATGATCAGGAACCTAGGAACAGAGGCCAAAGCAAAGCTGTTGCAGATCTTCAATAACACCTGGACCTTAGACAGTGTTCCACAAGCCTGGAGAGAAGCAATCATGATACCCCTCCTAAAATCAGGGAAAGATAGTTCCATTGCCTCCAGCTACAGACCAATTAGCCTCACCAGCTGTCTCTGCAAAACAATAGAGCGTGTCATCAATCACAGACTACTTGAAAGTAAAAACATCTTTGTGCCACAACAGGCTGGCTTTAGGCAGTGCTACTCTATGGAAGATCAGACAACCTACCTCTCTCAAGAAATTGAGGATGCATTCCAAGAGAAGAAGCTGGTGCTTGTGGCATGGGTAGATCTGAAGAAAGCCTTTGACAAAGTCTGGAAAGAAGGTCTGATGAGGAAACTGAGAAACTGTAAAGTCAATGGAAGAATGTACAAATGGGTAAAAGCATACTTGCACAACAGAAGAGCCCGAGTACAGATAGACGGTCTCAAGAGTAAGAAAGTACTATTGAGTCACGGTGTTCCCCAGGGCGGAGTCCTGTCCCCAACACTTTTTCTAATCTTCATCAATGATCTTGTTGCTAATCTACCCAATGGAATTAAAGCGGCAATGTACGCTGATGACCTGGTTTTATGGAGCGCAAATGAACATGCATCAGTGGCCACCATATTGCTACAAAGAGCTGTAGATACATTTGTTGCATGGGCGGATAGATGGTGTATCAGCATAAACACTGACAAGTGCAGCACCACTCTATTTACCCTTTCTCCGAAACAAAAGGCAGGGAGCATTCAGATAAATGGAATACCCCTAAGAGAAGATAAAGAACCAACATACCCTGGAGTAACATTCGACGACAAGCTGACATGGAGAAAACACATTAGAAAAGCAGTAGCAAAAGCCAGAAGGAAAATAGCCATCCTGAGAAAGCTAACTGGAACCACTTGGGGAGCCAGTGGGAAAATACTTAGCAAAGTTTATCAACAGAGCATACAACTACATCTGGAATATGGGTCAACTGCATGGTGTTCAGCATCAAAAACCACACTACAAGAGCTGGACAAGGTGCAAAATCAAGCACTTAAGAGTCACCACAGGAGGGATGAGATCAACCCCTATAGTAGCAATGGAGAAAATGTGGAGGACACAAGCACTGAGAGAGCGCAGAGATACAAAAACACTAATACAAAAATAAAAGTTCCTCAGCTTGCCAGGCCACTCTATGAAGAACCTATTTGAAAACTTAGCTATGGGGCGGTTGAAAAGAAGTAGTTTTATCCACCGGGCCAAACGACTCTGCAGAGAAACCACCGATCTGCCCACAGTTGGTATCCCCCTGACAATTATTCCAGAGCGAACTCCATGGAAAGATGAACATAGACTCACTACAAATCCAGACGAAAGTGAGAGGAATATTTGACAAGGAAGAACAGAGCAGTGTACAGTGCAGAACAGCCACTCACAGCTTCCTTGATGACGAATACCCACAGGACCTCTGGATCCGAGTCTACACAGATGGGTCAGCACAAAATACTGTTCGAAATGGAGGAGCAGGAGTGTACACAGAAAACCCAAATAATACTAGGGACACAGCTAGAGTTCCAACAGGAAAGTACTGCCAAAACTATAATGCTGAAATTGAGGCAATCAAGATAGCAACAGAGAAATTACTAAATACCAGCCACGGTACACAGCCTGTGGTGCTATTGACAAATGCAAAATCAGTACTCACAGTGCTTCTGTCTGAGAAATTTCCAGTACTAAGGACACTACTTTCTGAACTTAGCAGTCAGTATAAGGTCACCATCACCATACAGTGGATACCATCGCACTGTGGAGAACCCGGAAACAACAGAACTGATCAACTGGCTAAGGAAGGAACAAAAGAACAACCTGATGTGCCCGTTACTTACCACCAAAAGAAAAGAATGATTAAATCAGTCAGAAGGCCACCAAACCCTACTCAAGAAGACTACCACGTTATGGACAGACCAGAACAAGTCATTATTCTGCACCTCAGAACAAGACACAATAGATTACGCAACCACAAGTATACAAAATTCAAGATTGGTGACTCAGCCATGTGCACATGTGGTTTCGCGTCGCAGACAGCAGAGCACATACTCCAGGATTGCCCAAACTACAACATATCCAGGCGAACCTTCTGGCCTAGAGAGACAACAGTGGACGATAAACTCTATGGACCGCTGAGTGAACTAAAAAGACTGTTAGATTCATACAAGTGACAACATTGCAGTTATAGACATATTTCAAGTGAATGAAAGAAGAAGAACAACAGCAAGCAAGACACAATGGTAACTCCATTATTTTAAAATTTACCCTGGCATCTCACAAAGCGAAAGCACCAGCATCTGGCATGAAAATAAATACTAATAAAACAAACATTTTTCTGAAAGTAGAAATGGCTGGCATAATATTAACCATTTCATACTTCATGTGCTGTTCAGTATAATCATTAGTACATCTTTTGTAGAAAATGTCTCTCATGACAGCCAGTCTGAAGACCTATTATTTGCCAGATTTGTCAACATGTTGTTTGGTTTGGATTTGGCAAAGGATTACTTTCATTGTACACAGATGTCTCCATAAGTGCCCCAGTTTCCTTCCATAGATTACGCAAAGATGTTCCTAAAGTGTATACCAGAATCACACATGCTATGAATATTTGTTGTAGGTTTTCTCATTTTGTCATGTGTCCTGAACAGCACCATATTGCCTGATTTTTACATGTCCAAATGCTGAGAATTTAATGTATGAAACATGCACATGAGTCCTCTCAATCTTCCATTCTTGTCAGAGAAGACTGAATGTTGGATCCATTACCCCAGGGTTAGAGGAAGTATTTCATCCTTTCCTTCATTCAATTAGTAGCATCACCCTTGCAGAATCTCGCTCCATAACAACGTTCCGGAAAATTACTCGGTCATAAGCAAGATGTCCCGCGTCCGATACACTGATCTGAAGATCCTCTGCCACATCCTACACCCATCTTCTCTTTGGTCTTCACATTTCAAGTGACCAAAATATTTCAATTTCCTTTGTTTTAGCGTCTTTAGTATCAACATAATGATTCACAGACCTGATGCTGACTGACATCACAAACATAAAACAAGTAAGAGTATGAGACCAATGCCTGAAACAAACATGCACATTTCAAGTAAGAACACATCGAGCCTGCTTTCTACAAGAAGCAATACATGAAGTTAATGAACAAAGAAGACATAGATGAATCTAATGAAAATAATTATTTGTGTTTAGACAATCTATTAGACAGAAACTATTTCTTCTTTTAACTGTTCTACTTATTTTTAGTTTGAAATTGTGTTAGATGAGTATGTTTCTTCATGTATTTGTTTCACTTATTTTGTGTTTGGAAATTTTCTCAGATATGAGCTTTCTTTGTGTATTTGTTTCACTTAAGCATTTGAAAATTCTCTCAGATACGAGAATCTTTCGACTGGTATTTGTTTCACTAGAATAATGGTTTAACATGTCTGGCATTCTAAATTTTGCATTCACAGGAAACTAATAATTGTCAACATGTACCGTGCTGTAAGTCAGAAGTTGATAGGGAACTACGCTAATAATATAATGAGCGTGGTGGGGGCTTGGGTTCGATGCCTCGGCTTGTTGTCTTTTATCTGAGTACAGTATTTACAAAAAAAATAGGTTAACTACTATGTATATTTTTACAATTGCATTAATACATTTTTCTTATTGGGACACTTGTATACTAATGCTAACATTTTTTCAGCTGAGTAAAGTTACAGTTTAAATACGTCTCTTACAGAATAAATTTTTACACATATTTATTACGGTTAGGGTATCACATATTTATAACTGTCAATGGCATGAGAACAGTTGGTTGAGGGCTCAACGTCAGCTCTGGATATTCACTATGAGACAGAGAGACTGACTACCTAATTCTCTGTGCACTAAGGCCTGCAAAATGTGATGGTAGCAACACTTCACACACCCACAAGTTTCTGCTACTGGACTTTTTCTTGGGTTGTTTTTTTTTTTGGGGGGGGGGGGGGGGGATGTTTTAATGTTCACACAAAATTATGTAAAAAATACACTTTTTCACTATTGTTAACATAAATGTATCTAGTAAGCACATTTTTACAGTTGTAATATTTACTAATTTGCATAATGAACAGTTGTGAGTGGTCTGCTCATCCTGCTTGGATGCTAATGATGGATATTAAGTAACGAAATGATAGGGAAATTGGAGATAGTGAAAATGTGATGTTTTTTTAGAAGAGTGCTGTGGACACAGTGGACAGGAAGGAAATATGAATATGGTGAGGTGTTCACAGCGGCAGGTGCTACTCAATCAATAATGAAAACAATAAAGAAAAGAAAAAAGCAATTATGAAGCAACAGAAAAGGTGGAATAAAGAAATGTGCTCTAAGTGATGAAAATAATAGACAAGGGAAGTAAAGAAATAATTGCTAAAATGCTAAAATAACTAGGCATCAAATGATAATATAAAAACATCAATTTCATCAAAACAAATTACTGAGAGGGCTGGGGAGTCATGATTGCCAATGTTCCAGACTAGGCGCAGGAAGAAGAAGGTTTACAATGAGAAACTGGAATGAGAGGAACATTTTTTAATACAATGAACAGGAGGAAGCAGAAAAAGGTTTACTAAGAGGAACAGGAAGACGAAACAGGTTTACTATGATGAAGAAGAAGAAGAAGAAAAAGGTTTACTCTGTGGAACAGGAAGAAGAGGTAAAAGGTTTATTACAAGGAACAGGTAGAAGAAGAAAAAGTTTTACTATAAGGAACAAGGGGAAGAGGTAACAGGTTTACTATGAGGAACAGGGGGAAGAAGAAAAAGGTTTACTACAAGGAACAGGAAGAAGAAAAAGGTTTACTACAAGGAACAGGAAGAAGAAAAAGGTTTACTACAAGGAACAGGAAGAAGAAAAAGGTTTACTACAAGGAACAGGAAGAAGAAAAAGGTTTACTACAAGGAACAGGAAGAAGAAAAAGGTTTACTAGGAGGAGCAGGTGACTAAGTCATCATGATGCTAGTCTTTTAATAATTGCACAAGGCTTCCAATCTCTGATAAAAGAAAGGAATGTTTACGTATTGTAGGTTAAATAACAATCTGGCAAATGCTCGAGAGTATGCAGCTTTTCATCCCAGGGGATTTCAGTATCCTCTTGGCAACAGCAGTCTTGGAACGAATGACATAGTGGTAGGTTTTTTTTTTTTTGGATTGTCATGTTTACAATTGAGCATATGTTACTGGGGTCAATAATGGATTCAAAGAACAGTAACAATAAACATACTATTTATGTTATGATGTGAATAAGGACAGCTGGCTATAAACCATAGAAAACTTAGCGGGAAAATCCAACCAATCATGAGCAAGTCTACCAGGGACTTGGCGGGAGTTGTTTGGGGACCTAGGCACTATTGGGAGATGAAGGCAGAAGAAGAAGAGAACACTGTTTACTAGACACTCTTCTACAGGGTACATTTGGACAGAAACCTCTGGAGAGACATGGGTGCCTGTGCCATTTGGCAAGGCACATGATGATGATGATTTACATGCAAGTAACTGATTGGCTGAAGCAGGCATCAGGTGATAAGTACATTAACATATTATTACCAAAAAAAACTATAAAATTAATCTACAATGAAACATATTTTCAAAATGCACATACTGAAGAATGAAAAATTAATACAACATGATACAGCAATAATCAACATGAAATGTTTGTGGAATATAAAATGATGACCAGTTAAATGCCTGGACATACATATCTGAACACATTTATGCATGCACAATGATCTTGCTCACTTTGATTGTGTCAAATTCCATGCCAACACTGAAGACAAGTACTTGAGATAAAACAAAACAGCACAACCAGGCCAACAATATGGACGTATGAAGACCAATATGAAATCAAGCAATTGGTGTCATGCACATTCCCCACAATATACCCATCTCTTTGGAACATCCATGACGACAAGACCCTAATCCATAAGTAGAACTACTAGACTTAGATTAAGACATGACAATGCCATCCTGCTAAAAACAGTAGTAACCAACAAAGCATACATAGCCATAAGACCTCAAAAGTCTCAAGCAAAAGCAGACAGCAGGCAACAGACAATGAAAGGACATTTACAGGAGGAGCTAAGGGAGCTGGCCTTTAGCACAGTCAGGTAAACAGCTCAACAAACCGCCACTTTCAAATATCAATTATGGCACCCTTTGATGCCACTAAGACAATTCATAAATAAACACACATGTATTATTTTGCACTCCAAGAAATAGAAAGCTGTCGTTATTTGGAGGTGATAGGAATATATCAAATATGGATCAGTAACTGTAGCTTTCAATATTTATGTCGTCTAGTGCGTCTTCAAGCATCTACTTCTTTCTTCTATTTCTGTGAGCGTCAAACAATAAATGTGTGTTTATTTATGAACTGCCACTTTCAAGCTGAGCAAAATATAAATAATGGAAATGTTAAGAAAAATGTCATGCAAGGTAATTGTACACAATACTATTGAAAATATAATGATAAAGGAAATGTTTGATAACCATTAAAGTATAAACAATGAAATCAGCATGACGAAGCAAATTCAACGTAGAATGTTTCTCTTCATTGAGGCCTGCTGGAAATACTTGATACTTTGCCAGTTTCTTTATGTTATGTACTTTCATGCAAGGGATGTCTTTACTGTCCTGTGTCCACCATCTTGTTAGACAAACTAGATATTTTGTGCTCAAATGTGAACTACTTCATTCTTGGTCTTCTAAACATGTTAGGGGTTACAGTATTTACAATGTATTTCTTTTCTCTCTATTCCTCAATAATTCAGATCTATTATCACAGTCAGCTCCTCATGTCCATGTTTACATTGTTTATTATGTACTTCTTATGTCAGGTCTTAGCCAGGTATGATTGAGCTACCATAATGATAGCAGGCGGTACTACTGCTTTCTGTTAGCGCCGAATGTTGGGCGGAACTTACCAAACCCGGCACCCCACATTGTGCCAACGGCTTTGGGTGGAAGAGTGCAATTGGAAGGGAACAAGCCTTATCCTAGTGCGAGGAAATGCATCCTAAAGATAAAATGTCATGGCAGGGCAGACCAGGCCCTAAGTCTTGGTTGGTGGCTGGTCTACGATCGAATCTCCGACAGGCAGACAGTTAGAGCATTGCTTTGCTGATCCGGCAGCTTCTGCAGCTTGTCTTGTTCCAGATGTATTACTGTTATCTTTCCTCTGGTGTGATCTAGACAGGTGGAGAGAGGGATCATGCTGGATGGGCAACACATGGTCTCTATATTTTAGCCCAGGCTTTGTGCTATGGAGAGGCTTAACTCCATCCCTGGTCTTAACAGCGCGAATTGGCCTCATCAGTCACATTCGTCACCGCCATGGGTTGTAGTTATTATGCCTGTTTGGAGCACAATGTAAGAAACTATCGTCTGTCAAGACGGCAAGGTGCCAATGATGAATGATGATGTACTTCAGGATGCTCCTCATGTCTATGGCTACACTGTTCATTAATGTACTTCAGGATGCCACTTAAACATTGTATTATTAATTTCTAAGACATGTCTTTTTGTTTCTTTGGTAACATAATTTAATGTTAAAAATTTGTATTTTAAATATTGTAACTTCAGATTGTAAGGCATGTGTACCTTTTAAAAAACATTAAATTGGGAAACAAATTTAATCTGAAAGACTTTTCTTCTTCTTCGTTCACTCTTAAATAACAAATTCTGTCTCTGATAAAGTTGGCAGTTGAGGTGAACTGAAATAATTCTATTAGTTTTATTAACTATTATTTTAATTGAGATCTAGCAATGTAAATTTGTTATAAGATTCGCCAGTCTGATGTGGCTCCTTTTTCACACGTTTGCCAGTTGTGGTAAAGCAAATGTTATATTAGCATTAAAGGTGGACAAGTGAATTTTAGATTAGTATTAAGGGCTTGCCAGCTGAAGCGTGCTGATTTTGTTTCAAGACTTTGATGGATTTCAGCTTGCCACTTTATATGGGGTCCCATTTCTTGATGTGGCCGCATCAGAACTGAGTTTCTAAGTCTTGGCCAGTTTGGTCATTGTTTTTATACCCTGTACTCTCAATTTGTAAAACATATGCATCATATTGCTTATTTGAATGACTAATTTAATCTCAAAAAAATTTCTTCTTCACCTACTCTCAAATAATGTCTAATTCTTGTATGTCAAGACAGTTTGTCTTAGGTTGTCTTTAAACACTCGGTTTACATTTCCCTTAACTCAGATTTGAACTATAATGCATGAAATCTCATGTTCTTGACTATTTAATGGAAAAAAAAGGAATAACAAACATGCACTGATAATGTATGAAAATAACAAAGCATTCAAAACTTGCATAACAAAAAATTCAGTTAAGTAAATTCTGAAAGGCGGGCGTTTGTGTGCTTAATGATGAATGCATAGCTGTCTGATGAACACAAGCACGGCCAGAAACACTGAGCGACTGACTCACCTTCCTGGTCATGGTGGGCAAGGTTGTCGCCAGGTTCTAATTGAAACTCTAGGCCAGACTTGGTTTCAGAATGTGAGGTTAAGCTGCTGACTTTGTACTCAGAACTGCTTTGGACCTCTTCTCTTAAACTGGTTTGTTTATATCTTTCCTCTGCAAATCCCATTTCTTGTTTTTCTTCATAAGTGTAGGAATATTTCACATGTTTTGAAAACATTTCATGTTGTTTTTCTTCAGAAAACCAGCCTCTTTCAGTGGCACTCTCATCTTCAATTTCTGAAGAAGCAGAAACCAGAGTTCTCTCTGTGATTTCAACTTTTGTCTGTCCACCCTCCAAGTGTGTCACCTGCTCTTTTGTCTCAGTGCTGTCACCATATATCCTGTCACTGACTCCAGCTTCTTCTACCTCGTCACTGACTCTCGCCTCTTCCGCCGGTGCAAGTACACCCTCCTCAAACTCCGTGACCTGGCCTTCTTCTTGTGAAATATCATCGAAATGAGCTTGAGGAGAGATATAGCCGACTTCTAGATTCAGAGTGTCCTTGGAGTCTTCCTTTTCCTGTAGGGACATCTGGGACTGGACATGGTCTTCATACATGTCATAGACAACATCGTCAGCTTTACCTTCCTCAGCCTCATCCTTACCATCTCTGGACTCATCCTCAACAGTTTCAGCAGAGAACTCCTCTGTCCTAGATAATGACCACACCTTTTCCCGTAACTCTTCCTCGGCCAAGGCCAATCTCTCACTCTCCATTTCTCTCATGTATGCTCGATACAGATGCTGTCTGTCTTCTACATCATCGTCAAGAGGACTGTCGCCGTCGACTTGCTGTCCACTCTCGGAACTGACCCCAGACATCGTGTTATTGTCTGTGCCTGCAAAAGAGATACGATCCAGGCCAATCATCAAGGCCTGGTCACTAGAAGCAGTGGACATAGCATCAGCGTCTATGATGGCTTTCTCCAGATCTTGCTCCCATTGCATAGGAGAACCTGCAGAAACAGAAACAATAACAATTCTTGTATAACAATCTATAAAACAATAACAATGATTGTTTAACAATCTATCTCAAAATAAGTCATAAGTCAAATCAGATAAGTTTCCTTACAGACTTCTCCATTCTTCTTTTTTGTTCATCTTTTGCAGATTGTGTCACATCCAACCTTGCACTTCTGTAACGTGAAGGACAGTGTGTTTGACTCCAGCAACTGCTGGTATAAGGTTTACTTCTTCTAGACATATTCTACCCAAGACATTGGGCTCTATCGACCCCAGAGAAGGTTTTACCCCTAACATTATTGCCAGAGTGTGGCCTTATGGCCTAAAAGTTGCAATTTACAATTGCCATTAGATCTCTTTCAGGAGACTTCAGCTAAGGACATGAAAGATCCAGGAGTGATGGCATTGCTATATTTCTGTAATATGATCTCAATCAGGAGACCTGTGCTAAGGACATGAACATATTCTACAATGGTGGCATTGCTAGGTCGCTGTAATAGAATCTCATTCGGGGGAGAACTGGAGTGATGGCATTGTTACATCACTTTAGGGGGGTCTCATTCAGGGGAGACTTATGCTAAGGACATGAAAGATCCTGCAGTAATGGCATTGTTACATCACTTTAGGGGGATCTCATTCTGGGGAGACTTGTGCTAAGGACATGAGTTGAGTTGAGTTAGGAACCGACATCATTGCACTCAGGACATTCCCATACGTGCTCCGTCCCCTCGTTCAACAGCCAGTGAAGAGTCATACTACTAATCGTTCCCACCGCTATCTGATTAAAAGTTCTCCTGGTCTTCCCTCTCAGTTTTGATATTCTTCCAGAACCCCTGCCGATCCCCCGCAATCTCATTCTTTCCACATATGGGTTCTCAATCTGTTCCTCCGCCTTCTCCACCTGGTCCCACAAGCGCATGACCACCTCCCCCTTGTCCATAGGCAAAATACCACCAAGAGGTGCCCTCCTTGCTAGCCTATCAGCCTGTTCATTCCCTCGTACACCCGCATGGCCAGGGCAAAATATCAATACAATTCTCACGATCTGTGACCTCTGAAGCGACGAGAGCCATTCCACACGAAACATTCCTTTCTCCACCTTGCTAAGCATACTCTTTGAATCTGTAATGAATAAAATGTGTGTTGCAGTAGTCTCCTCTCGCCACGGGAATGCCGCTGTTACTGCCGCCACCTCCATTATCATGCTGGAGGTCGTAGTCTCATATGCCAGACTCTCCTTTTTCAAAACTCACCCATTAGCCTTTGCAATAAAGCCTCAGCCACTACGGACATGAAAGATCCTGAAGTAATGTCATTGCTATATCACTGTAACAGGATCTCATTCAGGGGAGACTTGTGCTAAGGACATGGAAGATCCTGAAGTAATCCATCCATCCATCATGTGCCATGCCGGTAAGCGTGGGCAGGCATGTTCTGCCATCTCACTCGATCACCAGAGTCATGGAGTAATAGCACTGCTATATCACTGTAATAGGACCTCATTCAGGGGAGACTTGTGCTAAGGACATGAAAGATCCTGCAGTAATGGCACTGCTATATCACTTTAATAGGACCTCATTCAGGGGAGACTTGTGCTAAGGACATGAAAGATCCTGCAGTAATGGCACTGCTATATCACTGTAATAGGATCTCATTCAGGGGGGAGGGGTGTGTGTCTGTGCTAAGGACATGAAAGATCCTGCAGTAATGACACTGCTATATCGCTGTAATAGGATCTCATTCAGGGGCGACCTGTTCTCAAAGATTTCAACACATCCTGCAGTGGTGCACTGCTTCATCGCTGTAAAAAGAGTTCCCATCCACAAGACCCATGTTAGCAGATGTGAATATATTAAGTGGGTGGATGTATCTCTGACATTTTGTTCACATGACTGGCCTCCTCCTTCATCTTCTCATTTCCCATTTTCTTGGCAGCATCAGGTTGTACACAGAGAGCTCTGGCTCTAGCTCACTCACTGTGCTGCTTTGTGTCTCAGATAAGTTGCGCACACATTTTTTGTGAGGAAAGCATTTCACATTCTTACTTAATATATCTGAGGGGCATTGCACTTTGATGATGAGGCCACCAGCCCAATAAACATTCTGTCGGGCATTGCACATTGATAAGGCTATCAGTCCAAAAATAAATTCACAGGTATGAGGGTCCCGGTTCAATAAACAATCTAAAGGACATTGCATTGTGATGAAGAGGCCACCAGTCCAATAAACATTCTGAGAGATAAATCCACCAGTCCAATAAACATTCTGAGAGATAAATCCACCAGTCCAATGAACATTCTGAGAGATAAATCCACAGTCCAATAAACATTCTGAGAGATAAATCCACCAGTCCAATAACCATTCTGAGAGATAAATCCACCAGTCCAATAAACAATTTGAGGGATAAGGCCACCAGTCCAATAAATATTTTGAGGTGCATTGCACTATGATAAGGCCACCAGTCCAATAAATATTCTGAGGGGTATTACTTTTATGAGTTCAATAGTAGGTTTACTAATAGTATTAAAGAATTCCCATGACACATATAGTATATGCAAGACTACTATATAATGGAGTGAGGTGAGCAGTAACCTTCCTCATTGCCATGTTTCCCTTCCCAAAGAAATCTCAAGTACTCAGTTAACAAATCTGTGACAACCTCAACCCACATGTGAGGTTTCAACATTTCCCCTGAAACTGTATCCCAATCTGCATGCCTGGAAGTCAGTGCTCTATCCACTATACCAACACAACACCCTTAACCATCAGCCATATAACCGGCTGATAACAAAGTAAAGATAACCACCTATTTATCCAAGTATAAGAAGTATTCTTCGAGGAAGCAACCAGCACCACTTAGCCATCCATATTAAATACATAAGGCCTAGTACAACTTTCATGAAACCCCACAAGTATGATGTCACTGTAAACCATCAACACAATGTAAATGGGAAACGGGAACATTGTCAGTTATTCCCCCTGATTTCCCTTAAATCTGTTCTAGTGAAAGTTTGAGACATCAAGGTTTCAGGCTCATATGAAAATTGTTTAAGGCCTGATGTAGCTACCTGAGACAGTCATGTGCTTACAAATATATTCATGCAATATCCAAACACATGAATTACATTTAGTAACAATAACACAATATAAACATTGATGGGTCGTTATCATCATGCACAGCACTAGTTCCTAGAATAACAGCTTTGAAATTTCTCAACCTCTGTTCCATATTTGTTGAAAGAATACCACATCGCATGTGGATAAGTGTGTTTTAAAAGTCCAGCTAGCTAAGAAAATAGATTTAATAATGTTTTAAAGTAGATTTAAAGTTTTAAAATAGAGTTACATAATGTCTTAAAGTAGACATCATTAATGTTTAACTACTGTGAGCTAAACACATCCCTATGACCTACAATCAGTGGTCCCGGTAATTTACTTTAACTTCACATACATCATGCTCTCCACAAATCTCACCTGTTTCCTGTTCTGGAGAGAGTGCCTCATCTGCACTCAGGATCCGTTGCAAGCTCTCCTGGTCCTGGGAAGCAATCAGAGTGAAGTCCGAGGGAGACGGTGGCCTGTCGGAGATGGCAAAGTCAACACTCATCCTTCCGCCATCTTCTTCCTCAGCTTCTGCCTCTTCTTCATCCTCTGCCTCTTCTTCATCCTCACCCTCTTCCTCTTCATCATAATCTTCTTGCTCTTCTTCATCATCCTGAAGACTATCCTTCTCAATGTCAGTGTCGAACTGGACATGCAAGGCGTCCTGCTGAGGCTGTATATTTTCCATTGCTAGAGGGCTGACTTGGTGGGATGCTACCCTCGATCCTCCCTGAGAAGTAATACCCAGGGATATATTTAGTCTCTCTGTATCTTGTGATGCAATCAGTGTAAATTCTGAGGGTGATGGAGGTCTGTCTAAGCGATCAACACCCTCATCATACTCTTCTTCCGATGATGAAACATCTTGGTCGCTATGTATCCTGGAAAACTTCTGCTCAATGAAGATCTGTTGTGACATGTCAGCTGAAAGTCTTCCCTCCGACTCATATTCTTCCTCATCTGCTTCATGATCATACTCTGACCCTGTCATGGTGTACTCAGATCCTGTCATAGTCTCACTCTGGGCCGTGTAGCTGGAACCGCTCATCCTCTCGCTCGGGGCTGTGTAGAAGGAACCTGTGCCTGTTGTTTCACTTTGGGCATACTCAGCATCACTAGGAGAAGTGTAGTCTGATCCAGAGATGCTGGATGCCATAAATGTATGCCCTGGGAGGTCTGATTTGTCTTGTCCACTTCTTGTGAGTGTGGTCTCCTCCTGAGGCTGAGAAAACGTCTCCTGAAATTCTTCTTCCTGACTTTCTTCCTCAAAGCTCTCAGTCTGTTTTCTCTCCGACATTTTGACCTCTACTTCTGTAATCTCATCCTCAAGGTCACTTGGTGAGCCTGAACGATCATGCACCTCCGTGGAGGAAGTAGGGTAAAATGGTGACCTTGGGAGATGCAATCCAATGTTAATACCATCAATAGTTACCTGACCTCGATCATAATCATCTGTTGCTTGTTGTGAGGTAGAGGAAGTTTCACTACCTGTATACGAGGAACTCTCTTCTTGTGGTTCTCCTGCAGCTCCATGGATTGTGTCCAGAGAAGCTAATCTATCTCTTTCCTCCTGCTCTGCTGTGATCACATCATGCAAAATCTCCAAGAAGCGCTCACTTCTGTCTATGAATGTCTCAGTTTGACCACCTTCTACCTCCTGTGCATCGCTATCTGCATAAGAGGCTTCTATGTGGGTATCAATTTCTTGTGCCAGATGAACATATGTTTCCCTAAATTCATCTTCTTTCCTCTCAGTTGCCTCTTGAAACAAACTTGACTCTGCTGTTTCTCTTGCTTCAACTGTCAGTAAAGTAGAGAAGTCATTTGAAGCTTCTAAGTGAAAAGCCTGCTCTTGATCAAATAAAGCTTCAGCTTTCTCAGTAGAAACTTCTGGTCTTTCACTATCCAACTGGTCTGCAGTCTCTTCAACCTGGCTTTCCTTTCTATCTAATGCATAATGTGGCTTCTTCAGTAATGGAAAAGTCCACCTTCTCAAGCTTCATTTCTATCCTATCAATGGACTGCTCTAACTCACTATAAACTTCAGCTTCAGTCATCACTCATCTCTGTGACCTCTATTTTTGTGTGTTCTGTATATCCTATATCTATCTGAGTCCTAAGGACTCTGTCATCATCCTCATCTTCATGAGGCACCATTTCCATCATCTGGTCATAGCTTTCTCCCTCAGGTTCCTCCCCATACTTATCATCATCATCAAGATCATCCTCTGAAGGAAGTTCCTCTTCTGCCTGTTGATCTTCTAGCATTTGCATTTCAGCCATTATCCCAAAGGAAGGCCGTGATTCATCCTCAGTCTCTCTCTCATCGTCAGTTTTTCTTGCAGTCTCAAGACTAGTGTGAAGGGCTTCTTGAACTATAGCTTTACTAAGTTCCAACTCATATTCCATCTTCCCGACTTCCAACACCTCATGTTTTGTAGAAAGTGTCACCTCATCAGAAACTGTACTGCTCTCAGCCACAAGTTTGTCATGCTGAAGCACCTGCAAGATCTCCCTTTCCTCAACCACAAGCTCATCTCGAGGTTTGTCTATGTAGGAATCTGAAATAAAATGCTTCTCATCATCTGCTTCTTCATCTCTTTCTTCTTTCATTTCTGTACCATGGTACATCTCTAAGTGATCACCATCTAGAACACTATCACCATGACTCACGTCTGTTTGTTGTACCTTAGTGCTGTCTGCAAAAGTTTCATGCCTTTCTTCATCCAGATCATCTTCAAACAACCTGTCTTCTTCTTTGACTAAAAACTCTTCTGTTTCAACCAATGGTGACTTCTGTGCTTCTTGTTCATATTCTTCTAATCTTTCATCGTCATCTTCAACATCGTCCACTACTTCCTCAATAATTACTGCTATGTTCACTTTTTCCTGAAAAGGAAACCTCTCCTCAAATTCTGTCACTGTAGAGACTTTGGGTGTAACGTGAAACACTCCACGTTCTTCTATACACGATTCCTGTTGCTCTGCAGAAGTATGCTCAATTATAGCATCAATGGGAACAGTTACCTCTGCCTCATGTTCATACTTCTCAAAAACCTTATCTATGTCCTCTATTTCAATTTCAGCATGCTCCCCAATCACTGCATCTATAGGTACTATAATCTCTGGTTCTGCTTCATATATTTCAAATGCTTTGTCCACATCTTCTTCCTCCTCCTCTTGAATTTCCTTGTCCTTAAAGTCCTCTCTGATGTCCTCATCTGGAGAATCAGCTCTTGTGGGAGATTCTGCTTCAACTGCTTCTGCACGCTTGTCTAGAGACACCCGGGTGTCATCCACAGTTGCTACTTCATCAGCGGTGTCATTTTCGTGATATTTGGCCAGGTCACTATCTGGGGATTGTTCTGGAATCAGTTCAAGAAGGCTTTCTGCTCTGGTCTCTTCTAGTGGCTCCAAGCCAGCATCTTCTCTGTCTGTGTATGTTTCTGACCACTTTTCCTCGTCTATATCCTCCACTTCTTCTTCCTCTTCCTCCTCATATTCTTCATCACTTTCTTTGGAGTACTGAGACAAAAGAGCAGCAGTTAGCTGTTCCTGTTCCTCAATTTCTTGATCTAGCTCCTCATCTATGTCTTTCGGAAACTCCTCATCATCTTCCTTGACAAATTCCTCATCAGCATCCTTGACAAATTCCTCATCATCATCCTTGACAGACTCCTCCTCAGCTTCTTCAACAAACTCCTCATCGGCATCTTTGACAAACTCACCCTCAACATCTTTGACAAATTCTTCATCTGCATCTTTGACAAACTCGTCCTCAGCATCTTTGACAAATTCTTCATCGACATCTTTAACAAACTCCTCCTCAGCATCTTCAACAAACTCTTCATCAGCATCTTTGACAAATTCCTCATCTGCATCTTTGACAAACTCTTCATCTTGATCCAACACATTATCCTCATCAAGATTCTCTTGTTCTTCCGGAGAGGAGCCAATAGCCTTTTCAGAGACTGAAACAGACTCTGACTCCTCATCAGGCAGAGGCAGGCTTTTTTCTACTCTATCTGGTTCACCAGCTCTCTCAATGCTTTCTTCTGTAGTCAGACTTGCACCGGTTGAAATGCCATGTACATCTGAGATGGCAGCTTTAGGATACACTTCATGAGCCAACATGGCTGAAGTTTCCTGAAGTTCTTTGCTCTCTACTCTTTCAGACACAAACAACTCTTCTGCTACTTCAGGTTGTTCAGAGGCAAAATGTGTTGTGATCATTGTCATTTTGTAGTCATCTCTAGAAGTTCTTTCAGTACTGAATTTTTTATCTTCCTGTTGAGGTGACAGATCAGGAAGTGGTGATTCAGATTTTTCTAGAACTTCCTCCTTCTTCTGATGTAACCTTCAGAGTTTCCCCAGCGATATCAAGAGTTGCCTTCTCAATTTCAGCATGTTCTTCTACTTCAGTTGGTTCTTCTCTGTACATACTGCTCTATGAAATCGCCTTCCTCCTCTTCCTCTATTTCAATAGATCCCACCTGTGTTTCAATAAGCTTTCTATGATGAACCTCAGTTTTCGTGTCCTTGATGACTTCTGTTCTTGTTACAGACTCTTCTACATCTATGAAATGGCTGGTGTACTGCATGTCATGTGATTTCAACTTCTTGAGTTGGTGAAAATCTGTGCATTTCAGCTTTCACCTGTACTGCCTTCAATTTCATCTTTGGTCAGTTCCACAACATCACCATCTACTGCACCTGACACACTGGTCAACTCACCTGAAGAGACCATCTCCTCCACAAGATCTTCATCTGATATCTCTTTCTCCAATTGCTGTATCGATGAATGTTGTTTCAAAGCCAGTGCCAAGTTTTTCAAAATCAGCTTTCATGTCTTTACTTTGCTCCTCAATGCCAATTTCACTGATCACTTTCCTTCTCATCTTCTTGCTCCTCATCATCATCTCTCAATAGCCTACCATGCATGATTAATTCAGCAGCCTGGACAATCTCACTCTCTGTAAGCTCTTCTTTGTTCAACAACACCCAATCATCATCCTTGTCATCTACACCTTTCTCAGCTCCCAACACAAGACACTCATCATCTTCACCTCTCAGCATCTCTTCAGCTGTCTCTTTCTTGTAAGTCTCTTCATCTGCCTCTTTCCTGTAAGTCTCTTCATCTGCCTCTTTCCTGTAAGTGTCTTCAACTGCCTCTTTCCTGTAAGTCTCTTCATCTGCCTCTTTCCTGTAAGTCTCTTCATCTGTCTCTTTCTTGTAAGTCTCTTCATCTGCCTCTTTCCTGTAAGTCTCTTCATCTGCCTCTTTCCTGTAAGTCTCTTCATCTGCCTCTTCCTTGTAAGTCTCTTCATCTGTATCTTTCCTGTAAGTCTCTTCATCTGTCTCTTTTCTGTAAATCTCTTCATCTGCCTCTTTCCTGTAAGTCTCTTCATCTACCTCTTTCCTGTAAGTCTCTTCATCTGTCTCTTTCCTGTAAGTCTCTTCATCTGTCTCTTTCCTGTAAGTCTCTTCATCTGCCTCTTTCCTGTAAGTCTCTTCATCTATCTCTTTCCTGTAAGTCTCTTCATCTGTCTCTTTCCTGTAAGTCTCTTCATCTGTCTCTTTCCTGTAAGTCTCTTCATCTGCCTCTTTCCTGTAAGTCTCTTCATCTATCTCTTTCCTGTAAGTCTCTTCAGCTGTCTCTTTCTTGTAAATCTCTTTCCTGCAAGTCTCTTCAAATTCTTTGTGTTCACGAACAGTTTGCTCTGATTCTTGCAACAACTCTGATGTGATACAGGTTTCCATGTCTCTATCTTCCTTTCTGTACTCATAACTGCTGGTGGTTTCAACAACTCTGCCGGTATAGTGCTCCTCAAATTCTCTAGATGATGAACTATCCAGATGGAGATCTTCAGGTTCAGAAGAAGTTTCCACACACACAGAAATATGCTCATGCTCCTCTTCTGCAATTCCCACTCCTGTATCTTCACTCATTCTCCAATCAGATTCAAACTCTTCTGATTGAGACTGTACGCTCACTTCCCCCTCCCTCATGGTGTACACAAAAGTTTCTTCTGAAACCATGTGGACGTCTTCGTGGGACACAGCTGCATAAGAGTGTGAAGTACTACGTTCCACACCTCCATCCAGCGCATCTCTCTCCTCTAGCACAGCCCTGGCTTCCCCAACTATAGTGGGCAAAAGTTCGTCCTTGGAAATTTCTTGTATTTCTTCTTCTTCTTCATCTGGAAGAGTTGCAAATCTTATATGGGATTGTGTAAAGCCACTGACATCTCTTCTAGCATCAACACTATCCTCTTGTAACTCACTCACTTCTTGTCTTACCTCTTTAGTGAATTCATGGTCTACGGACGAAAATTGCTCAAGATCTTCATGAACAGACTGCATCATTTCAGCAGACACTGAAGCTCCAACTTCTTCAATGCTTTTACCTTTTTCTTCCTCTTCCTCAGAATAATCATCATCAGGCTGTGTATGTGTAACCTTGACCTTTGTTTCCTCAACAGTTTCCTTGATTTCATCGGCTTCCTCATCAGGCAAACTGGATCCTTTGGCTTCAACATCGGACAGTTCCACGCTGGTCACTAGATCTTCGACAATTTCTGGAATACTTCTTTCATGAACAAGTGTCTGGTCCTCTGTTTCTATTAGATCTTCAACATGTTCTTTCTCTTCACTAATTTCATCGGTGTGTCTGCTGTCCACCTGTTGAACTTTTATATCATACTCATCTTCAATCTCCCTGTCTTCATCCTTGCCTTCAATCTCTGTGTCTAAATACCTGTCAATTTCCCTGTCTTCAATCTCCTTGTCTTCATACTTGTCTTCAATGTCTTGGTCTTCATATTTGTCATTCTCCCTGACTTCATATGCATCTTCAATCTCCCTGTCTTCATACTTGTCTTCAATCTCTCTGGTTTCATCCTTTTCAATCCTCCTATCTTCTGTCTCCTTGTCTTCAATCGCCCTTTCTTCAATCTCCCTGTCTTCATCTTTGATCAAGGTATCTTCATCCTTTTTAATCTCTCTTTCTTCACTCTTCCTGTCTTCAAGTTCTCTATCTTCATACTTGTCTTCAATCTCTTGGTCTTCATACTTGTCTTCAATCTCTTTGTCTTCATACTTTTCAATCTCTCTTTCTTCAGTTTTCCCATCTTCGAGTTCTCTATCTTCATACTTGTCTTCAATCTCTCGGTCTTCATACTTGTCTTCAATCTCTCGGTCTTCATGCTTGTCTTCAATCTCTCTGTCTTCATACTTGTCTTCAAATTCTCTGCCTTCAAACTTTTCAATCTCTCTTTCTTCAGTTTCCCCATCTTCAAGTTCTCTATCTTCATGCTTGTCTTCAATCTCTCTGTCTTCATACTTGTCTTCAATCTCTCTGTCTTCATACTTTTCAATCTCCCTTTCTTCAGTCTCCCCATCTTCAAGTTCTCTATCTTCATACTTGTCTTCAATCTCTCTGTCTTCATACTTGTCTTCAATCTCTTTGTCTTCATACTTTTCAATCTCCCTTTCTTCAGTCTCCCCATCTTCAAGTTCTCTATCTTCATACTTGTCTTCAATCTCTCTGTCTTCATACTTGTCTTCAATCTCTTTGTCTTCATACTTTTCAATCTCCCTTTCTTCAGTCTCCCTGTCTTCAAGTTCTCTCTCTTCATGCTTGTCTTCAATATCTCTGTCTTCATACTTGTCTTCAATCTCTCTATCATGTGTCTTGTCTATATCGCCTATCTGCCTTTTTTCTATTACCAACTCTCTTTCAAAATCGCCCACCTCTTCTGCTTCTTCCTCTTCTCTGCCTCTGTCTTCAAATGCCTCTTCTAAGATTTCTTCCACAGTCTCGTGTGTACCTTTTTCTACGTTCTCTTCTCTTTTTGCTTCATATTTTTTGTCATCAACATCATCCTTGCCTGCATCCTCTTCAAGCGGTACTTTCTCTTCTTCAACATCAGCATACCCTAATGTTTGACCCTCATCAACAAGGCCTCCATGTTCACTGCTGTCTCTCGTTTCTGATGAATATTCTTGGTCAACTTCCTCCATACCAGCAACATCGCTGCCTGCTGTTGCGGCAACACTCTCCAACTCCTCATCCGCACGCTCAGTGAACTTCCCATCAGAAGATACTTCTTCCTCAGTTCTTTCATCAGAACCAGAACGTCTGCTCTCAACAAGTGCTTCTTGTCTCCCTCTGCCTTCATCATAATCCTGTGCAACTTCTCGCTCCATGGTTCTTTCTTCAACAAACCTATCTGATTCAGCCTTATCAAAATCAACAACCATGTCTTCGGTTACAAGCTGGTCTGCTTCTTCATCCTCCTCACCTTCAATTTCAGTGCTAATGATATGTGCAGTGAAGCGGTGTGACTCCACAAAGGTTTCATCAACAATTGTCACAGTCTTTGCGTCAAACAGTTGCTCATCCAGTGCAGCAATATCCACAAATGTTTCACTAACTTCCTGGTCCTGACCAAAGTATGGCACAGTTTCAAGAGCTGGCTCAGCAGATACTGATGCCTGCCTTTCCACAACCTCAGATGTTTCTATTGTAGTTCTGATTTCTGGTTCTCCATCTTCAAGGAGATGGGACACTAGTGTTACCTGCTCATCCACCCGAATCTCATGACGAATTTTCTCCACAGAATCTGTAACTGTTGATTCTACTGCAAAATAATGTTCCTCCCTCTGCAGGTGACCAAAGGTATGCTTCTGTAGTTCACTTTCCTCCAGTGTATCTTGCATGTCATCTAGATCCTTCTGAGTTTCCAGGTCTCGGTCCTCAACTGTCTGGTCCTCCAGATCAGTTGCTTCTGCTTTGTTTTCTGTCAGCAGACTGACCATCTCCTCAACCTCGGAAGGTTCAATGGCATGCTCTTTGGACGTCTCTAGCTCATGGTGGCTCTCCATGGACTCCACCAGCTCGCTCTTGATTTCTGAAAAGTCCTGTGTTGTTTCACTGGCATCTTCTGTCAGCTCACTCCTCAAGTCCTCTTTCCCTCTGTCATGGTCATGGCTAAGCTCTGCTTCCTCATGTAACACATCCTTCTCATGCTCAGAGCTGACCCCTGCCTCATCATACGTCATCTTATCAGAAACAACCTTCTCATATGAGCTACTGGTGTATGTCTTCTCAAATGCATCGCTTGAGGTCAATTCATATTTTCTCTCCATGCGACTAACCACCTCCTCAATGGTTTCTATCTTCTCTCTTACCAACTCTGTAGTTGCTGGATCAGTCAAAGACGTGTATTTTAAGTCTGTGATAGGTGACTCAGCTTCATCTTTCATTTCTTGTTCTTCTAAGACACCATCGGTGACTTCATTCTGTTCACTTTCGGGTGCTTCCTGCTCCAGAACCTCAATTGTTTCTTCAAGAGCAGGATGAGATACAGACTCCACAACAAGAACATGTGTAGGAGCTTTCGTTTCCACAATTTCTACCTCTTCTTCAGTGACAACTTCAGTGACACTCAAGTCTTCTTTCTGAACAAGATCATCTGCAGTTATTGCTAACTCAGTCACATATTCATCTTTCCCTGAGAGGTCTTCTTTGATCACCTCATCAACCTCTGTGGCAACACTAGCTATAACGTGCTCCTGCACTTTGTCCTCTTCCGCTATCTGAACATCTTCCACTTCTATAACTTCCTCAACCACCAGGACAACCTCAGTCTCTTCTGGAACAATAACTGCTTGCTGCTCAGGGATTTCATAGATTTCCTGTTCTTCTTTGACAACAGCAGCTTCACGTGTTTCCACAATGTCTAACACATAAACTTCTTCTACAGCAATCTGTTCACTGAGCTCGTAATGAATGTCAGCAGTATGGAGTTCTTTTTGGAAGTCTGTGTCCTCAACGAGCTCGTCCTGAGACAAAGTCAGCTGCTGCCTCACAAATTCTGAATGCGTCTCTCTCATCTCCTGCTCCTCCACCTCAACTCTATCCTTATCCTGTAGCTTATCTGTAGTGCCCAGGCCAGTCCAGAAGAAGCATTAAAAGAAAAGGGTAGAGGGATAGAGTGTTAGTCAAGAAGTTAAGAGGAAAAACAACCCAACCATCAGCAAGATGTACATGTTGAAAGTTAATGACTGGTGGATGACAACATAACATAATCTATGAAGCGTTTCCCACAAGTTTCACGGATGGCACATACATAATCAGTGAAGCATATCCCACAAGTTTCATGGATGGCACATACATAATCAGTGAAGCATATCCCACAAGTTTCATGGATGGCACATACATAATCAGTGAAGCATATCCCACAAGTTTCATGAAAATGTATTCACTCAGTTATGTTGTTATGAGACAAACATATATTCATAAAACATATTTTCTCAACAAACATAATAATAAACTTATGATTCTTCTCCCTAGTCAGAAAAAAACATTACAAAGAAGAATAGGAAAAAGACCTGTAATATAATAAGCATTTGTATTAAAATACAATAAATCTTGAAGGCGTGATCTATCGATGCATAAGTCAAATCCACAACCCCAAGAATAGGATAAGGAACTAAGTCTAATCAACTAAATACCAAAGAAGAAGAGCCAGACAAAATAATGTATAAAACCTGTCTGCCCTGTGCATGCCAAAGTTGAGCAAGTGTGCCTTAGCAATATATGAAACATGTCTACAGCCCACATTAGAAAAGTTGCAGCTATAAACAAATGAATAAATAAAACCAAAGACAAGAGACAAAATCAACTGATGTACAAAGCCCCCCCTACATAACAAGTAAACAAGGAATGACTAAATAAGGTAAGACAGCTACAATATGCATAACAGCATAGAGAAACAGCCCAAGAGAAGATTTTACCTAATGGTGATTACATAAAAGTTAGCAGAACATAGACAAATAATGTTTAGAGAACAAAGTAAAGGAAAAACAAATAACTAAACAAACATACAACAGAACGAAAAGTGTACAAAAAATTAGAAGAAAACTGAAATTAATAGTAAAATAAAAAAAATAATGAAGGGACAAGCTTATGATGATAAAACTGACAGTTTGCAGGGTGGTTAAAAGATTAAAAGTAGTAATATTTTGTAACTCTGCCGTTGTGGTAGAACACTTCTCCCCCCCCCCCCCCCCCCCCCCCCCCCCCAAGTTTAGGGTTAGGTTTTCCATGGAAATATCTTAATGGTTGAACTCTAGCAACTGTAGACTCTCTTTCTTAGTGCATGCGAGGGGGAAATTATGAAGTACATAAATAAAGTACATAAATAAGGCCTTAATGTCTACACCTCTAAGGGAACGAACATTTGAAATTAATATAAAGACATTTCTCTCAGGTAACTTGATTCATCAATTAGTGATCTACACAGCAGAAAACAGGTGAGAAACGAGATAGACCACATATAAAAATATCAGCCAATAACAAGTAACATGTCCACTATTGTATCCATACATGGATAGTTGAACTGAAAGGATGTTATCTTGTCTGAGATAATGAACAACAAACAGAAACACACTGGAGAAAAGAAAACAAAAATCAACAATGTTTCTAACTTCCATATTTCTAACGCACATACATGAAAGAAATGAAGCATGATGACAATCTCATGAGACATAAGCTTGCATATGCTGATTATATCAAGACTTTAAATATGGCCATTTAGAATGAATCTGGGCCTAAATCAACGTTTACACCCACTCAGGTATTTGGTATTGTATTAGAGAATTGCAATAGATCAGACTGCTAACTGTACAGAATCAAACAATTATCCATTTGTGTTTTGATATATTTGGTGTACTTAAAAGTTGTCTCAGGCCTGTGCTATCTATTCTAAATGGCCAAGTTAAACATTGCTACTACTGTTATACACAGAAAGGTTTGATAGAAATCAACACACTGGAATCAAACAAGGTTAATGATTAACACTGATCACAGCTAAATACACGCACTACAACTGTGGTTATATGCTGACACAGAAAACATAGAGAATGACACAATGAAGAATTCATTAACACAGGAATTCAATAACACTATGAGATGAAACAGTTTTCTTTATGAGATGTATAATAGGTGCATTGATTTAAGTTAGCATTTCTATGGAAGTGTCCTTTTGTTGTGTTTATTTCACAAGTGTAATTAGTGTTCATTGTTTTGGGGGTTGGCCTGGCCTGCTGGTGTCATGTCCTGATCTGTCTCAAAAAATGCCTGATTCAGAACAGCTGATGGACAAGCTGAAAAACATCTAATGACAGTGGAGATATCTGGTTTCTGAGGAAAATGCAAAGAATACCATGGACAGACAGAAAAACCAATGAGCAAGACCCACAGGAAACAAATGAAAACCTCTAAACTGGTTAGAGAAATTAGACGTAGCCAGTCACTAGTTTTTGGACACGTTATGAGAAAAAATAAATTGAAGAACTTGGTGACAACTGGCAAGATTGAAGAAAACCAATGAGCAAGTCATGATGATGATCATGATGGACATTTAAAACAAAAACTTGATAATGTCACAATCTTCTCCACACCTCTGAAGAGAGTTGGGAATCGTAAAGAGTAGGCCAAAATGGATGCCGTCCTGACAGCTTAAAAACAAAAGAACCTACACACAATGGGATATGTATAATATGTGTGAATGTCGCTTAAAAAAAAAAAAAAATTCACACGTGTGAATGTGAGGACAGGAAACTCAAGTTCATAACAGACTGCCCAGAAGTGGGCTGTATCAGTTCAGCTAAACAGAAATGGAGGTGTGTCCGTTCAGCTAACAAGAGACAATACAAACAACATTTTTCTCTGGATTAACGAGAGAAGACAACACAACTATGTTGTGACTTTTGTTTTTGTGATCTGTAGGAGTTTCTGAGAGGCATGCAACTGGTTGATAATTTGAGTGAAGTAAAAGCTGCCACAGAGCTGTAGAGGATGTCAAAGATATACATGGACAGACAACATCAAGATGTGGTCACTACACAGCCTAGTACAAGTGACCACAAAGGTCCAGCACAGATAGGGCTGGAGATCCATTCAAGTTGTCAAAGATATAAATAAACAGACAACATCAAAATGTGGTCTGATTATAGTCTAGCCCATAGTCTACGATACAGACTCAAGATGAAAAGTGCTGGTGATCCACTGAGCTTGTCAAAGATATAAATGGACAAGCAATCCACTGAGCTTGTCAAAGATATAAATGGACAAACAAGATCAAGATGTGGTCAGGACACAACCAGGCAGACTATACAACAAAGGCTCAGGATAGATAATGGTGGAGGTCTACTGCCCTCAACCTTCATTGTGGAGATGGCACAGGAAATGATGACAAACACAACTTTGGTGGCACAGTAGACAGCACAATGGTCTGGGTTCAATCTCCAGCTGAGGGATGTGTTCCCAACTGCATACAGCAGTCAGGTCAAGTGATCTGAGCCTTGTAAAACAGTAGCAACTTTTGCAGATAGGTGGTATAATGGTAGGAACAAGTCACCTCATGCCGTGGCCTAATAGATTAAGTCTTATTACATGAGGGACCTTGAAGACAATATCTACTGAAGTATCTACCAAATTCTGTAATACAAGTAACAGTAGTGGAGGGAGAGAGGGTGAGAAAGGGAGAGAGAGAAAGAAGAAAGTGAAATATAAAAAAAGGGAAGAGAGAGAAAGAGAGAGTCAAAGAGACAAAAGGAGTAAAATCAAATCAAATCAAATCAAATCAACTTTATTAGGGTCACAAATTGGGCGCGCAGGCCCGTCTTACATTCGGCCCTTCCAATCACTCGTCTTTCGTTCATCAAGAGCATTATACATTTACATAGGAAGAAAAATAAACATTGTGAAATGAATGTTGTAAACATAAACAAGGCTAATTACCATGTTATGAAGCCCATCTCCCACCTATCCATACATCACCCCACCCACACAACACCCCCACCTACCCACACACACGCGCACCAAGGGACACATACACACCCCCACCTACCGACACACACGCACACCAAGGGACACATACATACCCCACCAACAGACCCATCCCCCTCCCGCACATCCCCCACCCACACACACTGCCCTCACCTGATCCCCCAACCAAAACACACTCGCCACCCACAAACATTCCCCCACCAACCCACACATCCCACGCCCATCCACATCCTACCCCACACATCCTCTCCCCACCCACACCTCAAACCACCCATCCCCCAGCCACATCTCCATCGACAACATATTCCCCACCCACACACACAATCCCCCACCAACCCACACATCGCACATCCACTCACACATCCCCAAACCATACACACACATCCCCACCAACTGACATGTCCCTACCCCCCCCCCCCCACACACACACACACATCTCCCTAACCACCCATACATCCCCAATCCACTCACACACACCCCACCACCCACACATACAACTTCCACCCACCCACACATGCCTTAACCTAATCCCCCACCCGCACATCACATACACCCCCTACCACGCACTATTCCCAACCCACGCACCACACACACACATATCCCTCACCAACACATCCCCACTTACACACCACACATATATCCCCCACCCAGATACCACACAATATTCCCACCCACACCCACACAGATACCCTTACCCATCCACCCCACATACCCCCACTCACACACCACAAAAATCCCCCACCCACACACACATACCTCACCCACACAATATCACCAACCAACACACCACATACCTCTCCCCACCCACACACGCTATTCCCTACCCGTCCACCAACACACACTCACTCACGCATACATCCTCCACTACGCACCCACACACCCCCACCCACCCACTCCCAACCAAACATCTTTCGATCACAATACCCCTACCCCCACACACATCCTCCACCCACTCACACATCCCACCCCGACACATACAACTCCCTCACCCACCTACACATCCCTAAGCCACTCACACACCCCCACCCACACATTCCCCATCCACATACACACATCTCCCACCCACACTCCCCCACATACTTCCCCCAACCACCACAATCCCCTGCTCACCCACACATATACCCCACCCATACGCACATTCCCCACACCCATCACACACATCCCCCACACCACACACTATCCTCCACCCATACCACCACAAACATACCCTCCACCCACACATCATTCACACATCCCCCACCAACACACCGCACACATATCTCAAACCCACACACCATACACTTCTCCCCACCCGCCCTTCCATCCCAAATCCACCCAACACAACCCCCTACCCACACAACCCCGCCTCCCACACATACTTCCTCAAACCATCCACACATCTCCACCCACATAAACACACATCCCCTTGCATCCGTCCCATACACATATCCTCCACCCATCCACACATCCCCACACCCATTCCAACACCCCTACTTTCACCCCCACACATCCATCCACACATCCCACCAACACCCACAAATACCACTACCCACCAAAACCCACACACCCCAACCCATCCAAATGCATACCCCCACCCACACCCCCCACCCACACATATCCCCACACTCACACACATCCTCCACATACACTCACACTTCCTCACATCTAGACACATACAAAATGTCTCACGTTAGTATTGAAACTAGTATGAACAAACTCCCACACTTTACTCACACACATACACTGACACTTGTCATGAGCAGTCTCATAAAAATGTTAAACATGGAGAAAAATGTGTACATAAAATGTATGTGACGTAAAAATAGTGATGCTCTCTCTCTCTCTCTCTCTCACACACACACACACACACATTCACTCTCACGCTCACACATTCACTCTTCCGCTCATTCATTCACTCTCCCGCTCATTCACTCTCACGCTCACTCATTCACTCTCACGCTCACTCATTCACTCTCCCGCTCACTCATTCACTTTCCCATTCACTCATTAGTAAGAGAAAGTGAGAGAGAAAAACAAAAGAAAGGAAGAGAAAGAGAGAGAGAGAGAGAGGAAGGAAAGAGAGACAAAGAGGGACAGAGAAAAGAGAGAGAGAGAGAGAGAGTAAGATAAGAGAAGATAAGAGAATGAGAGAGACACACACACAGGAAAGAGCAAGACAAAGAGACAGGAGAAAAGAGAAACAGGGAGAAAAAGAGAGAAAGAGAAGAGAAGGTAGAGAAATAGAGAGGAAAAATGAGAGGGGAGAGAGAGGGAGAGAGAGAGAGAGAGAGAGAGAGAGAGAGAGAGAGAGAGAGAGGAGAGACAGATAGACAGAACAGAGAGAATCTGTTGTTGCAGAACCCTATTCATTCAAGTTGTTGACTTGACTTATATGACCTACAGAATTGGAGACCAATGAGGGTGATTCCAGAAATGCAGACAATGTGTATGAAGTGACGCCAAATGTTTACATACACTACCTGGTACTTCAACAATCCATGGTACAAGATGAAGGGCTATAACATAGATGACCTGATGCATGTGTTTTAGTATTCCTTATATGTGTGTGAACATGGATGATGTGTAAGGTCAGAACAATTTGTCTGTATTAAATTAAGCAATTTCCAAAATTGTGTATTTGTTTCTTGCATGCTGTATATGGAGATTTGTATTTGCATGTTAATTTTGCTATACGTTTAATGATATGCATGAAAGCTGTTTACGGCTGAAAGAAAAATGAAAACTATGCATACACATATACTCAAATTTTCTAAAAGATCTCACTACACAGGTGAATGATGCATATTGTTAATGAAAATTACACTGATATTAACATTTGTAGAAGTCATATATATATTTTCAAGTCTCAAAAACATGTTACCTGAAAGATCCACTGAGGAAAGAACATTTGTTACGGGACAATATCATAAATGCCTAACTTGTAGCACAGAACACAAGCAACTCTTGTCTTTAGTAATATTTGGTAAAACAAATTTAATGTGATAAACATAATATGACAGTGTTCATTTAGTACAACTGTTTCACAGTTATATATATAAAGAAAAGTAATTTAAAACCAATTTAACAATGACAAAATGACATGATGGCATATTTACCTGTGTCCGAGACTGCATGAAAAGTGAGATTTGTGTGGGAGTGAGGAGACATCCATGCAAAAACAGCTACAAACTGCAAAAAGAAACTGCTGTGCACCTGATACCAAATGAGAAGACTAAACGGCAAAAGCTGAACAGTGCTAGAAAACTTTAGAATAAAAACAACATGACATTTAAAATGACAATAGTAAAAGAAGCAGCAGGTGCTGAAATGAGCTCCCATAAACTACTATATCATACAAACAATACTGAATAATGAATAAACAATGGTTTGTATAAGATCCCTCACTGAGATATACAACATTAGCTGATTTAAATTTTACTAGTTTTATGGAAACACAACTCTAAAATGTAAAAGAAAACTACGCTTACCAATTGTTTAACTGACTTATTAAAATCTAGCTGGGGCAAATGACTGAAAACTTTCCAGCTTATTGGAAAGAGAACATTCCCTCTATTAAAATGCATCTTATCTTTAAAAGAACTTTCAAATATGAGTTGGATTATGTCCCTGTATCCACCGACTTAAAAACTGCAATTAGGAATCTGAGTACTTTCGTCCAGGAAGTAACATCAATGAATAAATGAAACTATTTAAAAAGAAAATGGTCTTAATAGTTCTTTCATTATAGCCCCATATTTGTTGCCTGTCAAGATAAGTACTAGGAGTTTAAATGTGATTATACTTCAGAAAGAAAAAAGGCTAAAGTTAAAGCAGTGATTCCACTAATGATGTGATAATTGAAGCAAAAAACAATCTTCTTAAACTAATGTGTGGGATCTTACACTAAAAGAAAAACAAAAGAACAACGAAAAATTCAAAATAGATACAACAAAATGAAACTGATCCATTAAGTTTATACAACCAATCAGCAAATATAGACAAATTTAAGTGCATCAGTAAACAGTGTTTATTCTAGAAACAAGATCTCTATAAAATACAATTTATCATTTTTGTTTTATATTACTCCACCAGAGAAGAAGTGAGTGTGTGTGCAAACACAACATACATATCCATATGTACACTCTCTAAAACACACAAACTTATATGAATCTCTGAAAGCACACATCTCTATGTGCCTGTGTTGGTGTGTGTGCGCACACAAATCTATGTGCATCTACAGATATACATATCTGTATGTGCATATGTATGTAAACACAAATCTATATGTGTATATGTAGGTGCATTTGCAGGCACACAGCTGTATGGGATATAGTTTTCTTTAACATGTTTAATGTAGGGGCAGTACAGCTGAATACAGTTTCACCTTGACCTTCATAATTGCCCCACACACACATAAACTCAGACCCCACCACCCAATTCAAACTATGACTATATATTTATTCAGCTTTACAGAATTGTCTATTTCATCACATTTTGAGATACCCCATTTGTTTCCATGTCCTCCGTGTTTTTCATCATACTGGGTAAATTTCCCCATGTGTTTTCACATCCTCAGTATTTTTCAGCACACTTGGACATTTTACTATTATTTCCTATATCCTGAGTATACTTACTCACATTTGGAGGTTACAATTTCATAATTTTGAGGATAAATGTCCCTGTTTCTGCCCCTATCATCTATGATATTTGTGTAGTTTTCAATGAACAGAAACAATTCTCCTCCCTTAGACTGAAAGTTTTAGATATAGCTGACAGCCGTACATAAAATATAAGTAGTGTGTGCATGCATCTGTCGTCTTTTGACTAAACTCACTATTGTTACAGAAATGTGATCTTTTTTCATGGATCAGTTACAAATACAAATATATTCTACCAGTATACAACATATACAAGCAATCATTTGACATTTACAAACATTCGCAACTAAAATAATTTACAATTCTACATAGTGTAAACATCTATATATCAATTAAAAGAAACATGATTAAGACCTTTTGACATTTGCCCTTAATGAATGATTAACTGAAACATAATTTAAAAATTTGTACACTTTTTTTTTATCCCCTTGCACAACTCATAGCAGAATGTATTCCAACAGTGAGTGCTGAAGATTTGGCAAAAGCGACAAATTCAAAAAACATTTTAAAAAAACACCCCACAAATGATTCAAAAGCTGCATATTTTAAAAAGAAATAAAAGAAGGGGAAAATGTGTCAAAACAGTTGGGCTTAATCATAAAATTAACCGATTCAGTAGCACATTCGTTTCAGCCACCGTAATATTTATTGGAACACAAAATGTAAATACAGGGCATTGAGCTTCGCAGCTGTTTCTAATATTATAGTCATAATGTATTATACATGAGAATATGCATTTAGATGGCCAAATATAACCTATACTTTAACTATTTTATTTGTGTATCCATCCATCCATCATGTGCCATGCCGGTAAGCGTGGGCGGTCATGTTCTGCCATCTCACGCGATCACCAGAGTTGTGGATCAGCTCCGTGTTTCTGTCTCGACCATGCCACAAGGCCAAGCCATCCAGGTACTTGCTTCTAGGTCTTCCCCTTGGTCTGTTCCCCTCGATCTTACCAGTTGTCACCAAATTCACCAATCCATTTCTTCTCATAACATGCCCAAAAAATTTTGACTGTCTACGTCTAATTTCTCTAATCAATTTACGATCTTCATTTGTTTCTTGAAGGACTTGTTCATTGGTCTTTCTGGCTGTCCATGGTATTCTTTGCATTTTCCTCAGAAACCACATCTCTACAGCCATCAGATGTTTTTCAGCCTGACTGCTCATTGTCCACGCTTCACATCCATATAAAAGTACAGGTTCAATGTAGCATCTCAACACTCTTTTTCTCGTTTCAATTGACATCTTTTTATTGGTCAATATGTTTTTCATCTTGCTAAAGGCTACTTTTGCCATGGCGATTCTTGTTCTAATCTCTTCAAGACATCTCCCATCAGATGTTATTACTGTTCCGAGATAATTGTACCTGCTCACTTGTTGAAGAATATTCCCATTTACTTGTATATTACATTGTGGTATTTCGTCCTTCCTAGTGACGACCATAATCTGTGTCTTTTTACAATTTAATTCTAACCCTAGTTGTTCACTGTGTGTAACAATCGCATCTACTAAATTTTGCAGGTCCTGTTCATTGTCTGCAATCAAGACTGTATCATCTGCATATCTAATGTTATTGATGCATCGTCCCCCAATGTTGATTCCTTCCATATCTTCAATATTTCTGAAAATACTTTCACTGTACAGGGAAAACAGATCTGGAGACATTACACATCCCTGTCTCACACCCCTTTTAATAGGCTGATATTGGCTTACTTCATTATCAACTCTTATGGCAGCTTGTTGTTTCCAATATATGTTTTTTACAAGTCTAAGATCTTTTCCATCAATTTGTAGATCTTCAAGCATCCTTATCATGTTGACATGTCTCACTTTATCAAAAGCCTTTGTGTAGTCAATAAAGCAAAGGTGTAGATCTTTGTTTACTTCTATAGAACGTTCGATTATGTTTCTCAGTATATACACAGCATTTACTGTACCCTTGCCTTCCACAAACCCACATTGTTCTTCTCCTATTTCAGGTTGTATTTTCCTCCTAACTCTTTGCATGATAATTCTTAGCAAAATCTTCGTGATGTGACTCATTATACTAATTGTTCGATGTTGATCACATTCCAAGGCTCCTGATTTCTTTGGGATTGCAATAAATACAGAATTACATAACTCCTGAGGTATATTTCCAGTATCATATATTGTATTAAGCAGACTGGTAACTTTATCTATTCCATATTCTTCTAAAGCATTAATCATTTCTGTTGTGACGCTGTCTGAACCGGGGGTCTTGCCAGATTTCATATGGTTAAGCGCATTCTGAACCTCCATCTTTAAAATTGCTGGTCCTTCATTATTATTTTGGACATCATACTGTTCGTCTCTGTTATCGTCATAAAGGTTTTTCACATAATCTGACCATTCATGTAAGATCTGATCTTTTTCTATTATGACTCTTCCATCTTTTGTCTTTAGGCAGCCTGCTGATGTACGTGTTCTTTGATTAGTAAGCTCCTGAATTCTTTTGTGCATTAGTTTCGCATTGTTACTGTTGTGTTGTTTTTCAATTTCTCTGCAATTTTTCTCAAGCCATGTTTCTTTTGCCTCCTTACATAAGGTTCTCACTTTTCTGTGAATTTCTTCATATTTGGCAGGATTATTTTTGTTCTGTCTTCTTGTTTCCATTAGTTGTAAAATTTCTTCAGTCATCCATGTCTTACGGCCCACTTTCTTTACTTTTGGAATAGTTTTTTCTGCTGCGCAACTGATTGAATTCTTCATCGTTTCCCATTGATCATCTACATCTTGAAACAGGATCTCTAGATCAGACAATATATCAAATTTGTTCTTTACTTCTATGTTAAAATTATCTTGTATTTCTTTGTCAGTTTTCAATTTGCACAAGTCATATTTAGGGTTTCCTGCTGTATACTTGACTTTCTTTAACTTTACCCTCAATGTGCCTGTAATTAATCTGTGATCACTGTAACAGTCTGCATTTGGAACTGTTTTTACGACTGTTAACGCATTTCGAAACCTTTTGCTAATCAGGATGTAATCTATCTGGTTTTTAATCCTGCTGTCTGGACTCCTCCATGTCCATAATCTTCTAGGATGCTGTTTAAACCAGGTGTTTCCTACAACCATTTCTTGTTCTTTTGCCCATTCTACAAGTCTGTATCCTCTTTCATTTCTCTCTCCCAAACCATGGTTGCCTACACTGCATCCATCGCCTTGCTGTCCTATTTTTGCGTTGAAATCACCCATTATGATATTTATTTCTGATTTTTTGCAGTTCTTCAAAGCAGACTCCACGTCATTATAAAATTCCTCTATGCTTTCTTCACTGCTTTCACTTGTTGGGGCATATACTTGAATGACATTTATTTTAAAAGGTCTTCCGTTTAATTTTACTAATGGGACTCTGTCTGACACAGCATGATATCCTTTGACAGAATTTGATGTTTGCTTATCTAATATAATGGCTACACCTCTTTGCTGTTCTTCTCCCCCAGAGTAAATAATCTTACAATCCTCTCCTGTCCTTATCCCTGCTCCTTTCCATCTCGTTTCCGATACTCCTAATATGTTAATCTTCTCTCTCCCCATTTCTTTTTTGATGTTTTCTAATTTTCTATTTGTGTATATCTCCGATAAATATTAAACTATTTTGGACACAACATTTCCCCACTATGAAGTGACCTTGCATCAAATTGTAAGCTGAATATATAACTACATTATTTTAATGAACAGTGTCTTGTCTTCATTAAAATTGTTTCTACAGAAAATAATGTTGCCTGTTCTGTACACTAATTTCTTGCATCAATCTCCACTGCTAAGTTTCATATCAAATGTTAATCATTGTAAGCATGCTAATATACACTTAATGGGTTTGATTTGTATCATGTGCTCTTCATGTCTGGCATAATATGAAATTTGTCCATGTTTGGTACAGGATGGCTCCATCTCACAGGTTTTCCCATATAGTTGAAGTTCCAAGTTATTCTAACAATGTTAGCTATTTCCACAATTTTTGTATAACAACTGTATTGCTGTCATACATTGTTATAAAGGGAACATTTCAAAAGTATCTTCTTATAGTCCATGTCTTGTGACATTGGTCATCATATTTGTCGTCAGCCATTTGTTTTGTGTATTGCGAATCATTTCAGAAACAGATAATCCTCCATGCCATGATATCTCTGCCTTTTTCTCTCTGGATCTCCCCCTACATCTCTTCCCCACCCCCAACTTTCCAGATGTACTCCTGCTTTCTCCTTCTCAAGATGTATCAAAGAATGTGAGTTTGCCTTATGGTGTGAGTAGCCAGCTCTCTTTGTGAGCTAACTTCTTTCAAGATATCTTCATTGCTCTGTGTATCTTTCCATTGTGTTCTCATAATTCTTGCACAAAGCCACATCTCTGGAGCTTCAACGTAATTATTGCACAAAGCCACATGTCTGGAGCTTCAAATAATTCTTGCACAGAGCCACATCTCTGGAGCTTCAACAAAATTCCTTACTAATCTGATGATTGTCAATAGTTTACTTCTGTAGATCAGACTTATTGATTCAATATAGCTCTTAAGAACTCCTTTTTCTCATCTCTGTTTACAATGATGCATTGTATAGTTTAATCTGCATATTGTAAAATGCTGCCTCTGCTTCGTATACTATACATTTATCTTCTCTAATACATCTTTCATCTGCTGTTATCAAAGTACCCAAATGTAACAAGAAGAAAAATGAAGCAAAGAGTTTATAAAAAGTACAATCCATGATCTTTCTCTCTGGCCTTTTAGCGTTAACTTATTGACACCCTGATATATTATCCAATCATTTATTTATTATAAATAAACTCATTACAAATATGAGATTAACTTTTGCAGTGTGAATCCAAATGCAGACATGTTTTGTAAGATACTGCTCTCTCTTTCAAGTTTTTGTGAGCAAATAATAATATATCATTAAATATTATACACATATCCCCGTACAAAAAACAAGAATGTACAGAGACAAATAAAGAATTGAATAAATGCTAATAAGAAACAATATAAAATGTTCATAAAACTGTTAATGACAAACAACAAAATAAAACAAATTACATTAAACCAGGCTTGTCCACCAATGTCCAGTAAAACAATTCAAACCTTTTGGTGCCCATTTATTAAACTCCCAAAGATGTGACACTGTAAATAAAATAGTTACTCTTCTTCAACCCCGACCACATATGCAAAATGTAAATCTGGCTTCCCAAGCAAAAAAAGTCTGGATAGGCCTGTTGTTCACATTAACTGGAAACACTGAGCAAAGATTGGAAGGCACAAAATTTAAGGCACAAGCATGATGTTGGAGTGAACATCTAGTAAACACATCAATAATACCATCTCCCTTCTAGGCAGTTCTAGCATAAATACTACTGCTTCAATGATGGAATGGAGTCAGTCATTCAACTTTGCTTCAAATAAAGTAAGCTAATGGTCAACAGTTAATGAATCTGAGTTTGTAACTTTTGAGTATGATAATGATGACTTATTTTCCCAAATCTATGAAGGCTGACTCTCCTCTAAATAGAATGATCAAATTACAACTTTCCTAGTGCATTTATTTTTATTTTCCGTTCAAACAGAATTACCGAGACTCACTTTTGCAAGTAATTTTTAATGCTCAAGGTTCAGAAATGACATACTTTCAGTGATTGATATCACTATCTTAAGTATTTTGTGTGTTCAATGTTAAAGTATGTAACATATTCATTGTTACTTTTTGATAAGTTAAATATTTTAAATACTCTATAAAGTTATGTTAAGACTTTTTCTATCGTAATTATCAAATTTTCTATGTTCAATATACTTTTATTCGATATGTTCAATGCACTGGAACTGTTTGTCTGCGAAGAGTCAGATGGCATCAACAGTGAACATCAAAATACAGTGGACATAAATCTGTGACCAGGAAAGAAAGAAAAACAAACCATGAAAATAAAACCACCCATCCTGGCACAAGAGAAAACATGACAACTGTCTTTAAAACAAAAATCTGGGAACAACAATTACCAATGATTCAATATATACATATAATCATAAAGCTGGTGAAGCAACAAAAGGGAAATAATTCATGTACCTGCAAAATGGGCTCCAAGGATAGCTATAAGGCCAGACAAAAAAATAACTTGAGTGGTTGTTTGCTTCCATTAAAGATATTATTGAAACGTTACATCCTTTTATGAACACAAAAACATTTATGGGGGAAATGGAGAATGAGAAAAGCTGTTTAACATTTAAAAAACTGCTGATTTTGATGATTCCTGGTAACTGATGTTGAATGATGCTAAATGTTAACGTGCTTCAGGAATTTTATACTAATAATATACTTTAGAAAATAAACATAGATGAACAGCTACACAGCATTTTAAAAATGTCTCAAAATATAATATATGTTCTTCTTTAAGACAAGTTTGAATCTGACCTACTGTCTTAATAATATCAGTAACAATTAACACATTCAGATAAAGAGCAACACAACAAAAGTAATTAAAAAAAGAATAATGAGTGCATTTCTGTATGAGTTTTGCTTGAATGACACAAGTTGTATCTTCATGTTTAAAACTGCTAAGTCGGTAATATATGTTAGTAATTTATAGAACAGCTCTAAAAGTCAACATCTTTTTTACATCCAAATGTTTGGTAAATAGCTGTTAAAAATAGCTTATCCTATACCTTTTAATACAATATAAAGACAAAGTAATATGATTTTACTCTAATAAATATGTTTTTACTCTAATAAATATGATTTTACTGTCATAAATATCAAACATAAAATTGTATACATGGTTATCATTTGGAATTTAGAAACCTTTATTTTGACATTCAAACATTTAATTATGTTCAAACCACTGGCTTCCTTCATAACTCAATATCTTTTGATACAATGCCAAGTTAGTAATACTTGTCATTATCATGTGCCAGGTCAAATAGCATGGACGGTTATGGTTCATCATCTAGACTGTCTATGTGTCAAAATTACCAAATATAAACGGTTAAATAAATACAGCTTGCAAATGTCAGACAGGAACATTTTATGGCACAAATTTTGCCATGTGATGTAATTTAAAAACATATCATTTGCTGAGAAACCCTTGAGGCCACTGAAATAGTATGAGAGATGATGACAGATACTGATCTTGTGTCCACTCATTTCTAATTTAATTCTCAACTTCTGTCAGTGCTAATCAATGCCTGTGTACAGATTTCTCATGCTATTGGATTGGGGTGGAGACTACTCTTTCAGACAGAAGCTACAACTGCAGAACCTCAACAAGGTTGAGGCGCCTACGAAAAACATGTGAATATAACAATTCCTTGCAATAAACAATGATATAAGCAAAGAGTTTTGTCGTATTCTGTCCAAAGAATGTAAAGATATGATAGACATCAGTAATGTTATTAACCTGAAACTAAGTGTTATTAGAGGCATTCACAAAGAGGTTCGAGTGTGACTGAGAAAGAACAAATTAATTCTGTACAACTGATTAGCATACAATGATGTATTTCTATTTACTGGTAGCGTACCAATTTACAGACAATAGTTTCTTACATTGTACTTCAAAAAAGGCGTAATAACTATAATCCATGGTGAATAAAAAGACCAAATTGTGCGATAAATGTTCATCCACAATGGATGCATGTGATAACATGGTCAATTCCACCATCAAGCACCATCTGATGTCCCACATGCTCAGCGTCTGACCTAATGGCAATAATTTTCTTCTTTGTCTTTATTCCATTCCCGATTTTTTCCTTCCATGCGAAGTGCTAAGGATTGAACTAAGAATCGTAAACAAACAGCACACTCATAGAATTTACAACAAAACAAGGAATCTCAGCTTGCCCTAATGCCGGTTTAAAATGCACATCATGGTCCTTTAGAAAGCTAATGAACATATGGTAAATTTGGAGAGAAGATACAACGAATCATGCAAACTAAATATGTTTACTTTCATGGTGACAAATGTTGACCATGTCACTGGTGACTGAAAGGCAACAATATGTAACTGATACAAAACACACAATTTATATGTAAACACTAAAATAACCAGAGCATGCACTCACATACACAAACCAATATGCAAATATATGACACCACTACAATCAAGGCATATGGGGATATGGAGTAAAGCTCATTTTCCTGGGATTTGAAACACACATCAGCCCAGATCAAAGCAACCCATAACCCAATCATGGGTCAATGAGACATCATGAAAACTTCACAACCCAGTGTAAGGGGTCACTGAGACACCATGAAAGCTTCACCAGCCAGTTTAAGCTTGATGGCAGCCCGTAATGCCCCAGAGAAACTGCTGGTGCTAATTTTATGAAGCTAAATGGGACACCGCAAAAATCCTGCGCTACCAGTTTTAGAACCTCTGGTGACATCATTAGTGTGATGTGGCCATGTTTACTTGGAGCTGCACTGCATAGTGGTTAGTGTGCTTGCATACCAAGGCAGTGGTTTGATTTCAATTCCCAGCAGAGACCGAATTTTCATTTCCAGTAAGTATAGCTCTAGGACTGACACTTACTCCTTCTGCTTTTATCTTCCAAAGGAGCACTAGCCTACAGTTAACTCAGGTCAAGCATTTTGTGGACATGTTCATGATTGGTTGATTGGGCCGATTTCATGATTGGTTGATTGGGCTGATGACATGATTGGTTGATGTTATGATTGGTTGATTTGCTCGATGTCATGACTGGTTGATTGGCTCAATGTCATGATTGGTTGATTGGGTTGATGTCATGATTGATTGATTGGGTCGATATTGAGTCGATTTGTAGAAAAAAAGTATTCAGGCCACCTGCAACTGTCAGTCTGTTGACGTGTTAAAATTGGGCCCTTATGGTATTTATTTTGTGCATCTGCTTTCGGAAATGAAAATATGGTTATATTTTGGAGAGGAGATGCAAGAGTTACATGTTTCGCTTCCAATTTTCTGTGCTTTTCTGGCCTGGTGTGGTTTTCTTCTTTGTTGTTGCCCAACATATCTGGTCAGATTTGGACGCTTCTAAGGCTTGGTGCTGTCAGGTTCCCGTCCCATCTCACTGTGTTCTTCTTTCAGGGAGTGATTCATCAATAGTTGAGCCAAAAATGACTCCATCACTCTCTCTATCTTTGTCAGATGTTGAAGCTTCATATTCTATCTACTCTTTCATATCAATATATCATGTGTCTTCTTCTCTCATCCTTGGTGGTGATTTGTCTCTACTTCTCCTGGTCACTGTTATTATTGATTTCTGGTAAACTTTTATATGACATTGAGGAAACCGGTCTCACCAACCATCCATCATTTCTTACAGCATGCATGCTATGGTACAGCATTACTACTCATTGCTTCCCTTATGGGCCTGGTAAATCACGGAATATGTATTGACCTAGCTTGATTAGATGGACAGCAGAGAGTATTTCAGAAATATTTATCTGGTAAATTATGGAATAGGTATTGACCTAGTTAGATTAGATGGACAGCAGAGAGTATTTCAGAAACATTTATCTGGTAAATTATGGAATAGGTATTGACCTAGTTTGATTAGATGGACAGCAGAGAGTATTTCAGAAACATTTATCTGGTAAATCACGGAATAGGTATTGACCTAGTGAATACAATCTTTATCAGCTGATGTGTTATCAAAACAGTGTGTGTCAATACAATCTCTATCAGCCGAGGTGTTATCAGAACAGTGTGTCAATACAATTCACCATGTGCAGTGGGGTGTATTACTGGGGACTATAAGGCATGCACAGAATAAAAACACTGTAACCTATGACACATGCCATATGAGGCAACTACATGGGAGGCTTGAGACTGACCACTCCACTCTGTAGAAGAACTTAGCTATAAATTCCAACCAATCATGAACCATTCAACAAAGGGCTTGGCATGAATTCGGCGAGGCTCTACCCTTCACTGGGAGATGATTGGCAGATGCAAAATTAGAAGGGGGAGTCTCATTCATCATTCATTCATTCATTGGCACCTTGCCGTCTTGACAGACGATAGTTTGTGCTTTAAAAAGGCATAATAACTTTTAACTATGGCGGTAGCGAGTGTGACTGATAAGGCCAATTTGCGCTGTAAATGTCCGTTCACAGTGGGTGCATGTGAACACGTGGTCATTTCCACCATCATGCACCATCTTACGTCTCAAACGCTTGGTGTGTGACTTTTCTGCAATAATTTTCTCCTTTGACTTTATTCCATTTCTGATATTTGCCCTCCATGCAACACGTTCAGCGGCGACTTGCTCCCAATGTGCATTATCAATGCCTGTATCAATCATGTCCCGCTTACACACATCTTTGTATCGTAGTAGAGGCCGACCCTGAGATCTCTTACCCATCTGTAATTCACCAAAAAAGATATCCTTTGGTATTCTACCATCATCCATCCTCCTAAGATGTCCTATCCATCTAAGTCTACGAAGACTGAGCATGGAATAAACTGTCACACAACCTGATCTTTCCAATACTTCAGTATTTGTGATTTTGTCTTGCCACTTAATACCAAGAATTCTTCGCAGACACCGCATATGAAAGCTGTTTAAGTTGTTCTCTTGGTGTGAGTAAATTGTCCAGGTTTCACTGCCATAGAGAAGAGTACTAAGGACACAGGCTTGATAGACAAGGACTTTTGTTTTGGCAGTAAGCTTCCTGTTCTCCCAGACTCTTTTTCTTAACCTGTTCATTGTTGTTGCTGCCTTACCAATCCGGATGTTGATTTCCTGATCTAGGGATAATTTGCTATTTACCACTGATCCTAGATATGTAAAATGGTCTACTATCTCTAGTTCGGCGTCATCAATAAAGATTGATGGTACCCCATGTGCACCTTGTGACATAATCTGTGTCTTCTTTTTGCTAATTGTTAAACCAAATTCAGAACAAGCATTGGAGAATGCAGATAGTAGACATTGCAATTCTTCCTCAGAGTGGGTCGTAACTGCAGCATCATCTGCAAAAAGCAACTCTCTGATCAGTACCCTCCTAATTTTGGTCTTAGCCTTCAATCTCTGAGCATTGTAGAGGCCGCCATCTGAGCGTGAGTGAATGTATATACCACCATCCTGATCATGAAATGCATATTTCAGTAGAAGTGAAAAGTATATTCCAAAGAGGGTGGGAGCTAGTACACAACCTTGCTTAACTCCACTCTTGATTTCAAATTCTTCAGAAGTTGCACCATCAAACTTGATTATACCCTTCATGCCTGTGTGGAACGATTCCACAATGGACAGAAGAGTTGGTGGGCAGCCAATCTTCTTTAGTGCCTTGAACAGACCCTCACGACTGACTAAATCAAATGCCTTTGTGAGGTCGATGAAGGCAATAAACAGTGGTTGATTCTGTTCACGGCATTTTTCTTGCATTTGTCGCAATGAGAATATCATATCAGTGGTAGACCGGTTCTGTCGAAAGCCACACTGTGATTCGGGGTAGACTTGATCTCCTAGGACTTGAAGTCTGCGCAGAACAATTCTGGCAAATACTTTTCCAACAATACACAGAAGTGAGATACCCTATAGTTGTTGCAGTCGCTCCGATCGCCCTTGTTCTTGTACAGTGTTATGATGCTTGAATCTTTGAAATCCTGTGGGACTTGTCCTTCACGCCAGCATAGCTCTATTAGCTGGTGGATCTGTATAGTGAGTGTGTCTTGCCCACTCCTGATAACCTCTATTGGAATCCCATCCTTACCTGGAGCCTTGCCAGATGCAAGTTCATTTATAGCACACTTAACTTCTGTTATGGTGGGAAGTGTGTCCAGGTGGTCAAGAGTTGGTAGAGCCTCTATGGCGTTGAGGGCATCATCCGCTAGTTTGGTCTCACTTGAGTAAAGCTCCAAATAGTGCTCTACCCATCTGTCCATCTGCTGTTTCTTATCAGTGATGATTTCTCCAGTCAAGGTTTTCAATGGTGCACTTCTTTTGATCACTGGACCGCAGGCTTTCTTTATTCCTTCATACATGCTTCTTATGTCTCCCTTATCACTTGCGATTTGAATGGACTCACATAACTTGATCCAATAATCATTTGCACACTGCCTGGCAGCCTTTTGCACATCCTTCCTAGCTTGCCTAAGCTCACTCAGAGTGTTACGCGTTGGTCTTTCCTTGTTTCTTAAGAGAGCTTTCTTCTTCTTATCAATCAAGGGCTGCAGAGTCTCGCTGTTGGCTGCAAACCAGTCCTGCCTCTTATGATCCACAGTGCCGTAAACCCTTACGGCAGTTTTATAAAGAGTTTCCTTAATTTGACCCCACTTTTCATTTACTGTACAATTTTCTGGTGTATCAGTGAAAGCGTCTTCAAGTTGCTGTTGAAACTGAAAGCACTTTTCAGGATCATGAGTGTTAATAATATTAATCCTGAGGCTAGATTTGTGTTTAGCTGTGTAGATTCTCTTTGGTCTCAGTCTAACCCTTGCAACAACCAAAGAATGATCCGTATCACAGTCAGCACTGTGGTAACTACGAGTCAATGATATATGGTTCAGATGTTGTCTCCGTGTGATGATGAAGTCAAGCTGGTGCCAATGGCCGGATCTTGGATGTTTCCATGTGACCTTATGCATCTCTTTTGTTTTAAAAAAGTAAATAAAAAAAAAAAATAAAAAAAAGAAGAAAAGACCAGGGATGGAGTTATTGCCTCTCCATAGCACAAAGCCTGGGCTAAAATATAGAGATCATGTGTTGCCCATGCAGCATGATCCCTCTCTCGGCCTGCCTAGTTTACTCCAGAGGAAAGGTAACACCCCTACATCTGGAACAAGACAAGCTGCAGAAGCTGCCGGATCAGCAAAGCAATGCTCTAACTGTCCGCCTGTCGGAGCTTCGATCCTAGACCAGTCGCCAACCAAGGCTTAGGGCCTGGTCTGCCCTGCCATGACATTTTGTCTTTAGCTTGCATTTCCTCGCACCAGTGTAAGGCTTGTACCCTCCCAATTGCGCTCTTCCGCCCGAAGCCGTTGGCACAATGTGGGGTGTCGGGTTTGGTAAGCGCCGCCCAACGTTCAGCGCTAACAGAAACCAGGTAGTACCGTCTACTGTTATACGGTAGCTCAGTCATATCTGACTAAGACCTGACACCCTGAAGGTTGGATAAGAAGGGGGAGTCTAAGCACTGAATAATTGACCAATGAACATAAAATTCATCTGGCATTCTGACAATCATAAGGAACACAGTAAAGCTAATAATAACAACAAATCCACAAAGGTCAGCTGCAACAATATTGATACTAACATACAACCATGCTCTGGTATCGTGTGTATATGTAGGTTAAACATATGGCCACCCTATCCACAGAATCACACACACAAGCACAAATATGTTAGTACCATATAAATCAAGTTACACCTGCACCCACATATTAGTACCATAGACATTGAATGACAGCAGCATACACTATGTTAATACCATCAACATTTACTAAGCATGGAATGATGTACAGAATTTCTAACAGTATGTCAGAAAATTTCACATAAAACTACACTCTGGATTTTGTATTGCCATCATAGCTTTATTACATTTCTGAGAAGTAGCTAGTTATCATTATAACGTTTTAAGTTTATTCTGCTACAAGCCACACAACTTTTGTTTCAATAGCTTACGATTAAGAGTCCTTACAACTGTGGCTGCTAATATGGCAGACATATATACGTGTTTAAATATTGTATAATTTAAAGTCATAATTTGTTTCTTAAAGACTAAAGGCTAGTTAGCTATACCGATTACATATGCTACCACGGTTTCTGTTTTAATATTGGTAGTTTTCTTTGAAAGAATAAATTTTAAAAAAGGAAAGTTTAGTTAAAATATTAGTCGGTCACAAATCATACAATTGTTGTTTAAAGAGTGTAGAGTTTAAAAGTCATACAGTGAGTTATTTACTTGCTTTTTGTTAGATTAAATCACAAAATTAAGAAATACTAGCACGGAAAATAAGATCTTTGCATGTGTTAGTCAGAAAACAAGACAGAAGCAATGAAGGCTTTTTAGTTGTCAAGACATTCAAAGGCTGAAAGTCAATGCTTGCCATTAAGAGAACAGAAAACTGACTAAGAGAGCATACAGCAAGTTCATGCCAAGAAGGTGTCCAACAAAACAGATACAGAAAAATGTAAGAACTGTCCCCAAGAACAGTTTCCCGGGTGCCATGCATTAGCTTGGCCCACCTGACGTGTCAGGGTCATCTGCATAATATGTGACCTTGGTAACTTGACGCTTAGCAAAACCAGAATCATCCAGTTCTCGCCACTCTGAAGACAGCCAATGTGATGTTTATGGTAAGGAACTTGAAAAACAGAAGTTCAACTTTATTATAAACATTAGCATTTCATTCATATTTATAAATGTTATGTTGATTATTTCATACAAACCTTGATTACTTTTTACAACAACTGTTGTTGTTAACCTTTATAGAACAACTGTTATTATTAACCATTTTACTATATGAAAATGTATTTTAAACAGATGTTCAGAAAGAAACAACACAGATTCTACAAACTTTACTTGCAGACTTACTTTAAACTAGATTCTGACAAAACAGGAAATATAAAGTTTAACAAGGTACATCACACTACAGACAAAAATTGTCACATAATGCACATGCTCAACATATTGCATACATTCAACATACATATACAATCTAACTAATGTAGTCAAATTTGGCCACAATTATGGACAACTTAAATACTACTTTGATATCTAATAGATCATGACTTGAAGAAGATGAAGTGTAACATGTGTAACTTTAATTATTTAAGGTTTAGTACTAACAAGATTATTAATATAACTGATTCAGATAATGAGTCTGGAATAGATTTTATTGTTGGCATACAAACTATTGCTATAATTTGCCTGTTTCATTGTGACTACATGAAGACAGAAATGATATTTTAATGTGGAAGTGGGACACACTGACCTCTGATATATATTTAACTAGAAGTGACACACTTCTCTAGACAGAGGAAGGAAAGAATGGAGGTGGAGGCGGTTACTGCAGCTTTCCACTGGTTGAAGAACAAACTGTATACACATTTTGTGATTGATTTACAAAGCATGCTGACAAAGGTGAAGACTGGCATGCTTTGTGCTGAATGGTATGGATCAATTCAGAGGTTGCAGGTTGTGAGCATTCGCTGGATCTTTTCTCTAGGACACTCTGGTGTGGTTGAAAATGAACAGGTGGACATATTGTCTGGTGCTGCATCATTGAAGGGCGATTTGATGCATGATAAGGCAGATATGGTGAGCACATGAATAATGCAGAAGAACAGATAGACTGTCATGGTCTAGAGAGAATGCGGCAGCAGGGAGCTGGTCAGAGGATCCGGTCAACAATCGTCACTCAGGTGGTTAAAAAAAAGGCAGACATATAATCAGATTGTAATGGGAACCATTAGTATTGGAACTCTTCGCTGACTGTTGAAGATGATGACTGAGTGCTTATGGGAAAGCCCCAAGTGCACTAATGTCGGTTTTTGACTCGGCTCAACTCAACTCAAGGAACAAAGAAGTAGAAGAAATGAGTCTTTTATGAAATGTTCCAGTATTTACTTGTTTCATGGTTACTACAGGAAGACAGAAATTAGACTTTTCCTGATTGTTGCAATGTGCTGAATTCTAGCAACAGAATAAGCACAAACATACACAAAAGCAGGAAAATCAAACTGTGGAGATACTGTATGTACATATTTCAGAGTAGATGGCTACATTACTGAATGTTTTTTTTCCCCCTTTTAAATTGCATTGGCAGAGGAAGAAGGGAAAGGTTCTGTGAAAATTACTAAGAAAAACGTTTAGAAGATAAATATCTGATGTTTTTATTGTTAAAGTAAGTTGTCTGTATAATACAAATTTAGCAAAAACAACTAGTATCAGGAGCATGCATCACTTCACATATTTGCTTGCCATTTGTTTTTTGGGGGCATGTTTTAGCTTACATATATGGTAAGCATAGTGAACACACATAAACATGCCATCTATCCACATACATGCTAACATGCATTGATTCACATACGCACATATGTTTCTATTAGTAATGCTACACTTTCATGACCACCCAGACATTAATCCAACAAACAACAGCACTACAAATCTATCCTGAACAAGCTCCTGCATGTATCTGAACAAACTCCAGGTTCTACAAAAGCCACAAGTCAGGGATGAAGAGATTCATTGATATTGTTTCTTCTAATTCACGATACATAAGCAAAAGCTGACAAGAGGAATGCTAATACAGACAATTAACATGAGTGATGAACACTTTTGTAAATAAAAAAGACAGTAATGTGATAGGCATTTATAAAATAAGAAGACAGAAACAAGGCAAGACATGAGGGCTGGAGGATTCATTTGACAAAATATGAAGACAACAGGTAAATAGAGATTCAAACAAATCCCTTCACATTTAAGCTAACATTTCAAATCCACTACTAGTCAGTTAAACTTAACGCTGAATTCTTGTTCAGAAAGTAATGGCAAACTAATGATAGTAAAATTGCCTAGAAATTCTAAATGGGCAAAGGACATGCCAGATTTCATTGCTGAAGCAAACATATGACAATGCTCCAGCAGAAGACACCCATGAAGAGGCACATTGGAAACTTATGACATGCAGAAATAACCACTCCATAAGAGAAGAATATTTGGAATGACTGATAAAGGAACAGAAAAAGGATATTAGAAAGAAAAGATCACATTTGCCAAATTGTAAAGTTTAGCCATTTATTATCAGGTTTTTAAAAATATCTGCAATGTGAGCCTTTACCAGAAAACAAAATCAATTCTGAAATTTGAAAAGCAGAATTTTCATTCCCCACTTCCGGCCATGTTCATTATTCTAATAATAATAATAAGCATATGGGAGGAGCTTTGGTGCATGCTAGCTAATGAAAATACACAAAATCCCAAATTGTGTCAAAGCAATAAATTATAATATAGTAACAGCATATTTGCTATGTAAATGATGCTGCATAATCTTGAAGCCATCTAATGGCATGTCAGATGTGGTAAAATGTAAGAAATGCAACACATGTAGAATTAAAGAACATTTTCTAATGCGGAACACGGGTTTTTGTTTCTTGGGGTTGGCAGATATGACAGGTGTCTCATGGGGGTCTCCGTGACGGAGTAGTTGAGCATCAGGGTTCGCATATTGATGGTCATGGGTTTATCTTTGAACTCTGTCATTTTGTTCACAAGTACAATTGTTGTGGGGACACACAGAGGTCATCGTGGGGGATACATAGTTGATAGTGGGGTAAAACACAGGTCATCATGGGGGATAAATAGAGGTCATCATGGGGGACAAATAGAGGTCATCATGGGGGATAAATAGAGGTCATCATGCGGGTTGCATATAGGTCATCGTGGGGATACATAGAGGTCATCATGGGGGTTACATAGAGGTCATCATGGGGGATACATAGAGGTCATCATGGGGGATACACAGAGGTCATCATGGGGGATACACAGAGGTCATCATGGGGGATACACAGAGGTCATCATGGGGGATGCACAGAGGTCATGCTCTGTTTGAACATTTCAGCAATCTGCTCTACAAAAAGTAGACAGCCACACGGGACAGAACCCAGTGCAATAAATTTGATCCTTATGTCTTTAGCCATTAAGTTATTATTGCAAATGATGATATAATAACATAATTCAGGAAGTCAGCTTGGCTGAATGGATAAGAGAATTCATTCTTAAACAACCGAGGCGCTGATGCTGAGGTAGGGGGGCTCAACCGCAACACCAGTCAGTTTTACTGAAATGTTAACTTCTTGTCCTTGACATGGGGACGTGAATTATAAGTACCTCTGAAGTCGGAGTGGGTTTGCCTGATGGCAAGGGGACATCAGTAACAGGGAAAGCTAATCCACATACAAAATGCAGTCCAGTGCTACTAGAAGTAGCATATATAGACTACGCTTGAGTTCAAAGCAAGTGAGTGTAAAAACAAAATAACAACAAAATTCATAACAGTAATAAAGAATGAGGGTTGTGGGTTGACATGATCACACATGCCAGACTACAGGATTTTTCTTTATAATAATGCAGAGCCCTTACAGATACAAAATATTTGTTAACAAACATTCCTCAGATATAAATTGGTATATGTTTCTTGCTGTAGTGACACCATTACCATATTTATGTGTGCCAGTGCCAACATTTTCTCATTACTTGCGAGGAAATAACAATGCAATTCATGTGATTCTCATATTATTACTAATTATGACACTATTAGCATTTATGTAAATATGGTAAAAAGATTGAAATCACCCAGGGCAGTCCCAAGCATGCTGCAGTTGATATGGTTGACTATAATTTCAAAACTGCATGCACATGAGGATATTCTGCAGCAATTGCTAAATAAAAACAATATTCTAATGCTTCCTTGAGTGCATTTTCATACTGCTGGAGGCTACACTAAAACTAGATCTATGAGAAAATAACTGGCTGGTATCTACACCAATCAAACGCTGGCAGTGAGTGGCACAAACAGGCAATGGCCCACTCACTGACTTAAAAAGCAACACCCACAAGAATGTTACCTTGTGGATATGACTGACTATCATCCTCTGTCTTGAATCTTGGCAGCTTGGTCATCCATCTTACTTCTGCTAGTATCCGCCACTAGATACTGCTGCTCAAACTCAACTGAGGATGCAGAGGCTGCTTCCACTGACTGCCCGACTGTTCCAGCTTGTGATTTTTCTTCTGCGTGAAAAGACTTGGCATCTGAGAAGAGTGATGTCTCTTCTACACAGATTGAAGAGTGTGACCTTGGACCTGTGTCTTCCAGGAAAGATTTTTCTTCTGCCTCTTCAAATGATCCTGATTGATATCTCCTCTCTGTGGTGTCTGAGACTGCCGAACGCTGCTCCAGCGTATCTGCTGTCTTGCTCTCCGCAACACTGGTATCCTTCACAAGGTCTTGAATGTCATGAGGTTTATTTTCCCCAAAATTGTCAGAGTCAAATGGATTATATTCATCAAAATCATCAGACTCATGCAGGCTACTTTCATCATCAGAGTCACTAATGTCAGGAGTCTCGTTCCCTGCTACAAATGCTGATTCTGTTCCAGGAATAACTTCATCAATTTCAAAATCTTCTGTCTGAAGGCCATGGTCAGAATCGAAAGACTCTTGATGGGTTCGCATGCGATGAACCATCCTGTTGTAGACGATCCGTCTTTGAACTTTGGTTCCATCATCAAGAACTTGCTCCAGGTCTTCTGTCTCTCTGACCATACGAGGAGGTTCATCAAAGGTTTCTACAACATCCTCCCTGAGGGTCCCAGGAATGATCTCCTTCTCCTCCACAACCTCCTCCTCTCCATCAAGAGATCTGATGCTTCGTTTAATCTTCTTAACTGCCTGACTACGAACTTTCCGTACACGATGAACTGTTCCAGTCTGGGAGTACTTCTTCATTCTCCTTCTACCTCCATCTCCTCTTTTTCTGGGACTCTCCTCGCTGAACAAGCTCATGTCTGCAGACAGACTTGCCTGAGTTGCTAGCTTCTCACTTTTGTCAGCTCTGATTTCTTCCTTCCACTTCTTTGAGGATTTGTTCACTTTGAAGTGACAGCACCGGTGACTGAGGGAGCAAACAAAACAAGGGCAAATGCCTAATCACATTTGAAAAAGTACAAATGAAGCCGAGTTACATACAAATGATATTTGTTGTATATTCAAGTTATATTTTTTCAAAAATACATGACACCATTACTAATGATAAAAGAACACCTAATGATGATGATGATGAAGTCACAACTTTTATGACACTTTAAGGTCACAAATCTAGAAAGACTAAAACAGTAATACAACATCCCCAACAGCAGAAGAGAAATGTTTGTTGAAGAAGCCTGCACATAAATTGTGTGGGTTGCTTTCCAGGTAGTATTCATTTCCTCTGTTATTCCACCAATCCATTGCTGATGTCTGCAACATGCTCTGATTTGATTCTGATCTATTCAAACATGTCTGTCCACTGACCATTTCAGATGGGGTATACATCTGGCTCAGATTCCAATTAATCTAGATGTGTTTCTCCCTAAATCTATTGCTGATGGGGATCTACATCTTGCTCTGATTCCAATGTATCTAAAATTGTTTGTCCACTGCTAATGGGCTCTGCATTGTCCTGTGATTCTGATGTATCTACAGTGTCTGTGGAATGCAGGTTAGAGGCAGCCTTGTTACAGCCAAACCATCTGACTCAAAGGTTTTCAACACAATCTATTCTTGACATTGTGCATACTTGCTTCTTGACGTCATTGTTTCTGATCAGATCTCTTCCAGCGAAACATTCTGCCCATGATAATTATGAACATTCATTGTATGTCCAACACAAATGCTACATAATGTTGAGCAGTGGTAGTAGCAGGCTTCTTCCTTTTGAAATACTTATACTTTAATTAGTTTTACATGTTTAATGTTAAAAACTCTACACATTTAATAATTGCAGATCTACTATAAACATTGTGTAAACTCCTATAAACTTAGTCCATCTTATTATAAACTTTGTGTTAACTCCTCTGAACCATAGTACAACCTATTATAAACATGTAAACTCCTTGAAACTTACTCAACCCTACTTAAACATTTGATATTCAACAACAAGGATTCACACAAGGGACACACACAACCCTGAAAGTCACAATAAAGCACACAAGAAACAAGGAATGATAACCCATGACATAGTACTTAGCCTGTCCATGAAAGAATATGAAAAACTTATCATGAAATGAAATGATTTAAGTTTTGTGATAATGTACGACTGACTAAACGATTGAGAGACTACAATTTATTCCTTTCAAAAAAGTACAACCAAAAGACAAAGAAAACCTGTATGCACACAAACATGCTTCTTCAGTTTAAATTGAAAAGAAAAAATACAGAAGCACAAAACTAGTGGTTCGTGGTTTGTAGTGTAATTAAGTACAATGGGGAAAAGTTGGCCTATTCTTGAGTGTTAAAAATTAATTAAGAAGAAATAATAAATTTATTGGAGAGTACTATGCAATAGCGTCAAGGAGTGGTGCATTACGGTATAAAAGAAACTGTATAACACGTTAAATTCTTTACAAATATAGTCTTCCATAATTGGTTTTAAAAAATGGAACAAAAACTCCAATAAACACCCTGCTTATTAGCTAAGCAAAATAATTTTGTGACTGCCATGAACAGTAAGAAGTTATAAAGTAAAAATATAAAAATATAGAAGATCCTTGATAAAGTATAATAAAAATATAGAAGATACTTGATAAAGTAAAAATATAGAAGATACTTGAGCATAAAAATATAGAAGATACTTGATAAAGTAAAAATATAGAAGACACTTGAGCATAAAAATATAGAAGATACTTGATAAAGTAAAAATATAGAAGATACTTGAGCATAAAAATATAGAAGATAATAAAGTAAAAATATAGAAGATACTTGAGCATAAAAATATAGAAGATACTTGATAAAGTAAAAATATAGAAGATACCTGAAATGGTAAAAATATAGAACATACTTGATAAACTAAGAATATAGAAGATACTTGATAAACTAAGAATATGCAAGATACTTGTTTATCAAAAGGAAATTACCTCAGAAATGATACACAATTGTATGGTAAACCACACTACAAGCAAAATTAATTAGGTTAGGGGAAAAACCCACATTAAGTACTTATTTTCTTTGGTTAAGTAAATCGTTTTAGCAACACCATTACAAGTACAGAAATATACCATACATACAAACAAACAATACAAAGGAACTCTTATAGTATAAATAAAATAAACTTAACAGAACAATAAATGAATATAAATAGAGTTGACTAAGCTGCATACATATATGTAATACACATATATATGTGAATGTTAAAATGGGATACTTTTTAACTGCTGGCTCAGTGGCGAAGGAGTTACGGACACAGTTCGTAATCCTGCATACTACGCTTAAAACACAGCTGCGGGCGATTTGGCAGCAAACAGCCTTATATTGGTGTTTTAAATGAAATTGTATAATACAAAAAATAACAGAACTCATGAACAGTATTAAAGTATGAGGGTTGTGGGTTGACATGATCACACATGCCAGATTTGAGCAGGGTGTTTTAAAATGATGTACACCCCTAAGAGATACATATATATTTGTTAAATATTCCTCAGATGTAAATTTGTATATGTTTCTTGTTGTAGTGACACCATTACCTTATTTATGTGTGCCAGTACTAACATATCCTCATTACTTGCGAAGAAATAACAATGCAATTCATGTGATTCTCATATTATTACTAATCCTGACACTATTAGTATTAGCATTTATGTAAATATGGTAAAAAGATTGAAATCACCCAGGGTAGTCCAAAGCATGCTGCAGTTGATACGGTTGACTTTAATTTTCAAAATTGCATGCAAAGGAAGATATTCTGCAGCAAGTGCTAAATAAAAACTATATACTAATGGTTTCTCAGGTGCATTTTTATACTGCTGGAGGCTACACTACAGCTAGATCTATGTGAAAATAACTGGCTGATATCTACACCAATCAAACGCTGGCAGTCAGTGGCACAAACAGGCAAATGGCCCACTCACTGACTTAAAGGAACACCCACAAGAATGTTACCTTGTGGATATGATCGACTATCATCTCTGTCTTGAATCATGGCAGCTTGGTCATCCATCTTACTTCTGCTAGTATCCGCCACTAGATACTGCTGCTGCTCAAACTCAACTGAGGATGCAGAGGCTGCTTCCACTGACTGCCCAACTGTTCCAGCTTGTGATTTTTCTTCTGCGTGAAAAGACTCGGCATCTGAGAAGAGTGATGTCTCTTCCACACAGATTGAAGAGTGTGACCTTGGACCTGTGTCTTCCAGAAAAGATTTTTCTTCTGCCTCTTCAAATGATCCTGACTGATATCTTCTCTCTGTGGTGTCTGAGACTGCCGAACGTTGCTCCAGCGTATCAGCTGTCTTGCTCTCGGTAACACTGGTATCCTTCCCAAGGTCTTGAATGTCATGAGGTTTATTTTCCCCAAAATTGTCAGAGTCAAATGGATTATATTCATCAAAATCATCAGACTCATGCAGGCTACTTTCATCATCAGAGTCACTAATGTCAGGAGTCTCGTTCCCTGCTACAAATGCTGATTCTGTTCCAGGAATAACTTCATCAATTTCAAAATCTTCTGTCTGAAGGCCATGATCTAGAATCGAAAGACTCTTGATGGGTTCGCATGCGGTGAACCATCCTGTTGTAGACGATCGTCTTTGAACTCTGGTTCCATCATCAAGAACTTGCTCCAGGTCTTCTGTCTCTCTGACCATGCGAGGTGGTTCATCAAAGGTTTCTACAACATCCTCCCTGAGGGTCCCAGGAATGATCTCCTTCTCCTCCACAACCTCCTCCTCTCCATCAAGAGATCTGATGCTTCGTTTAATCTTCTTTAACTGCCTGACTGCGAACTTTCCGTACACGATGAACTGTTCCATCTGGCAGGACTTCTTCATTCTCTTCTACCTCCATCTCCTCTTTTTCAGGGCTCTCCTTGCTGACAAGCTCCATGTTTGCAGACAGACTTGCCTGAGTTGCTAGCTTCTCACTTTTGTCAGCTCTGATTTCTCCTTCCACTTCTTTGGGGATTTGTTCATTTGAAGTGACAGCACCGGCGACTGAGGGAGCAAATAAGACAAGGACAAATGCCTAATTATATTTAACAAAGTACAAATGAAGCCAAGTTACATACAAATGACATTTGCTGTATACTCAAGTTATATTTTTCAAAAATACATAACACCATTACTAATGATAAAAGAACACCTAATGATGATGATGGTGATGAAGTAACAACTTTTATGACACTTTAAGGTCACAGATCTAGACAGACTAGTACAATAGTAATAGAACATCCCCAATAGCAGAAGAGAAATGTTTGTTGAAGAAGCCCTCGGGTTGCTTTCCAGGTGGTATTCGCTTCCTCTGTTATTCCACCAATCCATTGCTGATGTCTGCAACCTGCTCTGTTTCTGACCTGTCTAAACATGTCTGCCCACTGACCTATTTCAGACGGAGTATACATCTTGCTCAGATTCCACTGAATCTAAATGTGTTTCTCCTATAGTCCACTTGTGAAGGGGTCTGCATCTTGCTCTGCTTTGGATGCATGTAAATGTGTTTCTCCACTAATCTATTGCTGATGGGGTCTACATCTTGCTCTAATTCCAATGTATCTAACATTATCTGTCCACTAATCCACTGCTAATGGAGTCTACATCATTCTGTAATTCCAGCGTGCTTGTTTGCTAATCATTTTCTGATGGAGTGCACATCTTGCTCTGATCTAGATGTATCTACAGTGTCTGTGGAATGCAGGTTCGAGGCAGCTTGTTACAGCCAAACCATCTGACTCAAAGGTATTCAACACAATCCATTCTTGACACTGTGCACACTTGCTTCCTGTCATCATTGTTTCTGATCAGATCTCTTCCAGCGAAACCATCTGCTCATGATAATTATGAACATTCATTGTATGTCCAACACAAATGCTACTTAACATTGAGCAGTGGTAGTAGCAGGCATCTTCCTTTTGAAATACTTATCTTTTAATTATTTTTACATGTTTAAAAACTCTACACATTTAATAATTGCAGAGCTACTATAAACATTGTGTACACTATAAACATAATCCATCCTACTATTAACATTGTATAAACTCCTATAAATTTAGTCCATCCTATTATAAACATTGTCTAAACTCCTTGGCACCTTAGTACATCCTACTATAAACAATATGTAAACTATTATAAACTCACTCCACCCTACTATAAGCTTTATGTAAAGTCCTATAAACTTACCCCACCCTACTATAAACATTTGATATTCAACAACAAGGGTTCACAAAAAACAAAAACACAACCCTGAAAATCATAATAAAGCTCAAAAGAAACAAGGATTGATAATCCATGACATCTATGGAGCTGGTCCACGAAAGAAGATTGCAACCTTTCATGATATGAAATGACTTAAGTTTTGTGACAATGCACGACCGACTAAACTTCTGATATTGATTGATAGACTACAATTTATTCCTTTCCAACAAAGTACAACCCAAAAAAAAGACAGTAAAGAAAACCTGTATAGACACAAACATTCATCTCCAGTGTAAATTTTAAAAAAATACAGAAGCACAAAACTAGTGGTTCACAGTTTGTAGCGTAATTAAGTACAATGGGGAAAAATGTAGTCTATTTTTGAGTGTTAAAAATAATCAATTTCTTGGAGAGTACTATGTAATAGTGTCAACGAGTGGTGCACTGACAGTATAACAAAAACTGTATAACACGTCAAATTCTTTATAAATATAGTCTTCCAAAATTTGTTTTTAAAAATAAGAAAAATAAATAAAAATTCCAATAAACGCCCTGCTGATAAGCTAAGCAAAATATTTTTGGGAGTGCCATGAACAGTAAGAAGTTATAAAGTAAAAATATAGAAGATACTTAATAAAGTAAACTTATAGAAGATACTTGATAAAGTAAAAATATAGAAGATACGTGATAGGGTAAAAACATAGAAGATACTTGATAAACTAAGAATATAGAAGATGCTTGATAAAGTAACAATATAGAAAATACTTGATAAAGTAAATATACAGAAGATACTTGATAAAGAAAAAATCATATAACAGACACAGTGATAAAGTAAAAGTATAGCAGATACTTGATTATGAGAAGAAAATTACCTAGGAAATAGTTACACAATTGTGGGGTAAACCGCACTGCAAACAAAATTAATTAGGGTAGGAAAAAAAAACCCTACATTCAGTACATAATTTTTTTGTAGCAATAACATTACAAGTACATAAATATACCCCACATACAGACAAACAATACATATGATCTCCGATTGTATAAATACATAATCTTAATAGAACAACAAATGAATATAAATAGAGTTGACTAAGCTGCATACATGTATGCAATATATATATATGTGTAGGTTAAAACTAACGGGGTACTTCTTCACTGTAAATTAAATAGTTTGGGAATACTAAAAGAAACTATACTACATGTGGATAGCAACTCAACATCCTATCTGCCTGGTTTAGTTCTGTGAAAGATTTTGGTAATAATGTAGAGTAGTTCTTCTCAACCTTTCCCAACCACAAGCCCTTTTTATAATAGGCAAGCAACTCACAATCAATTTTTATAATAGCCAAATTTACTTGTAAACCAGTATTTGTATAAAAGAGCATTTTTTTAATATAATGTAATCATCTCACTTAAAACAAAAATATTATTCCTGATGAAAATTTTTAAAGCATACTATTTGAAAATAATTAATTATATGTTACTAATGGCACTGTATTTGCATATTTTATTTGTTGGGGTGAGGATCATTCGGTCTTAGTGACAATAGGACAATTTAAAAAAAATTAAGTCTAGCCATAGGAAATGATAATGATCATTTAAAATGTTTAATATGTAAGAGCAGCATGAGCTTTTAATGTATATTTTTAGTATCCACAGCGGTGAACCATTGAGTCATTTCCTTTCATTTAACAGTCATTAATGTGTTGCAAGTAAAACCATGAGTAGAATGTTGCAACTGAGCCATGTTTAAAACCAGTTGATAGAATTGGTATGGACATTTTCCCTTTAAAATTATTCTTTTTCACTTTTCTTTTAAGCAAAAAGCATCACACCTAGTTATGCACATCTCAGGTCGATGTGTCCAACTTCGGCATGCTTTGTATCATGTCTGCTACCTCTAGAAAGATTTCATCCATTGGAAGGGCCGAATATAAGACGGGCCTGCGTGCCCAATTTGTGACCCTTTGAAAATAAAGTTTCTTTGTTCGTTCATCCAAGGTAATGGGTTCTATCTTCCTGTTTCCTTTAAAATTAATGACACTTAAAAATAACCACTGCCCACCATAGAAAACGCTTCAAGCACCCCAAAGGGGATCTTGAGCTGACAGGATGTGAACCACTGATACAAATAACAACAATATTTTGAAGGATAAGAAAAGGTAAGTAAAGTAAACTAAGATATGTCCATCACTACAGTATAATCCTAACATGGTACTTGTCACCTTAATTCACTAAGATGACCTTAGTTGACTCTACAGCGGTAAAAACCAGCTATCATACAGGCATATCATTGAACAGAACAGTGTCAACACATCTCTGAATGCTCACACACATGCAACAAGCAACACAACATGTCATATAGATGTGTGCTGAAGCTCACAACAGAAACTGTGCAAGGACAATAAGCAATACACATATCCAACCACAGACAGTTGCACCACAAGGTTTAGCAATACCTTCAAGCTGTGAACAAATATAACCAACTACCAAATACAAGCATAATGTGTGTAGCAAACAAAAAACAAATGCTTAATATGAAAGTGAATAAATTGAAAGAATTATATTGTTAATGAAACTCAAAGAATATAAGATTATACTTTACGGCTGCTAAATTAGGACACATTATGTACAAATTTAGTTATGCTTCAGCTTCTAACTTATTATGAAACAAATATTTCTATCTTACAGGAAAGTATAGAAAGGTGTTAAGTACCTGTAGATCTGCTGTCGGCATCTTCTAAAGCAGACCTGTCTGCCTCTTGCTCTCCCACAACTGCAGCTGGTGCCCGAGTGGATAAGGTTGCAGACATCACTTGGGAACTGTCCAGTTCACTTTGTGCTTTGACTTCTGCCTTCTCATCTTCACCGATATCTTTTATGAAGGTTTCTGCTACTTTCCTTTGGTAATACTCAGATTCTGCTTGTGATTTGCTGTCAACAACTAAGACTTCTTCTTGTAAGTCTTCATAATCAACATCTACAGTGTGTGCTGGGTAGGCTGTAACATCCACACCTGATGACCTACTGTAGTCTGTAGGACTGTAAGTATCTCTCTGTGGAAGCAAATCTTCATGCCTCTCAGTAAAAAATGCTTCCTTGGACACCACATCATCATCATCTTCATCCTCTGGTCTTTCATAGGCCAGCTCGTCAGCCCTGAAGTCTTCGGGTAATGTAGGTTCCGGCACGGGAGATGGTTCATCATGGTACGACGACCCTCCGTCAGATACCGGACTCAAGACCTGACCTGAAGATTCTGACATCACTTGCTGAGCACCCTGATAGGAACTGGACACCTCACGAGATACAATTTCAGCCCTTGAATACATGACCTCCCGCTCGGTTTTAGGATGCTCATACTTTTCTGAAATGCGCAGACAATGTGGTGTGTGGAACTAAAACTTGACGTCAGTAAGAAGCAAACAGCCAGCAACTAAGTGTTATCAACCAGAAACCATTAAAGCACAATTTATTATAAAGCATTAAATGTTTTTTCTTTGTTGTTTAGCAAGATTCAGTACGAGAATATATGAGCTAACATGTAACCTGAAATAGTGTTGACTATCATTGTCTCATGCCATGCTGTGTGGAGACATGGTATGAACAACAGCTGCTGTTCAGGATTATTTGAAGACAAGACAATCAGGAAAAGGTGCATGCAGTTAGCAATGTCACATTTCATTCATTTGATAATGTTATGTTTGAAAAAAATGTCTGCCTGCCCTCATGTACAAGGATGAAGTGTATTAACTTTTCTGGATTTAATCCAAATTGACAATCCAATCCCATATTTCTTTATTGTGGTTCAATGTTTTCAACAGATAAACCCCCATTAAATTAGTGTTTAGGCAGCGATTTATTTTGTTCAGTCTGCCATCATAATACATCATTATTTTTATAGTACAAAACAAATGTGCCATAACAGACCACTGTTTAAAGAAGCTGCCCATGGTTAGTTAAAAAGATATCTCAGTCAGATGTGTTATTATGATATTGTGACCAGGTAACAACCAGACTACACACACTTTCCCCCTGTATCCCCCTTTCTTACTGTTCTATTTCCACATCCATTACTTTATAATTTCACTAGAAATTTCCAGAATTTCACATTATCTTTGGAGGGAAATGAAAACAGAACTAATGTGATGCATGCATTGTAATAAGAATGAAACAAAGAACATTGGGAAAGGCATGCAATTGGTTGTGTGCCAGTCATGCCAATAAAAGTGTGTGAAGAAAACATTGTATATTGCTTGCTTGCTTGCTTGTGTTCGCTGGCTGTGGTTTATGCACTTTGGTTAATTATGAGGTGTTACTTATTCTTATGAAACTGACTGTAGAAACTGGTTAGGCCAATTTTATGCCACACATCTATATTTTGTGACCTTGTATATTCTTCAACAGCCGATAAATGCAGGGGTTGATAGCAACATCCTCTAAAGAGCATGTAACTAAATGTATTTACCTTTTCCCCTTGAATTTATGTGATGTAGATAGTTTCATGAGCACAGGTTGGTCAGAATTTACAAGGTGAAGGATTTAGAGAACAGGGGCATGTAACACGAGTGAATGCACATTTGACCAATCAACTTTAAACAACAATATATATCTATACCAATGTGCACTGATTTGATGCAATAGCTTACATTTTTCTATTAATCTCAGTCACAAATACATAAATTGTAGTGTCACATGCACAATGTACATGCAACAGAAGAGTACTATTTCAAGTCTAGGAATGAATGAAATGTATCCATTGAATGAAAAATATCCAAATGGAACCAGAAGAAGAGGCTGACCATGTAAACAATCGACAGAGGGAATAACAGAGTCCATAGGAATCTGGATATATGAACTCCATAAATGGGCACTCTCCTGCTATTTATGCTTCAGCTCGACACCGCAAGGTACAAGAGGAACAATATTAGATGAGATTGAATGAAAGCTTCAATTTTTCATGAGAAAAGTTGCATCAAGAGTATACTTATGAGCTTAGATGAAATTTACTGTGTGCACAAGGCTGCTTCATCTGTTGCTGGCACACCACCACAGCAGAAGATGTAACAACAGAAGTTATAGAGTACAACAGAAATAGAAAATAAGCATCCATCTTAATATGAGAAGGCAAGATGTCCAATCCATATTCCAGGATGATGGGGGAGTATACCACCCTGTTCTTATTTGTTAAACTCCAATAGGAAATCTGAATACAGGAACTATGTCAAAGTTATTTTTGGACAATCCTGTGAAATCTTAATACAGCAACTAGGTCATGGTTATTTTTGGATAATCATGTGAAATCTGAATGGAGCAACTAGGTCAAGGTTATTTTTGGACAATCCTGTGAAATCTGAATGCAGCAACTATGTCAAGGTGCTTTATTTGGACAATCTGGTTAAATATGAATATGACACCAAGGTCAAGGTAATGTATTCAACCAAGTGACATCTAACGAGAGTTAACTAGGTCACAATCATTTTTAGTCAATCACATGAAATCTGAACACAGACTAAAGTTATTTTTAACTGGATGACGGTTATATTTGACATTTGCTTTGCTTTCAAGGTCACCTACACAATGTTTTAGATATAGACACATAACATACTCAAATCTATGAAAATACAACAGAAATAAGAAGAGTGTGTAATGATGTATGTACACATAATAGATGCCTCTGCAAAGTCAAGTAGCAAAGGATACTTTTACATTTGTTCATGTGTGTTGGGCATCTGGTGCTAGCCATATATTTGTAAACCAATGACACTCGATGGATGATGTGATCATTGTCACATTGCCCACCGTTACTTTTCAGGACATTTCATGGTGCTCAATTTAGACAAGATCGATCTGAGAGCCCAGGTCAATTAAAATTTAGAGCTGAATGTGATTTGAACACATGACAACCAAGCGGGTGAGAACTTTACTACCATGACTCCCCACTAAATTTAGTTGTTTATTAGATGAGACATTCAGTTCCCCGCCACATTTTCACAATAGACTTAATTCACAATTTTTCTTGGCATACATTGAACTTCAGTAACTAAAATCCATCAAATGTAAACCAAGACCTTGTCAACTGATGAGATCATGTTCACCAGATATAGAAATTTTAACAGCCGAATTCCACACAACTGACTAGCTTTATGCGAAGGGAAAGTATTTTTGCTTTTGGGCTGTTATTTCCAGATATTAAGAACTTTCTATTTGAACAGACAAAAGCCAAGCAAATTAATAATGTATGACACAAATGTAAAAAAAAAAGAAGTAATAAGTGAATCACAGACGAAAATATTTTCAGTTTAGAAATAAAAACCTGAAGTGCAGTTGTGAATCATGCAAACACATGCATTATTAAATACATAGACAATGACAGCATGCTCAAAACTGCTGAAGCATCATTCCTAGCCTTGATTCTTCACATAAGTAGCATATGAATGCATATCGGAATGAGTACTACTGATAGTTATTTAAATCTCAAACACTAGCATGCTAAAAGAGTACAGCGCTGGAAGCAATTCTATGCACAGATCATAGCCTATCATATACCACAGTAGTACCAGCAAAAAGATCATCAGAGTAAATGAATAGACAAGTTTCTCACAGCCTTCGCTTGTAGTAACAAATTATGATATAAATGAATATGAAATCAACAAGAGATTAAAATTGACCCAAAATACAAACAACAGCATGATGAAGATATTAACACTGAAAGGTAAGTTAGTGACCTGTCGACTTATACCACAGAAACCAAAGTTAAGGTTGTGGCCTGTCGACTTATACCACAGAAACCAAAGTTAAGGTAGTGGCCTGTCGACTTATACCACAGAAACCAAAGTTATAGTCTGTCGACTTATACCACAGAAACCAAAGTTAAGGTAGTGGCCTGTCGACTTATACCACAGAAACCAAAGTTAAGGTAGTGGCCTGTCGACTTATACCACAGAAACCAAAGTTAAGTTAGTCTGTCGACTTATACCACAGAATCCAAAGTTAAGTTAGTGGCCTGTCGACTTATACCACAGAAACCAAAGTTAAGTTAGTGGCCTGTCGACTTATACCACAGAAACCAAAGTTAAGTTAGTGGCCTGTCGACTTATACCACAGAAACCAAAGCAAAGCAGTCTGCTTTCTAATTAAACATGGTCAATTTCTAGCCTTGAATGATGGGGAATTTTAAAACATGGATTCACTACCCCAAAAGCCACAACACCGGGTGACATTGAAAGAGACAAGTATTATTACTAACGAGAATAGGCAAGTGTTTTGTATATATACACTCAAGACTAGTGTATGTTGTAGAAACATGGGCAATGAATAAGCAATTAAAGAATGAAACTGAGGTCCAAGAAATACAGAAGACTTGGTCACATTACATTGAAACAAATGTAGAACCATAGAAAAACTGAGAATGAAAGTAAAGCTGATGGAAGAAATGAAAAAAAAAAGAGAAGACAAATAATTTGGCAATAATAAAAGACATAAAACAATATCTGGAGGGAGAATTTCAAAGCTCCACAGCAAGAGATATGCAGTGCTACAAGTGGCAAGATGACACCAAGAGAAGGTCGGTCAAGAGCCAGACAAACTGACAACTACAGACGAATGTGCTGACAATCCACTGCTGTAAGCTTTCAATGCAAAGACTGACTGAGCCTGCCAGATTTCATAAGGCTGTTCATTTTCCTCGACTGATGTGTTATCTGCTAGCTATAGTGGCCAAAATGATAAGAGCACTCTAGCTCTTAAACTTCTGGTGTGCTGATTGTGGGGTAGCGGGACCAACCCCAACACTGGTCATATTGACTGTAACATTGACGTCTCTCTCAGAAAGCAATGGCTAACTACTGAACGGACGGCTGCCTGGGGTCGTTCACATCTTGCAAAGGACATGCAACATTTACAAAATTCCTACAGAGCACTAGTATTGTCCCTGTCAGACTCTGGCCAACCATTGTTCATATATATTTCATCAATTGTCACAGGTTATATCATGTACCGCTCCCAGGGGGGGGCCTATGTGGCACAGCGACTCGCATGCTGGACCAGTGGTCAAATCTCCATCAAGGTTGGGATTTTTTTTTAAAATGTACCTGGACTTCCAGGCCAATTGAGTCAAAAATGGGGTCACAGGAAGTAAAGGCAGATGCCATTATACTGACTACATCAACCATCAATGGCCGATTAGTGTACGCAAATATGGGACCAGGACCATACACCCAGCTGACCTCCCAGGTGGAGCCAGCCTCACATGGGTACCAGGAAATGTCTTGGCAAGTAATAACGTCTTGGACGCCAGATACTGACCGTATCACGTGCCGAGAGCTGATAGGTTCAACAGAATAGAGGTCTAGTAATAATGTCTTGGACGCCAGATATGACTGTACCACATGCCGAGAGCTGATAGGTTCAACAAAATAGAGCTCTAGCACCATATGCAAAATGTGCTTTAGCTGATCAAGTGCGTGGGATGATTAATCATCATAAGCGACTTCTCATATCTGCCGTGGGCTAATAGATTAGTTTGCCTTATGCAACCACTTTAATTTGATATATAATACAACATGCCTGCTACCAAATTAATAACTTTTAACTCATAAACATGACACACCCTACTTCCCATTTTCCGACATCCATGTTTATTAGTTTCCAACCTACTTTTTGTTTGGCAATGAATCTGTTTAAGCATGTAAAAGGTTTCTTATTTTTTTAACCATACACTCAATACACCTCCAAGCATGGAACAGTGTTCTTTATGGTTTAAAAAAAATTATTACCTGGCAGTAAACTAGCGTAGTTCACAACTGGCCAACTATTTCACTGGCCAACGCTGACCAATCATATTTCACCAACAATCCCACTCACAAATACTAGCCAACTATACACATCACACTATATCATTAATTGATGCCTGCACAGACTAGAAGGATTAAACTAGTATGAAAGAATCACCAGTGTGCAGCTCTAGAAGAGAACTAAACAAATACCAGTGAATCAAGAGATGGAGAAAAGACACTTGTGCCACATAAGACTAGACATTTTGTTGGAACATATAAACCAGGAGTGTCTATAACATTTCAGACTAGTCACAAGCCTCGCTGATGTTGTAAGATGTTCGAGTGTATATCATGCTGACTCACATAGCGAATCTGGAGTCTGATTGTAATCATCTCGCAGACTAATCCTGCTTTAAAAAGAGTGTGATGAACACTTTTGTTCGGCTGACATGCATATTTCATTTACTATTAATTTAGTTATGGCATCTCTGATCTTCAGTCACAGAACGCCAAGGTTTGAATCCCTCTCAAGAAGTCTCATACTTCTTTTTGTGCTCTTTATCCCCCATTAAGACAAAGGCCCGCAACCAGCTCACTCCACTGTTAGCTAACCCATGCAGCTCTGCCCTTGTCCTCCCTTTATTATTCATTTCTGATTCTATTCCTCTTCTCCGTGAGCTTTTGGTATTCCCCTATTTTGTTCGCCCTGTAGATTCTAGACAAAGGCCATTCTAGATATACTATTCTCAGGTTTTCTCAAGGTATGTTATTGGTCACGGTTAATTAAAATAATCATGAAAGGATAATGCTAAGAATACCATGGATCTTCAGAAAAACGAATGTGACAATTCTACAAGAAACAAATGAAAACTGTAAAATAATTAGAGAAATTGACATAGACAGTCGAGATTATTGGGCATGTTATGAGAAATAACCCTGAAAACCTAGTGACAACTGGCAAAATTTATGGTAATAGAGCAAAAAGAAGACAAAGAGATAAATAAATACCTGGACGGTTTGGCCACATGGCATCATCGGGACAAGAACACATAATTGATCCAAGACTTTAGTGATAGTGTGTGATGGCACGATGCATGATGATGATGAATACGTTTGTAGTTATGCCAAAATATAAACAAGACCACCACATGTTTCTAAATACTAAATTTGGAAACAGGTCACGTGATTGACAGGGACAATGTGATTTGTGTGTTATTTAATAGACAAAATGGTTGCCTATTAAAGCTGGCAGAAGCAATAACCATTAATTTACAGAAGCCAATTTTGTGCAAACAGAAAGACATGATAGTCAGTGTAAAAATTACTGTGTGAATATGTGTGCTGTATATTTCAGTTACCGGTCTCTGTGGCTAAGGGCTTGCAAACGCGGTTTGTGAACCCGTATACCCAGTTTCGAAACACATCGGTGCTGGTTTTTTCAAAAAAGGTATAGGAGCCGGTCATTCAGAAAGCAATGGCAAACTACTGAACGTAAAATTTGCCCAGGAATCACGAACAGTGAAAATGCTGGGGTTGACTGCTACGTACTGTGAAGGACATGCAACTTAATTTTAAAATATTTCAGTTGGAAGGATTTATCTAATTACTTTGGTTTATATTGTGTGATTTCTGCTGTATGTATCTGATGAGATGCAGTGAAATATGCTGGGCAATAAATTATGCAATATATTGGTTGTGTCTTTGTTATTCAAATACTATATTGTAGGAAAAAGTATGAGTTCACAAATCCATCAACATAGTGAAAGAGCACCAAAGGTACAGTTTGATGTTACAACATTAAAACTATTCATTCACTTGGGAAGTCTGTTACACTGGAACAAATATACTAACAAATCCACACGTGAGAAGCCAGACATATCCATGTACACGATTCCATTACTGAGAAGCTAACATGTAATTCAAAACTCGAGAGACCACAAATGAGAAAGACAATTTCAAGAATCTTCAATTGAGAAACCACATATTAAATTCATTTCTATGTCCTAGAACCCATAACTGAGAAATTAATTAGTTAACATATATGGATCCAATCTTTTGAAATCAAGTAACTAATCCTTTGAAATCAAATAACTTCAACATACAATGATTCAATGCTGAGAGACCATCTCTTAATAATATATACATACATGAAAACGTGTGGTACATAAATCAGATTGAATTAATCTGGGAAAATACAGCTAAAAACCAAGTTTTCCAGCATTCTGTTATACTGCTGAAACTGTCAGCATCTTCCTAAAAGTAGTGCTTGGTTTAAAATGCCTGGAAGGGGGAGTTGTTCCAATAACAGACGTTGTGAATATATTTCTATTACCATCATATGTGATATTTAATTTAGCTTCTTTAATAATAAAACAGTAAAAAAAACTATAACACATTACTGATATTTAAAACACATACTTGCAATACATCATGCATAAACAACAGAAAGAGCCAGGGAAAGAGAATGAGAAGGTTGCTAGTGAGGACTCCGTCATTCACTCTCTGACGTGTTCATTGACTGACTTGACAAGAAAGAAATACAGCAAACACTGGATTTGTTGTTGTTTGTTTGTTTATTGCACAAGTCTACACGAGAAAGGTATCATGTTAGTCTGAGGTTAGCGAGAAACTAAAGGCACATGCAAACACCAACATTGATTACCATAGGTAACTTACATAGAAAAATATAATCACGGCATGAAATTAATTGTGAGATTCTGGCTAATCCTGAACAAAAAAACTTTACATTAACAAAAACATACACAAGAAATGTCATGCCGTATACAAAAGAAACAAAGCTGAAACAAGTATGGAGAGTCAAAGTACACAAAACTTAACCTAAAGAATTAAACAAAAATCTTGGTGCAAAAATGTGTCAAAAGTATGCAAATTATTTCTAGAGTATTTTAAAATAATGCCATAAACACAATCTGGCAATTTGAAATATGCTTAAAAACTTGGCAAAATAGCTGCTACTAGATTATCATTTCTGGCTCTACAAAACCATCATCTATCAATTAATTATGGGTCACAAGATTCCTACTATCAAAATTATTTGTCATGGGGTGAGGAAAAAGGAAAATAAACTGTTTTTATGCCATCAAGGCATGCTGGGATGTGGTTAAAAAAATGTATCGCCTTTGAAGGGTGGTACAAGCAAACCCCAGATTAATTTTCTAAGCACTTTTGCTTTCAGTAGTTTGCCATGGCTTTCTGAACAAGAAGTCCAACTGACTGGTGTCAAGAGTGAACCCACTATCCCACCATCAGGACGCAGGAAGTTTAATAGTGAGTGCTTTAACCTATGAACATTCTGACCCCTGATAAGATATGGCATTGAGCCTAATGTATGTTTGACCAATGGGCAGCTAATGGATGATGTGGTTTTTATCACGCCAGCTACCTGACTTCATAGAAAATGCTCAACTCTGCACACATGTGGTCATAACATATATCCCACCTCAAAGGTAATCCGAATCCTAGAGAACTAACAACTATAGTTTATGTGATGAAATAAAGAAAAAAAAAATAAGACCGCAGGAAAGAGGAAGAGCTTCAAGGAAGAAGACATTACTGAAATGATTTCTCTGATCTGTTCAGTGTTTTTCTACCTGTGATGCAGAGGGTTTCAACAGCCAGGAAAAATAGATCATGCACTGAAGAGGTGATGTTCAGAAATAAGGATTCTGGGAGAAAGTGACATCTGGCAAGAGAGAGGTCATCAGATCAACTTCTTCAAGTAGTTCAGCCCATGCGCTGGTTGTGAAGATACCTTCATGGTCATTCCATTCCACAGTCGTCTGTTTAGGGACATTCCACTGTTGTCTGTTTGGTGACATTCCACTGTTGTCTGTTTGGTGACATTCCACTGTTGTCTGTTTGGTGACATTCCACTGTTGTCTGATTGGTGACATTCCACTGTTGTCTGTTTGGTGACATTCCACTGTTGTCTGTTTGGTGACATTCTACTGTTGTCTGTCTAGTGACATTCCACAGTTGTCTATTTAGTGACATTCCACAGTTGTCTGTTTGGTGACATTCCACTGCTGTTTGTCTGGTGACATTACACAGTTGTCTGTTTGGTGACATTCCACTGCTGTTTGGTGACATTCCACAGTTGTCTGTTTGGTGACATTCCACAGTTGTCTGTTTGGTGACATTCCACAGTTGTCTGTCTGGTGACATTCCACAGTTGTCTGTCTGTCCTGTGACATTGTTTAGTCCCATGTATCTCTGCACTGACAGATGTGTACATGTTGTTTTACACAAATTGCTCGTTGTCTATCTCTTATGTCTAGTATTTAGTTTTCTCGTACTCCCTTTGGTTCTGTCTATGTCTCAAATTGTGGCCAGGACAAGAAAACCTTCACTTGTATTTTACTTTAAGGCTGAGAGGCATGGTGTCCACGGCACACTCAGCAATAAACTAGCTCAAATCCCAGCATGTTTACAAGAACCATGTGTTACATCTGATGGTATGGCTTGTCCTCCTGTTTACCTGGGTAGTGAGATCTAAAATCTAGCCTTCTTGGATAATGGTGAGAAATAGGAGGTCCTATGCGCAAGCTAAGCAGGTTAAACATCCCCCAGTAGTTGGAAATTGCAAAGAGTAGACTGCAAGGCTGTTGTCCAAGCAAAATGTTTAGAAAAGAAAACGTACCTCCTAACCATGGGTAGATGGTGTGCTTTCATAAAATGGTATGAATGCCAGTCATTCAGAAAGCAATGGCAAACTACTGAACGTTAACTTCTCTAGAAAACACGAAATGCCAAAAAATTCCGGGGTTGACTGCAACATCCTGTAAAGGATATGCAACTAACTCATAACTAACCTTCCCATTGTGCAGTACCCAGAAATAAAAACAGTAGACAACTTGAAAAAATGTGAATTCTCATACTGTGAGAAAAATCGAGCTACCAAGGTGATCAGAAAGGTATGGAACTGACCAACCAACGACTACCTCCCCAATGACAGACAGGGTCAGATCATCATTCTCTGTCCTAGGACAGAGCACAACAGACAAGAAACACATCAGAGCTTCAGCTCACTGCACTATACGCAGTTCTGCAGAACTGCACTATACGCAGTTCTGCAGAACTGCCTTATGTATAGCAAGCTCAGAAAGATATACTGACCCACTCAATCAAGACAAGTTTGCATGTCAAGGATGAGAGGTCAACATTTAAGCCCAAGTGACCGGCATATGGAGTGAACCCACTATGCTGCGGTCAAACGAGAAAGTTGAAGTGGATTACATCTCTCTGCCACATCAACATTAAAGTTGGTGAAAAAACAAAACTGTGACAAAATAACAAGACCATTGCTAAATGAATTACAACCAAAGTGTAGCAAAAGCACCTTCAATTAAAGTGCAAGCAAGAAGCTCAGTAAGTTTTTGCAAACAACTACACAATTTGACAATTATTATTCTTAACTTCAAACCACCGATTGGCTGCTTGAACAGGGGACATCACTCACTTCAACATATTTTAGCTATGTATTTTCCTACCATCATAAATTCTTAGTGTGATACTGACCACATCAACCACCGAGTGCCAACTGATCTAACAAATTGGGGCTAGCACCATATATCAAATACACTACATGGTGTGAAGAAGGTCCTATATTGTCACTAACTTACTAATCATTACTTACTTACTGCAGGCCACTTAAAGCAGTTTCAAGAAGAATGCTGAGCTCAACTATTTTAAAGTGACTGACTTTTCCAACAAATATCTCAGGCCCCCTAATAGCTCATATTTCTTTTTTTTTGGGGGGGGGGGGGAAGGGAGAATGGCATATCCCTTACAGGACGTTGCAGTCAACATCAGCATTTTACAGCTGCTGTTGATGTACTAGGCAAGAATACGCTCAGTAGTTTGCCACTGCTTTCTGAGTGACCGGCTTACATACCCTGTAAGTTATCAATGCGCCGATAACCACTACCAATTCTCGAGCAGGTTATGTTACTCACGAGAATATACGGGATTCTATGTGACTGAAAAAAGTAATTCCAAGGCAGAATGCACAATAGAGGTACACATTAAGCTTTCACTTATACTAGGTTATGACATAACAAGGTAGGATTACCAGCTCACTTCTTAACCATGTTCCTTTGTGGGAAAATGTAAAGAAATGGCCATTGACAAGAGTGTTATTTGAACCAAGGGCTGTACTCTTCAGAGGCTAGTTATGGAAACTGAATGCGAGAACATTGTGTTCACAAGCTAGTACACTAACCACATATTTCAGTTCATCTGTTGATTTTACATCATTTCTGAGGCAGACTAAGCAACTAAAACATGGTCTTGTCTTTGCTCTGACCTCCAACAAATTTCCCTCTGCCCTTGACTGGAGTCTTTTGACAATGAAATCACTAAAACACACGGAGGAAGCATGACAAACCTAGGCCTAATCATACCCAGGCTGTATTCCTGTGTTGAATTATGTCCAGACTAATTTCTAACATATCTCTATCCAGATGTGACATTCCAGTGCCAGACTTCCACACCCCACTAGTTTCTAGCTTAGAGAGGAGATGGTGAGCTCTGCAACAAAGTCTACATACCAATTGTACCTTTTATCCTTACTCCGAGAGATAGAAGCCATTTCAAGGCCTTTTGATGAACTGAACATCAATGCATCAGACTTCACTCTATATTCTTCCAGAGGATTTACAACCAACCCCTAAGACAGGCCAAGGAGAGAGAAATAATGGAAACATAACGCTGAATTGAGTATCCATAGCGTCCAATGTATTAAGTCAGTTTTGTGAGGAACAGATATCAGGTCCCCTTCCTGTGACTATTGAGTGTGGTATACTCTTTGAAGTCTGTCGTGGGAGATTGATTGATTGATTGATTGATTTAGGAACCGACATCACAGCATTCGGGACATTCCCATAAGCACTCCGTCCCCATCCTCAGCAGCCAGCGAAGAGTTCCAACACTAATAGTTCCAGTAGCAATCTGATTATATGTCCGTCTCGCCTTTCCTCTGAGCGTCGAGCGTCGGCCAGATCTCCTAGTCACACCTCGCTGTCTCATTCTTACCAGACTATGGTGATCCGTGGGAGATTGAATACTTAAGAGTAAGCTCAGAGTGTAATAATGCTGGCCTGGCAGAGAGAGAGAGAAGAACTGCCACTGTCATCCATAACTCATTTAACTATATTTGGTATGGCCACAACAGGCGGAGAGTTCAATACCTGGATGGATTGGTCACATGGCATCACTGGGACAAGAATACAGATGTGATACAAGATTGGTGATTGTGTGAGATGGCAAACCATGACCACCATTGCTTATTGGCATGGTACACGATAATGATGATGACAACAACAGGCAATATATAATTAAACTTCTCTCAGCCACAATAAGCAACCACACTAGCTACTCTCTGGCTAAAGAATCATATCCCTGATACACAGATAATCTCTACTGTATTTCATTTAAATTCTAATATGTTTAGCTTCATTATCCTTAAGCTTATTCCATAACCTACGTTAGTCCGTCATCAAAAATAATTTTACTCTTGAAGAACAGGAGCCAACAATCTTTCGATTGTTGACAGAAAACTAGAACAAAGAAAGGCAAAAACTGAAAATATAAAATGAATGCAACTTAAAATCTGTTGCTAGCTATCTTAGAATACAAAGAAACATTTAGTCACTAAATGGTCCTTGTGATTAAGATAGATAAAAACAAACGCATAAAAACATACATACCAGGATAAGCAAAAAGTACACAATGAAGCAAAATGTAGGCGCTGATATTGCACAAGCAGTAACCATAAAAATACAAGTGAACCACTAGTTTGGCTTCTGGTAACAATGCCTAACTTATCAAAGTAAACAAAAACAAAATTCCTGAATTGCTAATATTGCTATACACAATACAAAGTCTGTAATATGACAGTCTTCATAAATGTTGCATGTGTATGTACTAATACTGTTTTTGCAATAAGGAATTTTACTGGCAAGAAATAATATAAATACTCTCTTGACACGCAGAGACACAAGCACAGGTCCAGTGTTTCTACAACTGAAGGGAATGAAACAGATTTCTAACATCTGTAGGCAAAGTCAGAAGTTACCAAATAACTACGACAGATGGATAATGAAGTTGTACTTTGAGGTAAATAGATATAACAAATGATCAAAAGAGGACATTAAGAACAGCGAAGAAATGAAAAAAAAAAAATTCTAAAAGATAGTTGACTTTACTTAATTATATAAGCTGATATCACATATATACATCAATGTTAAAATTAGCTTTTTTAAAAATGATTACCATGTGAATGGATGAAATAAAGAAAGAAAAAGGGTAATATGGTTTGTTTAATTGCTGCCCTTGTGAACAAAACTAATTATAAAAATATACAGAAGTGTGAAAATAAGACATCATGAGATGGTAAACAGCAAGGCAAGTTTTCTGACATCTTTTGACCACATCAACTACAACACTGTTGCTGAATTGTACAAAACACATTTAGTAATAAAATGAATGGTTTACTCCACATAATTCAAGCTAAAATTACTCTAGACAAGCAAAGCCAAAATATCACGTCTGCAATAATCAAAGGGAGGTCACAAAACAAACAAGAGTGATGACACATGACAAACAACAGTGATTTAGTCAACACCAGGTGATGACAAGCAAGACGGAAAAAAAAACTATAATAAAAACACATTCCTGAATAGCAAGTGTTGATCAAAACCATTATTTCCACAATATCTAATGTGTGTGTTCAAATTATGCATTATATAATATAACTGTGTAATAATGCAAACTTTTATATAATTAATGACCAAAAAGGATAAACTAACACATGGATACAACTTTTAAAAAATCACAAACTTTAAAAAAAATTAAGTAAATGTCAGAAAGTTAAAAAGAACATCATGAAATAATTCAAGAAAGAATTTTAGTGAAATGCAGAAGAAAAAAACAACAAAACTGGCAGAACAGAATGAAGAGTAGTAAAAGCCATCGTATTTGTAATACTGAACTTACCCTGTATTATGTTTATGTTTACTACATGTCAATATTAAACATCTATGAATGATAATTTGATGGATCTACATGGATAAATGTATGCTGCCCTGTTAATGAGGAAAGTACAATTAAAGAGCTCTTTTAAATTCCTTGAATGTCAGAGTCAATTATTATCCATGTTGTCAGAGTCAATTATTATCCATGTTGCCAGAGTCAATTATTATCCATGTTGTCAGAGTCAATTATTATCCATGTTGTCAGAGTCAATTATTATGCATGTTGTCAGAGTCAATTATTATCCATGTTGTCAGAGTCAATTATTATCCATGTTGCCAGAGTCAATTATTATCCATGTTATTGATATCATTTCTGATACTGATGCACTATACTTTTTTAAGCTACACTGTATTGTCCTTACTAATGTGCACATGTTTCATGTGTGCACTGCTATGTTTCTAATGTCCACATATTTCATGTGTGCACTGTCATGTTTCTAATGTGCACATATTTCATGTATGCACTTGCATGGTTTTAATGTGCACATATTTCATGTGTACACTGCCATGGTTTTAATGTGCACATATTTCATGTGTGCACTGACATGTTTCTAATGTGCACATATTTCATGTGTGCACTGCCATGTTTCTAATGTGCACATACCTCATGTTTGCACTGCCATGTTTCTAATGTACACATATTTCACGTGTGCACTGCCATGTTTCTCTGATTTTAAAGTGACTAGATAAAATGCCGGCAGTTCTACCACCCAGATGCCTGCCCAACAATAAAACAACACTTCTATTGTTTGACTATCTATCATCTTTCACTTATAGTACAATAACCTCTTATGCCACATTTAGCAACACTTCCATCTTTTTGAATGTATATCATCTTAGAGTTCAATTATGGTATAGTAACCTATTTGACCACATTTAACAACACTTCTATTGTTGTTACTATCATCTTACAGTTCACTTATAGTACAATAACCTCTTATGCCACATTTAGCAACACTTCCTCTTGACTGTACATCATCTTAGAGTTCAATTATTGTATAGTAACGTAGGTGACCACATTTCGCAAAACTTCTATTATTTTGACTGTCTTATAACTTTCACCTATGTTACAATAACCTATTTGGCCACATTTAGCAACATTTCTATAATTTTGACTATCATCTTAGTTTACTTATAATACAATAAACAATTAGGCCACATTTAGCAACACTACTATAATTTTGCTGGTCTATAATGTAAAGTGTTACAACCAAATTAAGTCTAAAAATGAGTTCTCAGTCACTGCGTTGTACTGTCTAGTCTTTATATCAGTAATAACCTGTTCAAACCTTCTGGGTTATAACTGGGATATATAGAGCATATCATTATTTCAGATAATGAATATTTGTATAGCACTATACTTTTGCTATTTAATATTGTTACTTCAGATAATGGATATTTATATAGCACTATTCTTTTGCCATTTCATATTTTGAAGATTTAATAATTAAATATTTCCAGCGGTATATCATCAATGGAGTTGATCAGAACACTAAAGATCTAGATCTGTGGAGACACGTGAACGCCTATGGCAGCTGGCTAGGCACATGATGCTGATGGCATTTGCAGCAAATTTGATTTTCTTTTAATGCCATCCTTCTTCATTATTGCCATGTCCACTAGAATATTCAAAAAAAAAAAAAAAAAAAAAAAAAATTAAGTTGCATGTCCTTCACAGGACGTAGCAGTCAACCCCAGCATTTTTGCTGTTCGTGATTCCTGGGCAAATTTTACGTTCAGTAGTTTGCCATTGCTTTCTGAACGACCGGCTCCTATACCTTTTTCGAAAAAACCAGCACCGCTGTGTTTCGAACCCAGGTATACGGGCTCACAAACCGCGTTCGCAAGCCCTTAGCCATAGAGACCGGAATATTCAAAGCATTTGAATAATTAACCTTAATTATTAGTAGTTTACTTTGTAACATTGATACCCTGCTTAGAACTGTTTGTTCTTGTGATAGATTATTTGCTCTTTCCTTGTGGGTTGTTTTTCCTTGCTTTCTATTTTAAAAATATATTTGTTTATTTACTCATTAATACTGCTTACTCCGTTCTTGTAATACTGTATTTTTATTATTTTGTATGTATGTTAGTTTGCCAAGTGGAATTAGCATTTAATCAAGATATAGATGTTTTGAATAGGTAACAGATGGATAATGAAAGTAATGAATGCATAAGTCATAGGCCCAAATGAACACAAAGTCAAAATTATGTTTCTTGAACATTTAAAGTGTCATAATATAAAATAAACTTAGCAACAACAAATAAAGAAAAACAGAAAGCTTGACAAAATTAACAAAGAAATGTCCATGCTTGTTAAATAAAGGAAATAAACGAAGTCAAATTGTATACAACAGTCACAATTAACGCTTCTACACACCAGAATCGCCTTGTACGTCGGCTGATGAAGCAAGTCTTGTGGCAGCTTCTGCAATGTTGCTTTCTGTTTCCAAAACTGGTTCTTCTGTGGACAACATAAGAATTTATGGAGTTACACACTGCACATGTGAAAACACGTCAAGAATCCTCAAATCACTGAGAAGAATTTGTGGAGTACATACTACACATGTGAAAACCTCTGTCAAGAACATTCAAATCGCATAGCAAGAATCTGTGGTAGTCACATACTGAACATGTGAAAACTTCTGTCAAGAAAATGTGAACCACATAATATGTGGAGTACATACTGCACTCTGTGGCGAAGAGGTTATGATCGCAAGTCATAATCCTGCATACCGCATTCGAAACACAGTTGCGGATGATGTGACAGCAGCAGACCACCATGTGTTGATTTTCACAAAATGGTATGAGTGCCAGTCATTCAGAAAGCAATGGCAAACAACTGAACGTTAATTTGCCAAGAAATCACAAACAGCCAAAAAATACAGGGGTTGACTGTGATGTCATGTAATGGATATGCAACTTACTTTAACATACTGCACACGTGATAACCTCTCTGTTAAGAACACTCATATCACACAGTACAAATCTGTGGAGTTACACTGAACATGTGAAAACTTCTGGCAAGAAAGCTGAAATCACATATTACGAATCTGCACATGTGAAAACTTCTTTCTGGACACCTCAAATAGCACTGTAAGAATCTGCAGGCAATGAAAAGTAAATGTTAAGACTATATCCCTTCATTTGTATTTGTAATAAACACATGAGAGGTCAGCATGGCTACAGGGTTTAATTTTAGTTAGTTAGTTACTTAGTCAGATAGCTAGTCAAAAGATCATCCTCATTGTACATCGAACCATTCAGTCCATAAGTGCTCGGATCCCATCCTAAGTAAATCCTGCAGCGTGTAGCGGCTAACGACACCATTTCTGTGTTGGTTTATTACTCTTCTTTGGCTTCCTACATAGTGTTTTTGTTTGGTCACACTCTTTTAACTTGCTGTTCTCGCAGTCTGACCATGGTTGTAGACTCACAGTCATCACTTGGTTCTCACAAACGACTTACTTCTTGTTGAGCATTTAGTACATCATTTAACTGTTGGATTAATTAATAACGAATAATGGAGAACACAGTTGCATTTATCTGAGATAGTTCATGTACATTTAATTCTGAACGCACCAAAACAATCCTAACAATACAATAAAAACACACACACACTCGTAAATAAACATATGAAAGTAAGTTTGGGAAAATTACGACATGAATGAGGGCAACAACATCAATAGTGCTGACAGGTGCAAAACTGGTGTTGGAAACAGTAATTGGGATGTTTAATTAAACAATAAATATACAATTCTATATATTCAATCAAGGATTACGGGTATACACTCTAGGCATACACTCAATTCAGGATACAAAAAGTCAAATTCGAGTCTGTATAAAGTCAAGATAATGATGGGGATGATTCTTACTTTCATTATTATTATATGATGACAATGCTTAGGATCACACAGAGTAAAAATATGTCTGTAAATAGTATAAAGATTTGTGTGTTAATAGTGTAAAGATGTGTGTATAAATAGTCTCAAGATTTACATATAAATAATCAAAAAATGTGTGTATAAATAGTCTAAAGATTTGTTTACAAATAGTTTAAAGATGTGTATATAAATGAGGTGCATTACTTCATGTTAAATGATATAACAAGGGAAATGAGGTGCATTACTTAGACTGCACTTAAGCAATTCAAAACAGAAAGTGAACATGAGAACAATTCATATAAAACAACTACTCCTCTATTTAACACATACATTTCAAAATACTTTTATGACAGAAAGAACAGGAAACTTTTTGCAAGCTAGCAAATATACAATATATTCCTGGGGGAAATACAGGAGTCTGAATGTATAGTATCCCAGAGAAGACAAAAACAAGTGAACATTCCATTAGATTTTACAGACAACTACTGACTATTACAATACTATTTAGCAATATAATAGTTACTATAGATACATACATGCATACAGCATTGAATATTTACTTTAATACACAGAATAATTAAAATACTTCAGGATTAAATATAACCAGGAAAATGCAACAAATATATAAGGGTTGTTCATTTGAAATCCGTTCATGCCTCACCACGCGTAATTGCAAACGTTGAACATGATCATGTCATAGTCATGTGATAAGTACTGACCAATGAATAAAAGAGCATGTGCTTATAATCCCATGATGCATAGGTTCTGTTTCTGACTGTTGAAAAAATGGCCGGGTTGATCCAAAATCCATCCAAAGAAGCTCAAAGAGTGGTGGTTCAGTTTCTTTCATTTGAAGGATGTCGACTAGTGGACATTCATCAAAGAATGCAGGCAGTGTACGGCAACAAACGTGTGTCGAAGACAACAGTGACAGACTGGTTCACGAATGTTTCGGAAAGGACGTCAGTTCACGACAGATCTTCAACGGCCGGGTCAAGCGCATATTGTTGCAACAGAAAAAACCATCACCAAAATTGATGCAGCAGTATAGATGCACCGTTGTAGAAGCATACGTTCAGCTAGCGAAAGAATTTGATGTGTCAATTCAGACAATTCAAAAGGTCGTTCGTATGAAACTGCAATATCGGAAGGTGTGTTTACAGTGGGTACCACGGATGTTGACCGACCACCAAAAAAGAGGAACGCATGGGATGGTGTTTGAACCACTAGCTGTGTTACAGAGTGGAGGGTGATGCGTTTCTCTTCCATATAGTGGCAGGCGATGAATCATGGTGTCACCACTTTGAGCTGAGCAGAAAAGAGAGAGCATGCAATGGAAGCATGCTGGATCACCAAAAGCCAAAAGATTCAAGTTACAGGTTTCCGCTGGTAAGGTTATGACTGAGCGCATTTTTGACCATGAAGGGCTATAGTTGGCTAACTTTAAAGAACCTAATGTCAACATCAACTCTACCACTACTTGCAAACACTAGACAAGCTGCAAAAAGCCATCAAGAATAAATGACCCAGCATGCTTTGATTTTGTTGCACGATAATGCTCATCCGCATGTCGCAAGGATTGTGCAGGAAGCATTAGCAAGGAAGAAGTGGGAAATTCTGCAAACATCCAGCCTATAGTCCTTCTGATTTGTCACCACGTGATTTTCATTTGTTCGAACCTCTAAAAAACAGCCCTCAAGGGGCAATAATTTCACACAGATGCAGACGTAATGAACACGGTAAACACTTGGTTCAGTGAGCAACCACAATCCTTTTTTGCGGACCGCATTTGCCACCTACCTAAGCAATGGGATGCTTACCTGAATGCCTATGGCGACTTCTTCTGACCAACCCATGGTTGAATGCTTTGTTTAATTCTTTCACACCTGTTAATGTTTCTTACATGCTTTTGCGATAAAGCCATTGGAACGGGTTTCAAATGAACGTCCCTAATAAAACTGAAATACACTATTGCAATTCACAGAAAATGTGTTATATATAATTTTTAAAATAATGTTAACATATTCCATATAAACGTCTAATATTAGATTTTCTGGCTTTTCTGTATTAGATTATGGTTGATTTCATTGTAGTTTGTAATTTTATTGCATTCTGTGTTTTTGTTAAATGATTCTAGGTTTCATTACATATGTCTCTACAATATAAGCAAAGCATTTATAAACATGTAAACAGTTACTTTGTTTAATTTTACAGAGGTCTTAAACATGTCAACATTTATTTTGTTTAATTTTAAAGAGGCGCTATCACCAACTCTGTGTTCTGCAGAACCCTTCATTGGTGCAAGCACTGGCTTAAAAGCCATTTGATCCTATCCCCCCATTGTCTCTTATTCTCAGCAGCTCTCTTGAGCTCAACCTAAGTCTGTATTCCCAATGTCCTTGCATGCTTCTGTGATGTAGTCTTCCTTTGAACATCCTCCTCCTCTCTTCTCTAGACTTTGTCCTCCAGTATATTCAAAAGTAGGCATGTATGTCTCATATTGTGAACTAACTAGCTATGTTAACCTGCTGTTTTGAATTATGTTCAATAGTTATCTATTCACTCCAATGCTTTAAGAATTTGTTAATTTGATCTTTGTCAACCAAGTGACCAAAAATCAGGAAACAGAACTGGATTACTATCAATCGTGCATGAGCATCTAAATAATTAGGAAATCTATCTAACCAATGACGCAACTTATTTAACTGAAGGGGCAACTAATCAAACTGATGAGGCAACCTGTCTAACTGATGAGACAGTTTGCTAATTGTGCTAAAACAGTGGTCAGCTATATAGGCAAACTGATGAGGTAACCTATCTGATGCAGCTATATAGGCAAACTAATGAGGCAACTTATCTGATTGATGAGGCAATCTATCTGACTGATGAGGTGAATTGTGGGACTGATGAGGCAACCTATCTAACTGATGAGGTAACCTATCTAACTGATGAGGCAACCTGTCTGACTGAAGAGGCAACCTATCTAAATGATGAGGCAACCTGTCTAGCTGATGAGGCAACATAACTGATGGGGTAACTTATCTAACTGATGAGGCAACCTAACTGATTAGACAACTTATTTAATTAATGAAGCAACTTATCAAACAGTTGATGTAACCTAACTAAATAATGTGACAATTTATCTAAATGAGGCAATCTAACTGATGAGACAATTTATCTAACTAATAAGATAACTATCTAAATGATGAGACAACCTAACTGATGAGGAAACCTAACTAATGAGGTGACTAACTGAATAGACTACTTATCTAACTGATAAGGCAACCTAACTGATGAGCCAACTTATCTAACTCAAGAGGTAACCTAATTAATGAGGTGACTAACTGATTAGACAATTAATCTATCTGATGAGGTAGCCTAAATAATGAGGTGACTAACTGATGTGACAACTTATCTAACTGATGAGGCAACCTAACTGATGAGACAACTTATCTAACTAATTAGGTAACCTAATTGATGAGGCGATCTGGTGGAGCAACTTATCTAATTGATGGGGTAACTTATCTAACTGATGAGACAATCCATCTAACATGAGGCAACTTATCAAGCTGTTGAGATAACCTATCTAACTGTTAATAAAACCTAAGAAATTTGCATAAAGTAAATGAACTAATCTAAACTTATTGAAAGTGATCTTAATAATGACATTGTTAAATGGTGAAAATGAATCTCATTGTTGAAATAACTGATGTAAGCAAATTAGAAACTTGCGATCAATAAAAAGTCTTAGTTGACCCAGGTTAGTAAAGTATAACAATGAAAATTAGGAGTAAATGTTAAAAGAAAAAAAGCAAACCTTTAGAGAAATTTATTTACATAATGATCAGTAATTTATTCTGAGCAAAGAAATATGCATTTATCCTTCAGTTGAAAGTTTGTTTGCTTGAACATGCATATCCTGTATTTGAGCTCTAGATGATGATAGTTATTTGGTGACATTTCCTCCAAAAGACTTTTCTTATAAATACTCAGACATTCAAGAAACTATCTGTTCTTCTTTATGCATCTTCAGATATCAACATGAATGTATCCGAAGAAAGCAGCAGTCAATTTCAGCTTACTGACATCTCTGTGGAATTTGTTTTCACATGAAGCAAGTGTAGGTCAAAATAGCTTTCTCTGCTCTGCATATATTGAACTAGAAATGTTTAGCTGTCATTTTATCAGTTCCATAGCCACATTCATCGATAGCTCATCTTTGCTTTATTAAACATGTGTTCTTGTGTGGAGTCTGAAGAAGCTACATCTTTTTGGTGGCCTGGCTGCCATGATTCCCACTTGGTTCTATAACTGCTTCTTATAAATCTTCTGAACTCATCAACAATATATCATTTATGACTTCATGCATTTTTTCTGTGTTTACAAAAGTGCTAAGCATATGAGTATAGCAGTATGATTGCACTTAAACAATGGATAAATACTTGATACAAAATCTGTTAATCTTTACTGTCCCACTTAAACAATGGAGAAATACTTGACACAAAATCCGTTAATCGTTACTGTCGCACTTAAAAAATGGAGAAATACTTTATACACAATCTGCTTATCTTTACTGTCCCACTTAATCAATGGAGAAATATTTGATACACAATCTGTTAATCTTTACTGCCCCACTTATAACAATGGAAAAATACTTGATATAAAATCTGTTAATCTTAACTGTCCCACTTAAACAAAGGAGAAATACTTGATACAAAATCTGTTAATCTTAACTGTCCCACTTAAACAAAGGAGAAATACTTGATACAAAATCTCTTCTGCTTAAAAGAGGTCTATAAAAGGAATTAAACCAAATATCCTATTTAAAAATGGTCTCATCAATTTCTTGGCAATAAAAAATATTTCAGAAATTCCAAACAATGTATTCCCATAGTGAAGTTAAACACAGAAGCATCCAGAATGTGTCCGTAAACATATTTAAATCACTGTGTCTAACTTCAAATGTTTCAACAAAACAAAACAATAAATAGATATTTGTTGCATTTTACATAGAAAGAGCAAAACCACAAAAGCTAAAGGGACAAAGCAGCACGGCTTCTCCGTGAAGCGGTAACCACGATGACTAGCGGACATTATGCTGAAGAATACCTTTGAGTACTACAATACGCTCTGTGCTGCCATTGGTTGTAATTACGGTAGTCTTCTGAATTGTTTTCCACACATTGCCATCCTCTGAGACGCGGTATGTTTCCACAATCTCTGTCATTTCTTGAGCATTGTCATCTTCATCACTTTTCTCCTCTTCAGCAGCAGATAGGAGACAATTGAAGCAGAATATACCAACTCACAAATTCTTGTTGTTGTGTTGGCTATTTTATTTTAATGCTTAAGCCAAAAATTGCATACAGGATCAAAACATGATACACAGGATTAACACAGAATACGATGTGAACACAGAATTAAATACAAAACTAGTTAACAGCTACCATTAGAAACTGTAATGGGCAATGTTAAATCGGCTTTTGGCATCAGCTTGAAAGAGAGAGAGAGAGAGAGAGAGAGAGAGAGAGAGAGAGAGAGAGAGAGAGAGAGAGAGAGAGAGAGAGAGAGAGAGAGAGAGAGAGAGAGAGAGAGAGAGAGAGATGGTGGGAGGGTGAGAGGGGGAAAGAGAGAAAGAGTGCAACAGAGAGAGACAGTGAGATAGAGAGAGAGTGGGACAAAGAAAGAGAAAGTGGGACAGAGAGTAAAAGTGGGACAGAGAGTAAAAGTGAGACAGAGAGTAAAAGTGGGACAGAGAGAAAAAGTGAGACAGAGAGAAAAAGTGAGACAGAGAGAAAAAGTGAGACAGAGAAAAAGTGCCAGAGAGAGAGAGAGTGAGAGAGAGAGAGAGTGAGAGAGAGAGAGGGAGAGAGAGAGGGAGAGAGAGAGAGAGAGAGAGAAAGAGAGAGAGAGAGAGCTTGGGATGGAGACAGAAAGAGTGGGAGAGAGAAAAAGGAAGCGAGAGAACGACTCTTTTTATCTGACCAGTCAATATTTGGTGAATGAGTGACATGCTATAGTTTACAATTGTCCAGTTTCCTCAGCCACAAAAGCTCATGCTTGAGATGCAATTAATAATGATCAGATATTGCCACACAGAAGAGGTGGGTGTGAGTGTGTTTGAAGAGAAAAAGGTCAAATGCCAGTACCATTACATGCATAAAATCATAGATTTATCAGGTGGGTTGGCAAGATTTCTCCTTATGGTCTCTTTTCTGTGTGTTTTTCTTTCAGCTAAATAAAGCTACACAGCATCATGTGTTGTGTGGACACATGCAGGCACGCACACGAGTCTGAAGGCATGTGAAATTTTGGCAACATCACATGTACTAATTTATAGCTGTATCAGGTAAGTTGGCCAGATTTCTCCAGATGGTCTGTTTTCTGCGTCTTTTTACTTCAATTAAATGTAGCCACACTCAGGGAAACCTGGCATGGAGGCTATGACACCGACCCCTGGGGTAGATGTTATGGCATGTACCCCTGACTCATGCTGACCTAGTTTGATTCATGGTATCAAAACTGGATTGTTACAGAAATAGGAGAATGATGATATACTCTCCCATGATCCTGTTGCAGTTGCTCACACATCTAGCCTTCTCAGACCGGGTGAAAAACTTGGAAGATTTGTGTCCATCTTGCACACACTAGAAGTCCCTCATCAGAAAAAAAGGGTATGCCAAATAGGCTACTGCTCAGGCTACATTTCAAAATGAAAAAAGCTGCCCACAAAAGCATGTGTGGATTTGACTATATACGTGGAGCCTTGCAAATGCTATGGGGTTTGTGTACTGTGCTGAGATTATCCTAGTATGGCCTATGGAGGGAAATTGGAGCCATTACAATTTCCGTGTGCAGTGAAAGGAAGCGATTGTTAAAACTAAAACCAAACTGAACATGCAAATGTGTGTGTACATGTGTTTATGCACACATTCTCATATTATACAGTTATGTATTTTTGTGTATATGCATGCACCCACTTCATTATCTATGCATATATTAGACTATTTTCTAGGTTATGCAACATTATGTAATGCAATGTTCATAGTATTGTATTAGCTGTCATGCAGATTTAAATCCACCATGTTTAATAGATAATTAATGTGTGAAAGCGTCTGGCCGAGTGGCTAGAACGCCGGACTCTCATTCGGGAGATCCGGGTTCGATCCCTCGGTAAGGTGTGGATTTTTTTCTGTCGGGGGCAAAACGAAAATCCTAACCTGCACAATTCGCAGCGACTGCACTAGCCAGGCGGCCTTTATTCCTCAGGCTCAAAGACCCCTCTGCCATACACCGCAAGGTACTATAATGGCAGTAAATGACAGTTTTATTGTGTGAAAAGTGAGCAGCAAAAATTGCAGAATTAACACAAACCTGCATGCCCAATTAGGAAAACCAGGGAATAGTGTTTGTTTTCTCTCCTCCCCTCCTCCCCCCCCCCCCCCCCCCCTCTCGTTCTCTCTCAGTAGTGAGTTTTGAACAAAAACAAAAAGAATCAGATCTCACACTGATCATGACTACTAATTGAGATTCTGAACACTACTGCAGATAAGTTTCCAAATAAAGATCAAACAGACATGCATGCGAACTAAAGGATATGATTCATTAAACAGTGATAACTTAATCACGTGGACAAAAAAGAAGATCATTCTCTACCTGCTTCCAGTTTTTCTGTGGGACTTGGGGGAGGTGTGAGAATTTCTTCCTCATTCTCATACTCTTCATAATTGTCTTCTAGCTGCACTCTGTCGGGCTGGTCTGAAACAAGAAGGGTGGCAGAACATGCTGAGGTCAAATCACAGCAATCAACAAGAGCTCACAACACATGCTCATAGAAGCAAAACATACAAACCTGTAGTTTGTGATGAATCAACAAGACGCAAGTTGTAGTTGGGTCAAATATGCATTTGTGAAAGGTGACTAGTAAGTCAGGTCTTAGTCAGATATCACTTAGCTACCATATGACAGTGCCAAATGTTGGGTGGTGTTCACTAATTCAGACACCCCACATTGTGTCAGCGGCTTCGGGTGGAGGGACGCAATTGGTAGGGTAGAAGCCTTATCCTTGTGCAATGAAATAAAACCTACAGACTAAGTGTCATGGCAGGGTAGACCAGGTCCTAGGCCTTGGTGGGCAACTGATGTAGGATGGAAGATCCGAGAGCGCGACAGTTAAAAGTCAATAGCTTTGCTGATCCGGCAGCTTCTGCAACTTGTCTTGTTCCAGATGCATTAGTTTTACTTTTTCACTGGAGTAAACTAGGTAGACAGAGAGAGGGATCATGCTGCATGGGCAACACATGGTTTCTAAATTCAGTCCAGGCTGTGTGCAGTGGAGAGGTTATTATGTCATTTGTTTGAAGCACAATATAACAAACTATCATCTGTCAAGACGGCCAGGTGCCCATAGGAAGTGACTAAGAGGGGTCAATATAAGACTGGCCACCTCATCCCATACGTTGTTATCTCCAAATTGAAAATAAGAAGGGCTTACATGTTTGAGTGACCCCAAGAGCTATGCCAATGGCAGCACAGCTACTGGTAGGTTTCCAATGTCAGGCAGGTCAAGATAGAAACCAGACAAAGAGAGAGACAAACCTGCTGCCTTGGAGGTAGACTAGGGATAGTCAAAGGCAAGAGAAAGAAAATCTGAAAAAAATGCTAGTTGAATGTGGACGTACTGAGCCGAAGGCCTGACAAAACTGTGCAACACAACTCACTTGAAAATAATTTCCTTCAGAAGACTGTAGCTGCAAAACCTGACCAATAATAAAGTGTAAAAAAAGAGTTTGGTTGAGGGACCATACACCACTGAAAAGTTAAGACAGTAGCTCAAGTAGATGATGGTCATGTGTACAGATTTCTCAACATAATCTATTCCTGGCTCTTCCTGAAAAGGATACTAGTTGTGTTGTATCTTTTTTGGTCAGCTGTGATGTTTTTACTGGTTGTGTTGTATGTTTTCTGTTCAGCTGTGATATTTATATTTTTTGACCACCATATCCATCTTTAGAAAGTCATTTTTGGAACTGGGGTTGCCTCCCTCAACTTCACACACACAATATAAATAAATTGGTGTGGGCAGGTTGCCTCACTGTGTACATTTAGCCAAGGTAGTTGTGATTTCAGCCTAGACTTTGTTTTACAGCTGCTGAGACAATCAGGGGTGAAACTTATCAAGCCCACAGATTGATGGTTGTGGAGGGACATGATCACCAGCCCAGCATGACATGGAACATACTGATAAGAATGTGCACGGTGTAATATGGACCCTCTATATAACCTTATCTGAGAAGATTATGCATCAAATTCACTACCCAGTGATAAGGAAGGGGTTGTAAATTCATTTTAGCTTTATAAAATAATTGCCCTTACATGTGGATAATGTACCTGTTTGTACACACTACTGCAGATCCACTCCTGCGGTCACCCCAAAGAAGCAGAATACCTTCAGGTATACATGTCAAATACAAGCATCTATCTATCATCAACATTCGGGGATACTTAAGCTGTCCTTAGTATCTGTCTATCACATGACAGATATTACCATGCCTAGACACGATTCGCGGACATTCCTCAAGTTTTTGTTATAATATCAGAGTCAGTCACAACATTATTTACAAACATGTTCGTTAATCATGCAATCAACCCACAAGAAAGATTTAAAAATAAACCAAAAAAACCACCACTTCTTGTACAGTAAGCACACCATTTTAAAGATTGAAATACATTAAAAGGTGTTAATTAAAAGGAAATAAAGATTGTTAATCAATATATATATATATATATATATATATATATATATATATATATATATATATATATATATATATATATATATATATATATATATATATATATATAATGAAAAGTTAAAGGTGCAGCTGCAGCAGTTTCACATACACATATTCCTAAACAGAAGGTTGTGGTTTCACGGCTGGTAAATAATATGGTGTCTTTAGCTGTAGATTAACTTGACTTGTGTGTTGTTCTTACAACAGACACCTGGTGGTGGTGTATATGTGTGTGTTATATTTTATTTTATGATTAGGTCTGTTGGTGGCTGTATGTTTTTTCGGTAGGTCTATTGATAGTTGTATGTACGTGTACGTGTGTGTGTTTAGGGGATATATATTGATGGTTATGTGTGAGTTTATTTAGCAGGTTTATAGATGTGTGCGTGCATGTTTCTTTCTTTTTTTTAAATGAGTATTTCTATTACTGGTGTGTGTGTGTGTGTGTGTGTGTGTGTGTGTGTGTGTGTGTGTGTGCGTGTGTGTGTGTGTGTGCATGTGTGCGTGCGTGTTTTTTATGGGAGGTCTGCTGATGGTTGAGTAAGCAAGTTTATTTAGTAGGTTTATAGATGTGTGCACACACTATGAGTAAGCAAACTTATGGTTATGTTCTCATGAGAAAGTGGACTAATATTTCTAATACTTAGGTGTGTTGTAATACAGTGTTTCAGTTCTCAGACATACAGAGTCATGGTTTGAAAGTCAGTCACCGGGGATTTGGGGGGGGGGGGGAGAATTTGGAAGCAAACCACCTTTGCGTTCATTTATGTGGCATGAGGCATCAGCCATTCAGAAAGCAATGGCAAACTACTGAACTAAAAATTGCCAGGTAAATCACAAGCAGCCAATAAATTCTTGGGTTGACTGCAAAGTACTGTAAAGGATAAGCAACTAACTTCTAAAAAAATTAGATTTTAATAATTATCTGTCAGTGTGCACTTTTATGTGAATCGAGTGTTGGGTTCATTTCTGTCTACTGGCGTTTCTTGTGCATGTCTTTGATGAAGTATTCATGTATTTATGAGGTACTCTAGCGGTGGTTATGCAAACATGTAACAGAACATATTTTACAGCAATGTCTACAGTTGCTAGATGGTAGCATTATGGTCTATTTACACACTACATGCATACATTACTATTGTAGCAAAAACACAGGCAGATGCAAGCTAAGGAGACACATATTTTCTATCTTCCCTTGTGTCCATCTTGTCAAGTGCTTCTGTACTAGCGAGCACTGATACACACTTATATACAAGGCCTCACACAATCTGTGAACTGGCCTTAGTAATGACATTACTACTATAAATGTGCCATGCTGATAAGCGTGGGCAGTCATGTTTTGACATCTCACACCATCATGTTTTGACATCTCGCACAGTCATCAAAGTCGTGGACCAGCTCTTGTGTTCTTGCCTCGATTATGCCACGTCACTAAGCCATCCAGATATTAATTTCTTTGCCTTCCCCTTGTGCTTTTCCCCTCAATCTTGCCAAGTGTCACCAAGTTCTCCAGTCTATTCCGGTATAAATGTGCATTTTAATATAATCACACTTCCCTGTGTACTGTGGGACATATTCTGTTGACAATGAAACACTTGAAATCTGGAGAGGAAAGTCTTTATGTAAAGCTCCAGTGTCGGTCTTGCACACCTGTGGTTTGTAGAGGGGAATGAGAGATCTCCAACAGTCCCCACGGAGATGGCACCTAGGTCAGGAGAAGAGTCACTCCACCAATCTCACTCTGATAGATGCACATCCTTTAAGGGATTCAGCCAAACAGAACTTCAATGCATCAACTGCAGAGTTCAAACTCAAGTCTTTCAGAGAACCAGCCAACCAGATACACACACATAATAGGGAGGAATGAAACAACTACACCATATGTCAACTCTCTCCTTAAAGCATACAATTATGTACATATTTACAATTCTTACAATGTCTTTACCCGCTTACTTGTTGTATTTCTGAAAATCTGTATAGTTTGCTTAGAATAATTGTGACTAGAAAACAAAACCAAATAATGCCCATTCTCATACAACAAAAAATAAGCAAATTTCTACATACAATTCAGTGGGAAAAATTAAAAATAATGCAATGGTTTGAAAATGTTGATTGTGGAGAAATCAATGTTTGGCTTTCATGACTAGAGTAATAACCCACATTTAGAGTTTCAGTCTGTAGTTAGAGTTGTAGACCATGGTTAGAGTTACAGTCCATGTTTATAGTTACATTCTATAGCTTGGGTTACAATCAGTGGTCAGAGTTATAGTCCACTGTTAGTGTTACAGTCCATAGCTAGAGTTGCAGTCCTTAGCTAGAGTTGCAGTCTATAACTACAGTTACAGTCCATGGTTATTAGAGTTACAGATGAGTTACACTGAATTGTTAAAGTCACAGGCCATAGCTATAGTTACATTGAATGATTAGAGTTATAATTTATACCTAGAGTTACAGTCCATGGCTAAAGTTACACTTCATGATTATAGCTTCTGTTTACGGCTAGAGTTACATTTAATGGCTAGAGTTATGATCCCTATCCATCTCGCAACCAGAGATTGAAATTTGAAACCTGCCACAAAGCTATTTGGATGCATGAGTCACACAACAGACACCTGGCCTGGGTTCTCCTTAACTTAAGATGTAACAATAATGGGAAAGCGACATATGTGGTGAGTAAGGTAGTCAGTCACCTCATTTTATAACATACGGCCTAGTCTATTTAACACCCTTAGATAATTAATGTTTGAAACCAGTGTTGCCAAAAGGATTTCTTCTGTATTTCCCTGGACAATGTTAAATGCATTTACATTGTGATAGGTTGGACACTGATATCACATGCATAAATATATATTTAACAAATCATATGCAAACAAAAATTGTTCATCCATAATGAAAGCAAAAATAGAACAAAAAGTGAAAAAGTCAACAGGACAAAAATAAAACCAGTATTTGTTAGCCCAAACTCAAAAACGCAAGCAGCATGAATGCAGTCCACACCAACAACACTGGTTTTGGAGAACTCCATTCTACCTGAAAATGTCACACGAGGTTTATCTGGCACGCGCTTGGGCTGTGGCGGTTGCTCCTGATCTTCCGAAAGGATTCCAGCTCTAAGAGGTGAGAATGCTTCTTCTGCGCTTGTCTTTGAAGACTTCACAATTTCATCCTCCCCAACAGATGGTTCAGACTGCTCATCTGAATCTGTTCATGAGTGGAGGGAAATGTCAACACTTCTGTTATCCAGCAGCTCTTTCATTCACATACCTACATATGCTCAAACCTTCACTTAATGGTTATCTTCACCCCATCACTAAGGCCTGGCTGTTTGTGAGTTATCAAGGACCAGTAGTCAAGTACAAAACAGTAATACCCTAACCTACTAAATGTGTCTAAGAAGCCACTGAGGAGGGTAGAAATGTTGAAGGCTGACCCAAACTATAGAAAACCTTAGCTGCAGAATGTCTCAAGAACTGTTGTTAGAAAATACAAATGGATCAGCCATCTGAGGTATGGGAAAACGATGAATTAAACTTTGAGAAAGCAATAAAAATGAATCAGCCAGCAGAGGTATAGGAAAGAGATGGAATTAACAATATGAGATAGCAATAAAAATGTATCAGCCAGTAGAGGTATAGGAAAGAGATGGAATGAACTATATGAGATAACAAAGGGTAAGGCCGCTTGCCATGAGATGGTTCAGGCCTGATACCACATTGGAAGATGTTAGGACAAAAGAAGAAATTGGGTGAATACCAACATTTTAAAGTTGTACAGTAATGCTTATAAACATCATACCTGAAACATTCAAAATTGTAACTGAAACTTATAAACATTACAAGTGATACTTATAAATATTGCAACTTATATAAACATCCTCACTGATACACAAATAAATAAAGACTATAATGAATACGTCTACATATATTTCCACTGATACTATACAAACATCCAGCTGATATGATCCAAAATAATGCTACGAGTCAGAGGTGAGTACAATTTCCATTAAATTATTTGCCAACCCAGATTTAAGCTGTACCAAAATCTAAGTTTAAAGTTGACAAATGTTAGTAAGGATGTAACCGTATACTAAAATATACATAACAGAAGATTAATGCTGAACTTAAATAAGTCATATATGGTTAAATGTATTTCAAAACATGCCATTCTACAAACAAATCTTTATTTCCATAGGTTATACATGGGTTAATATCTACCATACCATGATGTAGGCTGACATTTATCTAAACAATGCCAGACTACCTAGTTTTTTTTAATAGCTATACCAAAATATGACATCCTAAAGATACAAGTATATGTTACCACATGTTACACTATTTTTAGTACTTATAAGAACATGCCACAGGTTCAAACCTATACCACGTATCACTCTAAGTAGAAACATATATAAAAATAAATGCCATCCCAGATAATAAAAGTAATTTAAAAATAAAAAAACAAACAAAGATCCAAAGAAAGAAAGAAAAGCAACAAAGATCCTTGTACACACCCTAAGGGACACTGGGCACATGGTGGTAGGCTCATGTTATGATGGACCAATCGGCACTCGCTGGGTCATGTGGTCAGTTATCACATTGATTGTCTTTACTTCCCATGGCATTTCCTGGATACCCATTATAGGCTTGGTCGCACATATTTAAAAAAATCTGCCTCTATGTGGAATCATATCCATGACTACTCGACCAACAGATGAGCATCTAGCTACTACGCCACAACGACTCTCCAGTTAATCAAAGCTACACCAAAATATGGCCCATATCTCACTATTTAATCACCTTTTTTAACCAACCTGAAAATGCTACAATATAGATACAAACTATCCCTTAATCAACATTACAAATACGCCACGATGGCCTATTTGTTGTCTAAACTACACCCAAAACAAAAACATGTTCGCCAAGTGTATATAACTAAGGACATGTCCAGGAAGCAAAAATACAAGTAAAATTAAATGAACAATGTCCAAACACATACATAATTAGTTATAACCAGGTCTCATGCTGCAAAACTCAGATACTTTAACCAAAAATGTATGACAATAAATACAATGCATCATGCAGGACACAAATTGTCCACCACCAAACAGGGGGTGCACTACTTTGTTGTGTTGTTATAATTTCACCAAACAAAAATATGAAAACAGTGGAGCACATTGTAGTGAAACAATTGTTTCCAAAATTAACACATCACATAGCAAGAAAATATGCAATTATAATAACTGAAAACAACTCAATAAGAGTAACTGGTACAATGTTTTGGGGGAAATGCATAAGCAATTCTTACTAGTGACAAAATGCTATTGACATTGGATATAGTGGTAGGGGGTATCAAGGCAGGGCATGCTTGCTTTAAGAAATGTGTTCAAATCTTGCGTTTATAACAGATGTGTGTAAACTGTGACACCTATCAGCACATTCATGAAATAATATACTCATTGGAACTGATTGGCATTTCTAAAATAACAAAGAAGATGAAGATTAATAAGTTTTGTTAGATGACACTAGTGTATACATGTGTTTGTATGTGTGTGTGTGTGAGAGAGAGAGAGAGAGAGAGAGAGAGAGAGAGAGAGAGAGAGAGAGAGAGAGAGAGAGAGAGAGAGAGAGAGAGAGAGAGAGAGAGGGTGGGTGGGAAGGAGGGGGAAAGAAATACAGAGAGACAAATGAGGGAGGGAAGAAAGGAGTGAGAGATAAAGGGAAGGAGACATATAGAGAACATATTTTATTTTTTTAAAGGGTCACAAATTGGGCACACAGGCCCATCTTACATTTGACCCTTCCAATCACTCATCTTTCATACATCAATTATCTATTGTGCATGTTACATTCACATAGAAACAACATTTTCAAATGAATGCTGTGAACATAAACAATGCATATTGTCATGTTATGAGACAGCCCGCCGGCAAGGCAACATGTACAGAAGCCTAAACAGTACATACATACGTCATGTACACAAACTCTCACAGTTATACACCCATTCAATGACACAGATACACGCTCCCTCGCGCATGTGTGTGTGTGTGTGCGTAGAGACAAGGGGGAGAGAGAGAGAGAGGGGAGGGGAGAGAGAGAGAGAGAGAGAGAGAGAGTGAGTGAGTGAGAGAGAGAGAGAGAGAGAGAGAGAGAGAGAGAGAGAGAGAGAGAGAGAGAGAGAGAGAGAGAGAGCTACATCATCAAATTCTTTATGTTGAACACAAGCACTAATTTCCCGTTAGTTCCGTGTTCGTGCTATATTGGGAGACAAGTTACTTCCAATGAACTATGTAGGAACTGTTTCATCATTATAACTGTATTAAAAGAATGGAAGTTAAAAGTAAATAATCGACCCTTTCACATGAGACTACCGGGTATATGGTGCTAACGTCATTTTTGTACAGACCAATCGGCCCGCGTATGGTGATGTGGTCAATATCCCGCCGGCAGCCGTTACTTCAACTTCGCGGGCTTTTTTTTATGGGAAGTGAAGGTGCAGACGGTCTAGAAACAACGGAAGACTGGAGGAGAACAGATGAGTACACGCCACCGAGAACACGAGAATATATAGACGCAGAACAGAAACTAGACACGAAAGGAACAACGACAGTAGAACGATGTATCGCTATACCAGGGTCACCTTGTTTTGTTTTGTTTTTTTTAAATTTTGTTTCATGGTATCCTCAGCAGTTTCAATGCTCCGTGAAAAGAAATTGTACGCTATAATACCTGTTCATTTGATTGTGCACCATATTTGGTTCAAACCTACTGTTTGCTTGACACTGAATCAGTTAAACCGTCGCTCTATAGACATTCAAATACATGATCACCGAGTAGGTCACGTGTCACAAATTGGGCACGCAGGCCCAAACACTCATCTTTGCGCTAGTTCCCCGAAGAACGAAAGCAATAGGCTCTATTCGACTGGCGTTTCATATTATTTAGTCTGCATGCTGGGGGGGGGGGGGGGGGGGGTGGGGGTCCCCTCCGTTGCGAAGCACTCGGAAGATTGTGAAATCGTGTACGGACTCGGTCATTGGGTTCACGAGTCAAGTTTTCACGTAGACCTCTGGGAGTCTCGAGAGCTTCGGAGTTCGCTCTTTCTGTGCGATTTCCGGCAGGCCGATCTGCGGAAAGAAGATCGAGCCATACGGGGGAAACCCGGTGCATTAAAGTCAACTCCCTCGCCTTTAATTATTTTGCCTGTATTAAGATTGCCCTATCAGTAAATTTCTGTGAGGGTCCGTGTGTGTTGTTGGGTCGGGGCGAGTGTGTGCCCGTGCGTGTACAGTTCTCACTGGAGTACACACCTGAACTCACTCATCACAACATGTGTCTGGAGTCGCCGTGTTCATGCTGATGTATACTTGACCGGATCTGTGACGAAGGCGTTATGAACATAATTCCTAATTCCACATACTGCGTTCGAAACATAGCTGCGGGCGATTCGGCAGCAGACCGCCTTGCGTCGGTTTCCCATGCAATGGTATGAGTGCCGGTCGTCCAGAAAGCAATGGCAAACTATTGAACGTAAACTCGCAAAGAAATCATGAACAGTCAAAAAAATGATGGGGCTGAATGCGACGCCATGTAAAGGATATGCAACTGATTTAACTTGAGAGTAGCGCGGTGATTAATGAAATGACTTCGCGCGCAGTCGGCTGACACACAATCCTTCCACCATAGACTTTTCCCCCCGAGAGCAATGTGATCAAGGATAAGTGGTTAGTTAGTGAGCCGTGGTGCTATAGTGGTTAGTATGTCTGCCTACCGACACAGTGGACCGAGTTCAATCCACAGTAGTGGCCGGATTTTATCCAACATGGATCTGAGGGTGACCAACCTCAACAGATTGGTACCTCTTCAGATTGGTACCAGACACTCGTTTAAAGTATGTTCCGGCTGGGAAGGAAATGTGGCGACAAAGGGAACTAGACACCGCATCTCGTTACTCCGTGGCCTAGAATACATGAAAACCTAAGGTGGTAGCTTTCCCTATTGCCAGTTTATGGACTACGCTTGAGTTCAAAGCGAGTGAGCGCAAGAAAAAACAAACAAACAAACAAAGACGCCACATAAAGAAAAGACAGCTGATTGTCTAAGGATTTCTTGCGAAAAATCGTGCAAGAGGAAGACACGGTCACGCGTGAACGAACGACATCACGATATGAACTGTAAGAATCCAGAATGAATGTCCTGCGGAGACGCATGACAAATGGTGCTGGGGACATATTGCAATCGACCTTCAATGCGGAGATGACACTTTGCGATGAGAACGATAAACTATAGAGTCACGACTAAGAACACTCAAAGAAACAACTTCGCGTCTCTCACATGATGTACTCACCTTTAACCAGCCAGTATTGAGACACAGCGGCCTTGACAGGTAGCCACAACTGGAAGTAAATCCGAACAACGGTAGCGTACGACATGAGTGCTTGAATCGACCTTCTAATGACATCGTGGCTCACACATCCTACGTCGTGCCGCGTCCTACATCACAACACACCTATACCCACCACCTTGAGTGTTTTCCTCCTTTTTCCTCTACACTATAGTAACGCATGCCAGCCACTACACGGCGAAAGGTATCTCGCCAATAACACACAAACAGAATCCGGGCCAAACTCTAGCTGGTTTAATTTTAACCCTTAACACACCGAAGATCAGTATTTGAGGCGCCAGTGATTTCCAAGGTTTGCAAACAGAGACCGTACCGGACAAGACTGCTCCTGTGTTTTCGAGAGTTTGCAATCAGATATCCTATCGGGCCAGACTGATAGGATATTGCAACGTGAGGGCCTACCGGCCCAGACTGCTCATATATTATCAAGAGTTTGCAGCTAAATAGGTGTCCTCCTGGGAGAGACTGATCCAGAAATTGCAATGAGAGGTCCTACCAGACGAGGATGACCAAGAGTTTGCAACCATATGTCCTATCGGGGAGACTGCTCCCATTTTTCTCAAGAAATGGCAACCAGAGGTCCTACTGGGTGAGAATTAAATATTTTCAATAGTCTCCAACCAGAGGTGTGACCGGGCAAGACAATTAATGTTTAAAAAACAAACAAACAAACAAACTTGCAACCAGATGTCCTACAGCGAAACAATTCTTACGTTTACAAGATTTGCAACCAGATGTCCTAACGGGTCAATCTGATCTATGTTTTCAAGGTTTGCAACTAGATGTCCTACAGCGAAACAATTCCTACGTTTTCAAGGTTTGCAACCAGATGTCCTAACGGGCCAGATTGCTCCTTTGTTTTCAATAGTTTGTATCCAGATGTCCTACCGGGCGAGGCTGCTCCTATTTGGGTCAAGAATTTGCAACCAGAGGTCCTACCCTTCGAGACATTCTATGGAGCACTCTTTTACGGGAGATCGTGCGGGTTGTCAAGGTATACAGTTTCAGGGATATACTGTGATGGGTTGTCAAGGTATAACGTGTCTGTGTCCGGGATAATACTGTGATGGGTTGTCAAGGTATAACGTTTCAGGGATATACTGTGATCGGTTGTCAAGGTATAACGTTTCAGGGATATACTGTGATGGGTTGTCAAGATATAACGTGTCCGGGATATACTGTGATCGGTTGTCAAGGTATAACGTTTCAGGGATATACTGTGATGGGTTGTCAAGATATAACGTGTCCGGGATATACTGTGATCGGTTGTCAAGGTATAACGTTTCAGGGATATACTGTGATGGGCTATCAAGGTATAAAGTTTCAGGGATATACTGTGATGGGTTGTCAAGGTGTAACGTGTCAGGGATATACTGTGATGGGTTGTCAAGGTGTAACGTGTCAGGGATATACTGTGATCGGTTGTCAAGGTATAACGTTTCAGGGATATACTGTGATGGGTTGTCAAGATATAACGTGTCCGGGATATACTGTGATCGGTTGTCAAGGTATAACGTTTCAGGGATATACTGTGATGGGCTATCAAGGTATAAAGTTTCAGGGATATACTGTGATGGGTTGTCAAGGTATAACGTTTCAGGGATATACTGTGATGGGTTGTCAAGGTGTAACGTGTCAGGGATATACTGTGATGGGTTATCAAGGTATAACGTGTCAGGGATATACTGTGGTGGGTTGGACACAGATGCAGAGAGTCAAGGTTTGATTGGCATGTTAAGATAATAAATGGCGCTATTAGGACAATATTTAATCGAGCTAGGAATATTTGCTCCGACGCTGCCATACAACAAGATAGGTTGTACATAACATTTCAGGTTATTGGTTACTGTAATTGATTCGAAAGAACATGACAAAAGTCAAGAACCGACATTATGCACTCGGGACATTCCTATACGTGTCCCGCCCTCATTTTCAACAGCCAGCGAAGAGTTCGAATACGAATGGTACCGGTAACAGTCTGATTATGTCCGTCCGACCTTTCCTAGGAGTCCTGAATGTCGGCCAGATCCTCTGGTCATTCCCTGCAGCACCATTCTCTCCAGGCCGCGATGAGCTGTATGTTCTTCTGCACTTTATACGCGATCCCAAAGGGTTCCGACTACGTCTGCCTTATCATGCACCCACCGGGTTCCAAATGTTGCTGTTATGTAGCCGGGGGTGGGGTTGGGGTGAGCACCCAACCTTGCATAAATACCCCAAATGGCTCGTGCATTCATCACCACTGCAGCAAAAGTCCATCTCCTGGCCTTCTCGTGGCGGGCCTGTTTGAACTAACAGGAGAAGGGGCGACGGCGAGTCACTGGCGCCGAGAAATAACCAGTATGCTCTAGATGTGTATGCACGTACATGCATGCGCAGACACTTGTGTGCGTGCCTACACACCTATACTCTAGTAAGACCACAGTCTGCTCTAGCAAAAGAAGGGTGCTGAAGACGGAGGCAACCAGCCTGGAGGCGCACCACAGAGATCAGGATGCCACGCAATCACGCCATAAAGCGAACGAAAGAAGAAAAAAAATCATGCGCCCACCAAGTAATCACATTCTGCCTTATCAAGCACCCACTAAGCGTCACAGCCACATTTCCGGCCTAGTCGCCGGTACTCAATGGGTGATATGCTCAAAATCACGCCCCGTCACAGCTACTTTTCCAGCCTAGTTGCATTGTTGTAATTATAGTATTATACACGCTGTGTTACATCACACGCGTGTCCAGTCCACACCAAGAAAACATAAATAACTTATACATAACCACCTACTCACCCACCCACCTAACTACCTACCTACCTATACACACATACAGGTAGTTTTGCACGTAGTTGTCTCGATGTGTGTTTGTTGTTTGTGTGCTGACGAAGGATTTGGCCGCAACGTCCATTTACTTGTGACCATGCCGTAATAAAGCTGCCCTATTCTACATGTCATATTTTTGGGGATTCACTGAATTTTCACATGGGCTGCCATCACCACCCCAGAACATTCTTGTCTCCTGGCGTGATCAGGGAACAGACGGAAATTGTAGAAATATCCCGTATCGACGGGATTAGAACACATGAGCACCGGACCGGCTGGCCACTGCGCTACCCCATCCCCCCACACTCATCTGGGGGGGGGGGGGGAGGGGTGTCTCCGTGATCAAGTCGTTAAGCCACCGGCGTGGTGAACAAACGGATGTCCGTTCCTTTTCGGACTTCTTCACTGGATTCGCGAGAATAATTGTGTCTGACATCCCCGGGGTTGTCGCCGTAGCTACAGAGTTCGTGTTCTGTGCGAGGGTTTCGGCTGGCTGTTAGCTGGACTGCCCACAGAGATTAAGCTGCATAAGGAAACCGCAGTGCAATGAAGTCGGTCCTACTGTTTTTAAATCATTTACTTAGCATTGCTTTAAAAAAAAAAAAACACACACACACACAGACAAAACGCGCTGTTCATTCATGTTTATAACTTGAAAGCATAGTTTGCGGTAACCGTTTTTTAAGGTATCTTAGATAATCACTTCAACATTTACCTCTTTTCTATGTGGCATGTGGCCCGGTATTCAAGCGTGACACTACCTCGCGTGTCCATCACGCTTGGCTGCGGTTATTAAATTGACAAAGAAGGTCAAGTTTATTCATACGTAGGTAGATTTTTTAAATTTTCGTACCGCGTGAATGACAAGTAGACTTCATAATGTGCTGTTAGCTTGCCTAAGAAAGAGGTTGAGGGGGGGGGGGAAGAGATTGATAGAGAGAGATGTGGGGGGGAGAGAGAGAGATGTGGCGAGAGAGCGAAAGAGAGAGCGCGCGCTTAACGTGCGTGACGAGGGTGGGGCCGATAGAGCTGCAATGATTATGCGCCGTAACCATAAATCATACACGCTTGACTGCTCTCTCTCTCCCCCTCGACTTATTTTACTCATACATAAACACCCCCACACCCCCCACCATCTCCTGACCCCACCTGAGAAGTATTAATTTGAAGTAATAAACATGTGTGCCCGTTGGTGTCCTCATCATCACCAGGGCAGAGAAGCGGTGAAGTTACACTTTTTGTGTGTTGCATATCCTATTTACAGGATATCGCTATCTATCAACACCAGCAATTTATTGCTGTTTTTGATGTCTTGGCATGTTTACGTTCAGTAGTCTGCCAATGCTTTCTGAACGACCGGCTCCCATACGAACATGTTAAAATCCAGCGCAACGCGGTCTGCTGCCAAATCGGTCACAGCTGTGTTTCGAACGAGGTTAAGCGAGGAATCGCATCCGCAAAACCTTAGCCACAGAGGCCGGCAAGTTATATTTAGGGTTCAGTAGAAAGTAGGTAAGTGATAAATGGGGTAGAGAATGCAGGAGTATTACAACAACTAAGGTAAAGAATGCAGGTGTTACTGGCACCTTGCCGACTTGATAGACAATAGTTTGTTACATTATGCTTTAAAAAAAAGGCATAATTACAACCCATAGTGGGGACCAGGGATGGAGTTATACCTCTCCATAACACAAAGCCTGGGCTGAATTGTAGAGACCATGTATTGTCCATGCAACATGATCCCTCTCTCAGCCTGCCTAGTTTACTCCAGAAGAAAGGTAACACCAATACGTCTGGAACAAGACAAGCTGCAGAAGCTGCCAGATCAACAAAGCAGTTCCCTAACTGTCCACTTGTCAGAGCTTCGATCCTAGACCAGTTGCCAACCAAGGCTTAGGGCCTGTCTGCCCTGCCATGAAATTTAGTCTTTAAGTTGCATTTCCTCGCACTAGGATCAGGTTATACAGGTGTTAAGACAATAGTATAAGATAATATATGTGGAATTACTAATGGTGACTTGCTTGGCAATGAGTGAGAGTTAAAGTTAGAACAAAGAGGCTACAGAAAACACAGTAATCTTGTAATATAAAATGTGTTGTGCATTATTTGATGTTTGCAGAGTACAGGACAAATATTTCTGACTCTTGGAAAAGAACCTAAATGAATATAGTCAGTACACAGCTAATGTTCAGTGCAGAGGGGCCAACATGCCAAGCTGAACCATGTCTTTCAAAATTCAAATAAAACACCATCACACCAAAAAAAAAAAAAAAAAAAACGAACCTTTAGATAACTCACACACTTGTAACTAATACAATAACATGCTTAAAAAGCAATTTAAAAATTCAATAAAACTGCATCATATTGGTGGGTGAATCAGACAAACCATTTAAATGAAATTGTATCATACTGGTGAGGGAGTCAGACAAACCATTTCAATGAAACTATACATCATACAAGTGGGCAAATCAGACTAACCATTTGTATTCAACAAAACCATACTGATGGGGGAATCAGACAAACCATTTGTGTTCAACAGAACCATACTGAGGGGGAATCAGACAAACCATTTGTGTTCAACAGAACCATATTGAGGGGGAATCAGACAAACCATTCGTGTTCAACAGAACCATACTGATGGGGGAATCTGACAAACCATTTGCATTCAACTGGTGAGGTATCTGACAAAGCATTCTGATGTGGGAATCAGACAAACCTTTTCAATGAAACTACATCAAACTGATGGGGGAATCAGACAAACTATTTGTGTTCAATAGAACCATACTGATAGAGGAATCAGACAAACCATTTATATTCAACTGAACCATACTGGTGAAGAATCTGACAAACCATTCTGATAGCATGAGATATCCCTGAAGAATCAGACAAACCATTTCAATGAAACTACATCATACTGATGGGGGAATCAGATAAACCATTTGTATTCAATGAAACCATACTAATGGGGGAATCAGACAAACCACTTGTGTTCAACTGAACCATACTGATGGGGCAATCTGACAAACCATTGGTATTCAATAAAGCCATACTGGTGGGGGAATCAGACAAACCATTTGTGTTTAACAAAACCATACTGGTGGGGGAATCAGACAAACCATTTGTATTCAACAAAACCATGCTGGTGGGGGAATCGGACAAACCATTTGCATTCAACTTAACCAAACTGGTACAAACCATTCTGATGTGGGAATCAGACAAACCATTTCAAATTTACTAAATCATACTGGTAAAGATTTTGGTAGCCAAAGAAAACTGTTACTCAAATTGCAAATAATTATGCAAGCAGTGAACTAAAATAAACCATGCATGCCTGATATATGATTTAACAAGGCTATGTATTTTATAAATACGACTTCAGACTCACTACTTACACTGGGTTTACCCTCCATCCCATTCTATCAATTTGCAGGTAGGTGTTAGTACTTGAAATTTAGCCTGGGTAACAGACTGTTCAATTTGTTCTTTTATGTTTCCAAACATCAATGAATTTTTAACCCAAGGATTTGTCTTTTCTAGATTTTCATCCTCATCTGATGAGAAGAGGCCTCCATACTATTATCCCAGGATCAAACGCAAGTATATCAGCCGTGGCTTTCCTATTATGTACACATCCGTACTGATCACACAATGAATCGTATCGGGTATGCTGGAGGTCGAGGTGGACAAGGTATTTCTAAAACACTCCATCCCCAAGGATAAAGAGACAGCATACATGGCTTTGTCTCTAGTGTTGTCTCTACCCCTTGAAATAAAGGGACAGAGCATGCATTGGTTTGTCCCTAGTGTTATCTCTACCCCTTGAGATAAAGGGACAGAGCATACATGGGTTTGTCCCTAGTGTTGTCTGTACCCCTTGAGATACAAGGACAGAGCATGCATTGGTTTGTCCCTAGTGTTGTCTCTACCTCTTGAGATACAAGGACAGAGCATACATGGGTTTGTCCCTAGTGCTGTCTCTACCCCTTGAGATAAAGGGACAGAGCATGCATTGGTTTGTCCCTAGTGTTGTCTCTACCCCTTGAGATACAAGGACAGAGCATACATGGGTTTGTCCCTAGTGTTGTCTCTACCCCTTGAGATACAAGGACAGAGCATACATGGGTTTGTCCCTAGTGTTGTCTCTCCCCCTTGAGATACAAGGACAGAGCATACATGGGTTTGTTCCTAGTGTTGTCTCTACCCCTTGAGATAAAGGGACAGAGCATGCATTGGTTTGTCCCTAGTGTTGTCTCTACCCCTTGAGATAAAGGGACAGAGCATGCATTGGTTTGTCCCTAGTGTTGTCTCTACCCCTTGAGATAAAGGTACAGAGCATGCATTGGTTTGTCCCTAGTGTTGTCTCTACCCCTTGAGATACAAGGACAGAGCATACATGGGTTTGTCCCTAGTGTTGTCTCTACCCCTTGAGATAAAGGGACAGAGCATATGTAGCAGAGGATGTATGATTAGGTGGGCAAAGCTACAGCACGCTTGAGCATCAGGATGGAATGGGAAGAAAGATGCTCAAGTCGTGACGTAGTTGGTTGTTAGGAGGCAGACAACATCTGGGACTGGGAAAGAGAAGTCGCCATCGGTACGGAATTATGAGAATATCATGTAGTGGCCATCAATATGAAATAAAGCTTGTTTATATTCAACCAATAGACCTCGTTAGTCCTGCTTTGTTATACATACATGGGTTTGTCCCTGGTGTTGTCTCTACCCCTTGAGATAAAGGGACAGAGCACACATAGTGTGTCCATAGTGCTGTCTCCACCCCCTAGTTCAAGAGAGAGCACCCTTGAGTATGCCTCTGGCATTCTCCCTACACCCTGCAAAAAGGGTCAGAATATACCTGTGTAGTTCTCATGAGCTATCCCTAACTCTTGACATAGAGAGACTGAGGGCACCTGGGCATGTGTCTAGTGCTATCCCTACAACCTGAGATAGGCTGTTATCTCTAGTACCTTGACACTGATTCTGGTTAAGAAATCAAGTCAATGTAACTAACTTTTAGTAAATAAAAAAATAGAAAAAAAAACATTTGCAGTTTGTGGCAATGGTGGTGTAAAAAGATTAATATATTAATTCATGCATCAGCAAATCAATATTTGTAATTAGTATATAAAACTACAAAAAGGTGCTCTAGCAATGATGTAGCAAAATGTTTAACTGCAAGACTAAAAATTGCATATCAAATGAAACCCAGTAATGATGAGCCCAAACTGTAAGAATAAAACAAAACAAAATGAACCATGTTAGAAATACTGTGTTCAAAAACTAAATAAATACATGAAGCAGATGCCAGGCAGGCCTGAGGGAATCAAACATGGCAGGCAGCTAGACTCTCAAATAATACCTTTGCGTGCCAAACGTGAATCCTGAATCTCAGCAAGCTGTTCCAACTGAAGAGCAAAGTCTACAAATGCTTCCTTTCTAAGTCGAGATTCTTCATCTTCTTCATCTGGCAACTTAAGAGCAGGAACACACGGTCTCCGATCGTCCACAGCTGCCTCCACAAACTCTGTGCTGATCCAGTCTCCTTCAGATGCTAGCAGTAATCATTGTTTGGAGTTTATTTCATGTAGTGATTCACAAAATTTGTATGCAGTGATTCAAGACATTTGTATGTAGTGGTTCAAAGAAGCAGTCATCTTATTTTGGCCACATTATGATAAGACAAAAACCGGAACATGTTGTGACAACCAGGCAGATTTGCAGAAAGAGAGATAGAGGAAGACAGAATGAGAAGATTCTTGACAGTCTTATGTCATGGCATGGAAGGGAGTCAACACACAAATTGATTCATGTCGCTGGAGATAGTAATTTGTGGAAAGCATAATCACCCACTCCAACTAGCAAGGCACTGTATGATGATAAACAAATAAACAATATTCCTTTCATTGTTGATTCACCTTTCATTGCTTCGTGTCACCTTTCATTGCTTTGTTTCAGAAACTACTAACAACTAAACCACTTGCCTGTTTGACTACTTACAACCAAAATGTTAATCTTTAACGGACATAGCCTGCACATAAATTTCCCAAGTATTTATAATTTCAACCCCTTCTTTAAAAAGAAAATTATAAACATTATTTATAAATAAAAATTTTTTTTAATGGCTTGAAATGTTTTAAGACAAGCTGTGCATTTGACATATTGTTTACATTCACTTTCTTAAAAACATAATACAAAGTTACCAGAAAACAGAATAAGTAACAGGCAATGTTATCACTGTATTGTAGGCTGCATGAAAATACACATTATATATCTACAAACCAAGTATTGATAATGTGACTAATCATATTGTAATGCTAATCACTCAGGCAGTTTCTGTTGAAATGAAATAACCATGAAGTTAAACAAATAAAAAGAACAAAATGATAATGACATGATTAGCAAAGATGATAATATCATCTATCTGTAAACAAAACCTTGCACATGTTTTGATGACACAGTCATCAATGTATTTATTGTGACTTCTGGGAGACTAGGAAAAAGCTACAGGCAGAGACATTTCTTGCCATTGGCAAACTATGTTACTGATTTGCATCTCATTTATTGCATGTTATACATACTTGTATGTTGTATTTACACACATTGCTGATATACATACATCTTGAAAAAGTTCTGTGTAAACATATGTTGCATAATTTATGCAAATGCTCTGAATGGTGGTGATATGCATACACAACAAAGGAAACTTTCAAACAAATGTTGTCATGACTTGGCACTCAACAACTACACATAAGTAACAATAAACTGCCACATATATCTTACATAATTATTCTGACTGGCAAAAGCCCAAGAATCAGAAATTGCATGAAAAGTTTTTATTATAAGAAAAAAGTTGACAGTTTTCATGCGGAAACATACACGACATTGTCCAGAGATATGTTACGTGTATCGGACAACACACAAATGCTGTCTACTCACCTTCATCTGGTGCTCGCGGAGCTTCTTCGTACTGCAGTTCATCCCGTCCATGATCTTTCACAGCAGAAGGACTTTCTTCGGCTGCCGATTCTGACTCCTGAAATAAAGAGTAAACATTGTTTAAACACGTTTCATTCATTAAGATGGCATTACATATGACTCAATTCACTAGCGGTATTCATCAATATGGCATGGCATATGAATTAATTTGCAAGAAGTATTTATCAAGATGGCATGACATATGACTCAATCCACAAGAAGTATTCATCAGAAGATAGCATGACATGTGACAATTTGCGAGACGCATTTATCAAGATGGTATGATGTATGACTAAATTCACAGCAAGCATAGCTCAAAACATAGTAATAAGTGGTGAAACGCACTGCAACCAAAAACCAAGTAATCTAGAACATTCAGTTAAAAAATTGTGCATACAAATATATTAATGATCTGCTCTCTAGTTCTTGGTTTTTAAATTGGCATTCTAAAGAACAATCTGGACATACTTCTGTGTTATTTTATTCAGGTGTTAGACTAAAAGTATATTCCAAATGTGACTCCCCACATGCATATATGCTAATGATCTCCCACTTTCTAACAATCTTGGTTTTTAAATTGATGTTCTAAAAAACAATTTTGATGTACTGCTGTGTTCTTTTCTTCGGTTTTAGACTAAAGTATCTTCCAAATGTGACCCCACATTTTAGTTCTTTCCTTAAATTTAAGAATTCTGTTTGGAGAAACAATACCAAAAGGAAACTTTACTGCTTGTCAGCAAACTTTCCAAAATATATTTCCATATGTGATGTGTGAAACATATGAGCTGAAGATCAACAATACTTATGTGGCTATGTTAAAGTTAGTTGCATATCCTATACAGGACATCACAGTCAACCCCAGCATATTTTAGCTGTTTGTGGTTTCTTGGCAAGTTTACGTTCAATAGTTTGCCATTGCTTTCTGAATGACCAGCATTCATACCATTTTTATGGAAACCAATGCAAGGCAGTCTGTTGCCAAATAACCCACAGCTGCATGTTTCAAATATGTAGTCGGGATTATGAATTGCACCTGTAAGCCGTTGGCCACAGAGCCAGCATGTGGTTATGTGCATACTCTGAAATAGTAGATTTGGGTTTGCCATTGTCCAGGAAGTGTTTCAGCAGAAACTAACATGATGTAACTCAAGTTAGCCAATGGTTGTGTGATTTATGTGCCTAAAGAAGGCATTTGGAATCTCACTGAAAAAATGTCCTGTAACACTGTTTCACTATGGCTGAATTAGCTAAATTTCTCTATACAAATGTTTCTGGCCAGACAAAATATAATACAGAAGAGATTGAACACTCAATTGTTAGTTGCCATGTCCCACACAGCTCACTTGGTTTATTATTGTCAGATACATTGTGTAATATACTTTCTTTTCCAGCATTTTGTACTTTCTCACAGTATGTGTTTGACCAATTTAAGGCAAGATGTAAGCTGTCTTAGTTACTCTCCATGGTGGATTGTGTGTATGTGTGTGCATGCATCTGTCATTCTCTCACTCACCTGTCTTATGTAATCTTTTCTATGCCTATGTGCGCGTGCGTATCTCTCCCACTCCCTCTCTTACCTAACATATGTAGTCTATACTATGTCCACAATCAGCATTCATATGATTGATTGATTGAGTTAGGAATCGACATCACAGCATTCGGGGCATTCTCATAAGTGCTTCGTCCCCATTCTCAGTAGCCAGCGAAGAGTTCCAACACTAATAGTACCAGTAGCAATCTGATTATAAGTCCGTCTCGCCTTTCCTCTGAGCGTTGAGTGTCGGCCAGATCCCCTCGTCACTCCTCGCTGTCTCATTCTTGCCAGACCATGGTAATCCATTTGCTCCTCCGAGGTGTACACGTGCTCCAACAAGGCCGCAATTCAGCATTCATATTGTGTCTACTGTATTTAACACGTATCATCATCAAGTGCCTGGCTGACTGGCGTGTGTAGTCCTGCCTCTCCACACCTTGTGAACTCAAACGCAATGCATCAGTTCATGCGCTAACTCCTTTCCATGACACAAGATTGTCAATAATTTTCTCTGGCTGTCTTCCTCTATCTATCCTTTCTACAAATCTTTCCGGTTGTCACAACATGTTCCAGTTTTTGTCTTCTCATAATGTGGCCCAAAACTATGACTGTCTCTTTCTGATGTTTTTGATAAGTTGTTTCTGCAACTTAACCTCCCTCGAAATGTATAGATTGCTCATTTTGGCTGTCCAAAGAATGTTCAGCAATCTTCTGTACAACAACATCTTCAAATCATTCAGGGATTTTTTCATCTTTTTTTACTAAATTTCCAAGATTCGCTGCCGTATGTTATAGCTGCTAAATATAAATTTTAATGTGTGAAATGTGAACTGTATGAAGTGCCGAATGGAAAATTGATCTGTATGCTTAATCTGCGACCCTTTGAAAATAAAGTTATCTGGTTCATTTGCTTTCAACCTTCTGCTAACTGTACTCTGTCTTCTTTCTGGGAATAAATATTTTTCTTGCAATTGCAGATGACCATCTGGACTTTGACCAGTCATCGTAACTATGTAAACTATACCATTAACAAAGGCAAGTCATGTACCAGGAACCTGGGTATGTGAATTGTTAACGCCACCACATTTACCAAGTTATTGGTATTTGTGATACTACTGGTAGGTGCAGTATTAGTGGTATTGGTATATGTGGTACTAGAGGTAGGTGAAGTATTAGTGGTATTGTTAATGTGGTCCTACAGGTAGGTGCAGTACTAGGGTATTGGTATATGTGGTACTAGAGGTAGGTGAAGTATTAGTGGTACTGGTATATGTGGTACTGTAGGTAGGTGCAGTACTAGGGTATTGGTATATGTGGTACTAGAGGTAGGTGCAGTACTAGGGTATTGTTAAATGTGGTACTAGAGGTAGGTGCAGTACTAGGTTATTGTTAAATGTGGTACTAGAGGTAGGTGCAGTACTAGGGTATTGGTATATGTGGTACTAGAGGTAGGTGCAGTATTAGTGGTATTGTTAAATGTGGTACTAGAGGTAGGTGAAGTATTAGTGGTATTGTTAAATGTGGTACTAGAGGTAGGGGTGCAGTACTAGGGTATTGTTAAATGTGGTCTAGAGGTAGGTGCAGTACTAGGGTATTGTTAAATGTGGTACTAGAGGTTAGGGTGCAGTACTAGGGTATTGTTAAATGTGGTACTAGAGGTAGGTGCAGTACTAGGGTATTGTTAAATGTGGTACTAGAGGTAGGTGCAGTACTAGGGTATTGTTAAATGTGGTACTAGAGGTAGGTGCAGTACTAGGGTATTGTTAAATGTGGTACTAGAGGTAGGTGCAGTATTAGGTTATTGTTAAATGTGGTACTAGAGGTAGGTGCAGTATTAGTGGTATTGTTAAATGTGGTACTAGAGGTAGGTGCAGTATTAGTGGTATTGTTAAATGTGGTCCTACAGGTAGGTGAAGTATTAGTAGTATTGGTATATGTGGTACTAGAGGTAGGTGAAGTATTAGTGGTATTGTTAAATGTGGTACTAGAGGTAGGTGCAGTACTAGGGTATTGTTAAATGTGGTACTAGAGGTAGGTGCAGTACTAGGGTATTGTTAAATGTGGTACTAGAGTAGGTGCAGTACTAGGGTATTGGTATATGTGGTACTAGAGGTAGGTGAAGTATTAGTGGTATTGTTAATGTGGTACTAGAGGTAGGTGCAGTACTAGGGTATTGTTAAATGTGGTACTAGAGGTAGGTGCAGTACTAGGGTATTGTTTAAATGTGGTACTAGAGGTAGGTGCAGTACTAGGGTATTGGTATATGTGGTACTAATGTAGGTGAAGTATTAGTGGTATTGTTAAATGTGGTACTAGAGGTAGGTGCAGTACTAGGGTATTGTTAAATGTGGTACTAGAGGTAGGTGGCAGTACTAGGGTATTGTTTAAATGTGGTACTAGAGGTAGGTGCAGTACTAGGTTATTGTTAAATGTGGTACTAGAGGTAGGTGCAGGTACTAGGGTATTGGTATATGTGGTACTAGAGGTAGGTGCAGTATTAGTGGTATTGTTAAATGTGGTACTAGAGGTAGGTGAAGTATTAGTGGTATTGTTAAATGTGGTACTAGAGGTAGGTGCAGTACTAGGGTATTGTTAAATGTGGTCCTAGAGGTAGGTGCAGTACTAGGGTATTGTTAAATGTGGTACTAGAGGTAGGTGCAGTACTAGGTATTGTTAAATGTGGTACTAGAGGTAGGTGCAGTACTAGGGTATTGTTAAATGTGGTACTAGAGGTAGGTGCAGTACTAGGGTATTGTTAAATGTGGTACTAGAGGTAGGTGCAGTACTAGGGTATTGGTATATGTGGTACTAGAGGTAGGTGAAGTATTAGTGGTATTGTTAAATGTGGTACTAGAGGTAGGTGCAGTACTAGGGTATTGTTAAATGTGGTACTAGAGGTAGGTGCAGTACTAGGGTATTGTTAAATGTGGTACTAGAGGTAGGTGCAGTACTAGGGTATTGTTAAATGTGGTACTAGAGGTAGGTGCAGTACTAGGGTATTGTTAAATGTGGTACTAGAGGTAGGTGCAGTACTAGGGTATTGTTAAATGTGGTACTAGAGGTAGGTGCAGTATTAGTGGTATTGTTAAATGTGGTCCTACAGGTAGGTGAAGTATTAGTAGTATTGGTATATGTGGTACTAGAGGTAGGTGCCATACAAGAGGAACTGGTATATATAGTACTCGAGGTTAGTGTGGTATAAGTGTTATTGGTATACTAATACTAGAGATACATTTAATACAGGAAATACTGGTATATGTGGTACTAGAGATGTGGTACAAATCTTTTTGGTAAATGTGGCTAGAGGTAAGTGCGGTACAAGTGGTAAGTGCAGTAAAATATATCTCTATTCTTCTTTCACCCCAAGAATATATATATATATATATTTCAAAATTCATGAAATAATGTTCTAGTGTTACAATCCTGTCTCATTTGCCAAGTAAACATGCACAGAAAGAAGATAAAGAGAGAGACAAAGGTTATACATTTTATAAACATATTTTTGTTCTCAGAGCTACCAACAAATGAAAACTAATAAATGTGAGTAAAACTAACAGTAATAAAGTGAACAGTTTGAGAATTACAGCATTTGAACTACCATTTATGCTTTGAAATAAATAATAAATCACTATATATCTTCATTTAGCTAACTAAATATGTTTATACGTTACAGCAATTGTTAATAATGTTGGCATTTTAATTATGGGACTGGTAGGATTTTGTGTAATCATATTCACTGTAATTCTTTTATACTGCCTTCTGGAGACATAATCTGCACAAGGGGTGGTTGTAAGCTCCTGTTATATGACAATATTGGTGAGGCACTGTATTTATTATTATCACAGGAAGTAATTCTTTATGCATCAAAAACATACATTTGAGGAACATCATCTTCTTCATGCACCCTGCCAATATTCTTTGGCATACGTACATCTGCACAAATCTGAGTTCTCGGTGTTCTGGTTCAATTCTGCTGCTGATATTCCTCCTTGTCACTGTTCCAGTCCATCCAGCATCATTTTCTCCATCTGTCCCTGCCTCTTCTATTGTTCTCGATCTTTTGAGTCATCACAACACTTTTCCAATGCCTTTTGTTTTCATTACATGACCAATGAACACTATTTATTTCCATTTATATTTGTATATAATATTCTAATTTTATATTTGTATATAATATTCTACTTTTATACTTGTACATAATATTCTACTTTTACATGTGTATATCTTCTTCTTCTTCTTCGTTCATCCGGAGTTTTTTTCCGGACGTGACTGCGTTGTGCCTGTTTACAGCAGAGCTGCGTTCTTGCGCCGTTAGGCCGACACATCCGACTTCTGCGGGCATTTGTTGACCGGGTTAACCTTCCCGGGACATGTGTATATAATATTCAACTTGTATGTTGGGTTGCGCTCTCCAAACTGGCACCATACATTATGCCAACGGCTGCAGGTGGGGGAGTGCAATTAGAAGGGTAAAAGTCTTACCCTAGTGTGAGGATATGCAAGCTAATTTAGTCATGGCGGGGCAGACCTGGCCCTAAGTCTGGTAAGCGGCTGGTCTAGGATGGAAACTCAGATAGGAGGAGTTAGAACATTGCTTTGCTGATCTGCAGCTTGTCTTGTCCAGACATATTGGTGTTACCTTTCCTCTGGAGCAAACTAGGCAGGCCATGAGCGGGATCATGCTGCATGGGCAACACAAGGTCTCGAAGTTCAGCTACAGAGAGTTATAACTCCATTGTACAAACTATCGTCAGTCAAGATGCAAGGTGCCAGTTAAGTCAATGTTCTACTTGTACAATTGTATGAAATGTTCTACTTTCATTAGTCTCTTGCAGGCAGGCAGTTGTTAGTTACTCTGGCAGTCCACGGTATATGCAACATACATCTCATAAACCACATCTCCACTGCCTCAAAGCTCATCTTAACCTGTTGGTTCATGTTCTACAGAATAAGATTACATATTTACAATTGTGTTCGCATATGCACAGAATGCTTTGGCAATGTTTTTCCCCCCTCTGAACACCAAACAGTATGTAATAATTAACATGAACTAACAGATAATAATGTACATCAGAAAAGAGGAAATTGTTCATGAATGTGCTCAATGAAAAAACAAACCAATGTGTAATAGAATAAAATACTATTTATAGAAACTGAGAAAATACTGCCTATACACACTGGGGGGAAAAAAAAAATAAAAAAAATTTTTTTTTATTTTCTTTATATTTAGAAGTTCGTTTTTCAGAAAGCAATGGCAGAATATTGAACATAAAATTGTCCAGTAAATCAACGAGGGTTGGGCTTGATTGCCAAGTCCTGTTAAGGTTAAGGATATGCAACATAAAAAAATATTTACACATTATTGCTTATACAAATATAATATGTAGCTTTGATGTATTTATATTATACATTGTTATTTACCAGTTTGAAACACGTGTAAAATGTAGAAAATACTAATTAGACAAGTTCAGGACATTCATAGTCTGATATTTAATAACATTAATTAAAATATGCTGGCTCTGCAGCAAAGGGTTATGGATGCAGTTCGTAATCCTGCATACCACGTTCGAAACACAGCTACCGGCGATTTGGCAGCAGACCGCCTTACGTTGGTTGTTTATCAAATGGTATGGGCGCCGGTCATTCAGAAAGCAGGAACTACTGAACATAAACTTGCCCAGGAATCATGAGCAGCCAAGAAATGCTGGGGTTGACTGTCTAAGTCATGTAAAGGATATGCAACTAACTAATTAAAATATGTATATTTATTTAATGGTCACTGTTTCATTATTAATTGTGCTAAAGAAAGAATTATCTTCAATTTACATTGGGGTGGGGGGAGAGATGATACACTAACTTGTAAGCCATCATAAACCATACACGATTTTATCTATTTCAATGTAAAGGGCTAACCAGGTGATGTATTTTGTTCTTATTTTATCTATTTCAATGTAGAGGGTTAACAATGTGATGTTTTTTTGTCCTTATCTTATCTACTTCAATGTAAAGGGCTACCCATGGGATGTATTTTGTTTTTATTATTTCCTATTTGTAAACAGTACCAATGTCAAGACCTCCAGGAAAGCTCTAGTGTTCAGACTCTCGCAGATAATGCACAAGCAGACATGACTGTCCCTGTTATAAAAAAAATCTGTGGTGACCTGTGATAACCCTTTTCATAATAAAATACTAATAACAAACTGTGGTGACCTGTGATAACCTTTTCATAATAAAATACTAATAACAAAATAAAAGTCAACTTTGAAATATGATATGAGGTCTTCAGTTTTCTTCTTTTTGTTACAACTTTGTAAGATACATTTTAAAAACTGTATAAATGTCAGTAATGTTAAGTGTTGTAACCCCCGCATGCATGAAACTTCTAAAAATATTTTTAAATAATTTTAAGCAAAAGGAGAAAAGTGAAAGGGGTCTGTATGATAATAAATGTGATGCACTAGCTACAATTTAGAATCAGGTAAAAATAAATACAATTATGTCAAAATGGAAGTGGAAAGAAATACACATACATAAAAGGCAGCAGAAGAAGAAGATATAAAAAGTTAAACTAATGCTGGCAGGCTCACCTCAATTTCATCAAGTTTCTGAATGGTTGGTTGGGTTGGTAGCACAAAGGGAAAAGCATGCAGAAAGAAAGACAGGAAGAGATGGCTGACTGCATTACCTAGAACAATGGTTTCTCAATGGAAACTAGGGCATTCTAACATGTATTGCTTATTCTTAATCTCATGGATGTCTCAAAGTTGTTAACAATATATAGCTCACAATATTATATATATATATATATATACAAGAATATACAATGATTATCATACATTCAGCAAGAAAGGTTGTTGTTGTCCAGTCATTCCTCTTGTACCTTATGGTAGGTCAAATGTCAAGGACCCTATGTTCATGTCATTGAGGTATATTGAGGATGTGGTGCTAGTTCTATGGCTCCTTGACCAAACGGCACTGGACGAGTGATGTGACATACATGATGGGTGATATGACATACATGACACATACATGATGGGTGAAGTGACACACGTGATGGGTGAAGTGATATACATGATGGGCAAAGTGATATATGTGATGGGTGAAGTGACATATGAGGTGGGTGATGTAACATATGTGATGGGTGATGTGACATACATGATGGGTGAAGTGACACACGTGATGGGTGAAGTGACATACATGATGGGCAAAGTGATATATGTGATGGGTGAAGTGACATACATGATGGGCAAAGTGATATATGTGATGGGTGAAGTGACATATGAGGTGGGTGATGTAACATATGTGATGGGTGATGTGACATACATGATGGGTGAAGTGACACATGTGATGGGTGAAGTGATGTACATGATGGGTGAAGCGTCTGAGCTTTAATGGGTTTTCAGATCAATCTAATAGGACATTTTAAAAGACATCTATAATAGTGTGTACATTCCTAACAATCTTCTAAAATCCATAAGAAACCAGGTGCTATTGAATGTGAAGATAATTACATAATGGTCTTAAGAGCCAACTGACAAAGTTGTTACTAAAAACCATAAATGATAAGAGTAAAAATAACAAGATTACATCAGACATTTGTGATAAATAGGGTGGAGTTGTATAGGGAAAATGCACAAACAATGACACATACATTGTCAGGACATTACCAAACAGTAACAACATATATGTACCTAGGCTTAACAGAAAGCACACATGATGATGATGATTACTGCAGAGATCTGCACTTATACACAGAAATCACCAGCACCCAATTTAAGCAGCTAGGTCAACCCAACACTGCACCACTTACTGGACATCAAATTGAACGTTAATTATTTTAAATGTCTTTAATTATCTGTCTTTCATTGATATCAACACTGATACAATAGTTACACAAAACAAACCAGCGATGAGAAAAAAACAAAGCATTCATTGAAACAGGGGTCAAATAACAAAGCATTCATTGAAACAGGGGTCACACAAACTATGTAGGTTTCTGGGCAAGAAGATGCACAAACAGATTTAGTTTAAAAGTAATCTCTTAGTGAATTTAAACACAGAAGCCACAAACAATAAGGATTTATTGCCTGGCATATTTCACAACATCTCGTCAGGTGCATACTGCAGAGTTATATATCATTTGAAGTGAATAAATGAAAAATATTGTTTTTCCTGTCTCTGTATACCAAATCAAACTGCACTTATAAATTCTAGTGTAAGCAGCTTACTTAGGTAGAAGGAAAGACAATTAGCAAATCTAGTAACCGAACATATACCAGGGTGGGTAGAAAAGAGAGTTAATCGGTCTTCAGGAATCCCTATGTGGTGGAAAGGGCTAACCAATGCCAATGTCGTTGATTTCTCAACACCTCATAAAATATGGTCGTAATGTAAACAAAGAAAAAGTGTTTCATATACTGTATTCAATGAACAATAAACAATTGCTCAAATATAGTGAAGCACTAGCAATGAGGCATTTCCAGCTGGTTTTATGCAAACAGAAAGAGTTTGTGTTAAATCCAAAATGACAATCGGGATAACCAATATTCCACATTTGAACAATACCTTCAACTATGTGTTTTAATTGTTTCAGCTAAAGTATTATTCATTTATTCATTTCATATGAGATCTATTTTAACTATAGATGCACATATTTATAAAGCGAACAGTCACCAAATCACCAGACATTGTCGTTGTCTGTATGACTTGTGATTTGATGCAAAGAAAGACTGGAACTCACTTTCACAACTTAAAGACTTAGTAAGTCAAGGTAGGAAAACTCAGCAAGGAAAGGAACAGGATACAGCACTTCAAAAAGCTGTCATCTAATATATGTTAAATGCCTGGATTTTACACCTCACACCCACATTCTACAAAGTTGTTTATCTTTACTATACCACACAAATGGTCCACAATGCAAACTAATATGTGTGAACATATCTGGAACTTATTGGGTTAATATTCCAGCATTTATCCCTGTCTTACATTCTTTCCAAATGCATCATTCATTAAGGATTTAGTAGATTTCCATTATGCAGTATTTTGTTTTGTTGCATTTACAATACAACAACAAACTGGTATACTAAAACTACCCTGGAGTTTTAAGAGTTTGTGTATTGCATACAACTTCTTTGTTGAATGATCATGAATGTTGCCTATTTGACATCACTTAGCTTGATGTCTTTCTAAACATGTTGTTGGTTCTTGTATAATTAACAAGTATAATATTTATACCTTTAAAATGTTGGTTCTTGTATAATTAACTAGTATTTTTAATCTAAACATGTTGGTGGTTTTTGTATAATTAACTAGTTTGGTATTTATAATCTAAACATGTTGTTTCTTGTAAAATTAACTAGTCTAATATTTACTATCTAAAAATGTTGTTTCTTGTATAAATAACTAGTTTAGTATTTACAGTTCTACAAAAAGATAAAAAACAATCACTTAAGCCTCACAGAATGATAACACTACAGCTTGAGTTCTACAGAAAGATAAACACAATATTTTAAGCCTCATTAGAAATATGTCATTACAACCTAGACCCCCATAGAAAAATAACATCCAAACCTAGGCCCCACATAAAGTAACACTAAAATTAAGACCCCACAGAAGATACAGGAATAGACATTTCATCAGAAAGGAGACACAGAAAATGACAAACACAGACAATAAAACATAAGCACATAAATTTCATTAAAATCATGGTACTGTTCTGAGTTCTGGCACTCTGATTATGCTCACACAAAGATATGGAGCTAAAGGCTGTTGACTTGTATGAAACTCACCTTCAACATATCTTGTTCATCATACTGCACGTCCAGTGACATGCCTCTCTTCAAGGAATCTTTAGTAATGCCGACCTCTTCCTTAAATGTGTCAAAACCTACAGAGCACAATTGTTAGGACTTTTAAGACAATTGCTTTTACAATGAATTTCTCAAGTTTACTTATTCCACCAACAACATACCAAGCTCTTATTAAATCTCATTTCTGCACACCTTCCCCTTTCATAATATCATACTGGTACCTTGCTGTCTTGACTGACGATAGTTTGTTACATTATGCTTTAAAATAAAAAGCGTAAAAACTACAACCCATGGTGGTAGCAAATGTGACTGATCAAACCAATTCATGGGGTAAATGTTTATCCACAATGGATCCATGTAAACACATGGTAATTTCCACCATCACACACCATCTGACATTTCACACGTCCAGTGTCTGATCAATCTGCAATAATTTCTCCATTGTCTTTATTCCAATCTTGATCTATTCCCTCCATGCAACGCGATCAGCTGTGACTTGTTCCAAAAGTGCAATATCAATGCCTGTATCAATCATGTCCTCCTTACACATATCTTTGTACTGAAGTAAAGGCCCTAAGATCTTTTACCCATCTGTAATTCACCAAAATAGATATCCTTTGGTATTCTGCCATCATCCATCCTCCTAATTTGTCCTAATAATATTAATACCAATAAAACCTTTGTATATTGGCAGTGCAATATGTCTCCATAGATAACAATTTCACATTAATAATTAATATTAATAAGTCATGTAGTAATGATATTTGCATTTTTCCCATGCCTTTATAATGCATACATTGATATTGTTCTTCATCATCATCATCATCTTCCACTTCTGCCGTCAAGCGTCGTGGGGAGGAATAATTTGTGTTCCAGCGCCCGGTGGACGGCACTGGATAGTGTCATTCCGTGTGGTTGTACAATGTCTCTGATGTCGTCAATCCATTTTCTTCTTGGATGTCCTCGTGGTCTCGTCGCAGATGATCTTTGATGTAAGGCCAGTGATGGTAGTTGCTGATGTTGATATTGTTCTTAACCCATTGAAAATAAAGTTTGCTCATTCGTTCTCACAGCTTTAGTGAAAGAAAACATCCATCCTATTTCCTGCAGTAATGTAACTGTATTCTTCACCCTTTATCCCCGACTGGGGCACTGGTCCTCAACAAGCTCATTCCAGACCATCATATCCTTTTCTATCCTATGCATCTCCTAATCTCAATGTTGATTCTGGTTACAAGTAGCCTCAATTCCCCTTGTTAACAACCTCAAGTTGGATTATTTTTAAGTAAACATATAACATGAGACAATGGTGATGGTGACTACAAAAACAGGTGCCAATAATTTGTTTCTTACCTGACTGATCCATGGCGGCCCGGGCAGCAGCGGCTTCAACTTCGTCATCTTCCCTGACCACATGGTGCAAACATTTCCTGATAACATCGTCACGGTTGATTCTCCGTAAGGCATTCTCTAGCTGGGTACCTGGTTCCAGTCAAATTGTCACATGGTTAAATCCTATACTCTACATATTTATCTATACCATTCTCTAGCTGGGTACCTGATTCGAGTTAAATTGTCACATGGTTAAATCCTATACTCTACATATTTATCTATACCATTCTCTAGCTGGGTACCTGGTTCCAGTCAAATTGTCACATGGTTAAATCCTATACTCTACATATTTATCTATACCATTCTCTAGCTGGGTACCTGGTTCCAGTCAAATTGTCACATGGTTAAATCCTATACTCTACATATTTATCTATACCATTCTCTAGCTGGGGTACCTGATTCGAGTTAAATTGTCACATGGTTAAATCCTATACTCTACATATTTATCTATACCATTCTCTAGCTGGGTACCTGGTTCCAGTCAAATTGTCACATGGTTAAATCCTATACTCTACATATTTATCTATACCATTCTCTAGCTGGGTACCTGATTCGAGTTAAATTGTCACATGGTTAAATCCTATACTCTACATATTTATCTATACCATTCTCTAGCTGGGTACCTGGTTCCAGTCAAATTGTCACATGGTTAAATCCTATATTCTACATATTTATCTACACATAAAGTTTGTGATACACACATGAAGCTGTTAGCTGCATGTCCTTTACTGGATATTGCAATCAACCCCAGCATGTTTTGGTTGTTTGTGATTAACTAGGCAAGTTTACGCTCAGTAGCTTGCCACTGCTTTCTGAACGGCTGACACTCACGCCACTGTTAAAATTCAACATACAGCGGTCTGCTTCCAGATTGCCTGTAAATGATGTCAAACGTGGTATGTGGGATCGTGGATTGTGTTTACTAAGTTGAAGAACAAAGTTGAAGGCTGAACTACAATGTAAACATCACAGAGAGGGAACATCTGTTGGAGAACTAAGTTGAAGAACAAAGCTGGCTGAACTACAATTTAAACATCTCAGTTAGAGAGCACCCCTTGGATCTTTTCCCCAGGACATGCTGGTGTGTTGGGACATGAGCAGGCGGACAAATTGGCTGGGTCTGCACCTCTGGGTGGATTATTGGTGCACAACAAGGCAGATGTGGTCAAGGCCCTTTGAAATCACATGTATAGTGTGGACAAATGGATACATCATCATTACCAGAAGAGAATGGTGTATTAGAGAGTGGTCAGATGATCCGGTCGACACAGAATTCTCACACTATAAACATGTGTAGCTATGCTTTTAAACATGTGTAGCTATGCCTTTAAATATGTGCGAATATGCCTTTCCTGCCTTTAAACATGTGAAGCTAACATAACTATGCTTTTTAAAACATGTAGCTATACCTTTAAACAAATGTAATTATGCCTAAAACGTGTAGCTTAGCTATGCCTTTCCTGCCTTTAAACATGTGTAGCTATGCCCCTAAACACATGTAGGTATGCCTTTAAACACATGTTGCTACATATATTGAACACATGTTATATCCATACCACATTCTGTGATTGCAATCTCACATTTAGACTGCCATAAGTTTCAGGAGCCATCAGTTCTAATCTCTAAACAGAACCTCTGTGGTTAGTAGGTCAGCTGACTTCACACAATCCCGACACACACTGTGTGTCACCACTTGCAAGCTCCTTCATGTCCATTAACTATACAAGTTGACTGAATATCTTTCGCTCAACATGACAAAGATCTCCAAACTCTTCAGGAATATATACCTTTCTTAAATAGTCATGAAAGTCACACTCCAATGTTCCAAGTCACACTCCAATGTTCCAAGTCACACTCCAATGTTCCAAGTCACACTCCAATGTTCCAAGTCACACTCCAAAGTCACATGCCTATGTTCCAATTCACACCCCAATGTTCCAAGTCACACTCCAATGTTCCAAGTCACACTCCAGTGTTCCAAGTCGCACTCCAAAGTCTCACTCCAATATTCCAAGTCACACCCCAATGTTCCAAGTCACACTCCGGTGTTCCAAGTCGCACTCCAAAGTCACACTCCAATATTCCAAGTCACACCCCAATGTTCAAAGTCACACTCCAATGTTCCAAGTCACACTCCAATGTTCCAAGTCACACTCCAGTGTTCCAAGTCGCACTCCAAAGTCACACTCCAATGTTTCAATTCACACTCCAATGTTCAAAGTCACACCCCAATGTTCCAATGAGTCATGACATTTGTCACACTAAGTGAGAGACAACCCTGATACAAGACTGGGCCAATCCCTGACCTACACATTAGCATATAAATGATTCCTTTGTCCACACAGAATTAAATGCTGTGTTTATAAGAAAAACAATGTGCATTACACAATATTATCACTATAAATATACTGTAAAAATAGCAAAATTCAGTGACATGTACCTGTAGCTTTTTCCCCACTCTTTTGTGCCCAGAAGTGGAGCATGGCCAGTGCCTGGTCTCCGACAGTCTTGTAGTCGTTTTTGATGTGGTTAATGTCGGAGATGGAGATCTGCAGTTGCTGGGCTAGGACAACCCAGTCTCCCTGGACAGTGTCTGCAACGTCCGACAGTTTCATCTCTGCTTGGTTGACATTGTCTTGAATAACTATATGTGCGGAGTGGAGGTATATTTATTAATCATAGAACTTTTCATAGTATAATCAATAATCATAGTTATTAATCATATAATTGTTGATCATATACTTATTGATCATAATTGTTGACCATACAATTATTAATCTTATAACTGTTCATCAAAACTTATTAATCATATATTAATTAATCATATAATTAATTATATAGTTGTTGATCATATAATTATCAATCATATAGTTATTAATTAATAATTGTTGATAATTTAATTATTAATCACATACATAATCATATAATTGTTGATCATATAATTATTAACCATACAGTTATTAATTATACACTGTATAATAGTTGATCATACAGTTATTAATAATATAATTGTTGATCAAATAATTATTAATCATTTAACTGTTGATCATACTTGATATGTGTAGGGATTTTTGTAAAAAAATAATCAATCAGATATAAAGATAGTGTATTTTCTGTAGAAATGTAATGTAAAATATTATCAGTAATCTGATATATATACTGGATAAGTGTCGGAATTTAGAGTAAAACCAATTGTTAATCATACAAAGACAGTGTACAGCTGCAGAAATTTATAGTAAAAAAAATATAATCAATCAGATATAAAGATAGTGGATAACTGTAGATATGTAGTGTAAAAATAATCGCTAATCATATACACAAATACTGGACAGTTACAGAAATTTAGCATTAAAAATAATCATTAATTAGATACTATAATTGTGACTGCAGAGACTCTTTCTAAAAGTGATAAATGCAACACTTGGTTGCCCTGTAGGCTGGCATCAAAGCAAAGACAACTCATTGTTACCAACAATATTGGAAAGTGGTCAAGGACTAAGCATGATAAACATTACGCTTACCTAGTTCTTGCGCACGCAGTGAGTCGTGACGGTGTCGGATTTCGGCAGCTCTATCTGAGTCCAGTTCACCTGAGTCAGACTGAAATGTAAAAGATGAACAACAAAATTATATTTCCATGTCAAGTTTAATTCACCAACTGGCAAGCTGGCCATGAGGAATCATGAGATGCAGTTTCATAATTCCCCAACATACCAGGTCACGGGTCGAAAACCAACCATGGGCAGTTTGGAAGAATTACACTGCGTTAATTGTCGATGGTATGAGGTTTTGGCTGTTGCAGAACTTATTCACTTCAGAATATATACTTCAGAATATATTCACTTCAGTAATGCATTCACTTCAGTACTTATTCACTTCAGGAACTGATTCACTTCAGAACTGATTCACATCAGAACTGATTCCACTTCAGAACTGATTCACTTCAGAACTGATTAACTTTAGAACGTATTAACTTCAGAATGTATTCACTAGAGAACTGATTGACTTCAGAACTTATTCACAACTTGTTAGTTGATGTCCTTTTCATTTAAAGGATGTAAAAATTAACACAAGCCTGTTTTGACTGTCTGTGATTTTCTACACAATTTTATGTTCAGTAATTTGCCATTGCTTTCTGAACGACCGTGTTCACGCCACTGCTACACATCAATGCTTCTTAATCACCTCCAGCTGATTGTGAACATGGTGTGCATGATTGTGAAGCACATTCACTATCCCTTTTAAACTAAACACAACAAATATGTCTAGTGTTCTATACTTTTAAACTAAACATAACAAAACTATCTAGTATTTCAATAGGTTGTAAACTAAAATCAAGAATATATGTCTAGTTATTTATAGACTGAACACAACAAATGTGCCTAGTACTTTTATAGGTTGAAACTAAAAACACCAAATATGTCTAGTTATATATAGGTTGTAAACTAAAAACACCAAATATGTCTAGTTATATATAGGTTGTAAACTAAACACACCAAATATGTCTAGTTATATATAGGTTGTAAACTAAACACACCAAATATGTCTAGTTATATATAGGTTGTAAACTAAACACACCAAATATGTCTAGTTATATATAGGTTGTAAACTAAACACAACCAGTGTTTCTATTCTTTGCTGTGAGAAACAGCCAGGAATAGGATGGCACAACCTGGGTTGGTTGAGGGTCTATGCTTCACTGGAGTAAAAGGCAGAAGAAGAAGCAGACACTAAACACAACAGGTGTTTATGATTTGTTTAAAATTCAACAAAAGAATCAAATAAAACACAACAGATATGTATGATTTGTTTAAAATTCAACAAAAGAATCAAATAAAACAAACAGATATGTATGATTTGTTTAAAATTCAACAAAAGAATCAAATAAAACACAACAGATATGTATGATTTGTTTAAAATTCAACTAAAGAATCAAATAAAACACAACAGATATACATGATTTGTTTAAAATTCAACAAAAGAATCAAATACAACAACACACAATTTCATACTTGTAAAACTGTTTAAACACAGTTACATAACACTATTTAAAAAACTAACTTTATTAAAGCTGAACATATATTGTGTTTATTAGTTTAGTTTAACTTTAAGTCGAAGGTCAAATTCTGTTTAGTTTTTAACCAAACCAAGACAGAAAGAAAAAAAATTAAAAAATCAGCATTTTATATCTATAGTTTTGAAATGTAAACAGCATACAAAAGATCTATGGCCCAACAACAGCAAACACAATTAAGAAACATTTGGAGAACATGCATCTTTATGTGGCTACAATAAATTAAATCAATGCCCATTAAAAAATACCAAAAAAGAAAATCAAAGATTTGGAACTGAAATTTTACTGTAAAATTCTGAGCATGCCGTGGATATACATATATCTAAACACAGAATAAAACTGCCTCATAAACGATATCATGTCTCAGAAACTAAAATAATGTGGACATATCAGATGTTACAGTGGTTAGTAAAGAACAGTAACTGAAGAATATTTCTTGGAAGATGAAGTAAGAGACAACCAGCTTGAGGAAGGACTCGGGACATGAAAAACACCTTGGGCATCAACATGCATAAGATGGGAGCTGGTGAAGGATGGAGAGTCTGTCCAGTGGGAAGTGATGAGGGCAACATTATACAAAGGACTAGCTCTATGTCATTGTTGTATCTACTGCTGCAGCATAGTAGTTGATGCTCTGGCTGTCATACATGACACTGTTGTATGCATGTTTGTTTTTATTCGCATATCCTATAACAGGACATCGCTGTCAACACCAGCATTTTACCACTGTTGTTGATTTCTTGGCAAGATTATGCTCAGTAGTTTACATTGCTTTCTGAGCAGCCAGCTCACATATCCCGTATGTAATGGGTGCGGTGAGAACCACTACCGATTCTCACGCAACAGCGTTTGCTCACGTGGATAAATGGAATTCTGGAGAAAGTCGCTAACTCCTAGGGAGACTGGCACTGTTGTATGTACTGCAGCAGAATAGTAGTTGTTAATCTGGCTTTCACACATGACAATCCAAGGAGTAAATACCAGCTATGGTAGGATTTTGTTCTGTCCAGTGTGGTTCTGTCCAGCATTGGAGGACGAAACATCAATAACATTAGATATGCAGATGATACAGTATTAATTGCAGACAATCCGCAGGCCCTGCAACAATTAGTAGATGCGGTTGTTGTACACAGTGAGCAACTGGGGTTAGAAGTAAATTGTAAAAAGACTCAGGTTATGGTCGTCAGTAGGAAGGAAGAAGTGCCACAATGTAATATACAAGTAAATGGAAATATTCTTCAACAAGTGAATCGGTACAATTATCTTGGAACAGTTATAACATCTGATGGGAGATGCCTTGAAGAGATTAGAACAAGAATCGCCATGGCGAAAGTAGCCTTTAGCAAGATGAAAAACATTCTGACCAATAAGAAGATGTCAATTGAAACGAGAAAAAGAGTGTTGAGGGGATACATAGAGCCTGTTCTTTTGTATGGATGTGAAACTTGGACAATGAGCAGTCAAGCTGAAAAGCATCTGATGGCTGCAGAAATGTGGTTTCTGAGGAAAATGCAAAGAATACCATGGACAGACAGAAAAACCAATGACCAAGTACTACAGGAGACAAATGAACATCGTAAACTGATTAGAGAAATTAGACGTAGACAGTCAAAATGTTTTGGACATGTTATGAGAAGAAATGGATTGGAGAACTTAGTGACAACTGGCAAGATCGAGGGGAACAGACCAAGAGGAAGACCGAGAGGAAAATACCTGGATGGCTTGGCCACATGGCATGGACGAGACAGGAACACTGAGCTGATCCACGACACTGGTGATCTAGTGAAATGGCGAGTCATGACCGCTCACGCTTTCCGGCATGGCACATGATTGATTGAGTGTGGTTCTGGGATACACCTGCCTTAAAACCTGGGTACAACAGGTGTCAGGGTCAGTGACAGCGAACACTGTAACACTGATGATATTGCTTTCACTTGTTGTTTAGCCATAACAAAATTTGGACCTATAATCACCATATCTGCATGTTACGTAAATGAGATTGCTGCAGAAGAAGAGCTAGTGGAGAGGGGGGAGGGGTGTGGAGAGGTGTAGAAGAAAGAAATGGAGGAGGAAAAGACAAACAAGAAGAGGAGGTGAGAAGAAAGAGGTGAATGTGAAGGAAGAAGAAGAGGTGAAAAAGATGATGATTATGACACAAGGGAGGGTGTGGATCAGCAGCTGAGCACAAAGAGTAATAAAAAGAAGAAGCAGCAGAAAAGGATTAAGTAGGAGGAGGAGATGCAGCAGCAGAAAGAGGAGGAGTTGCAGCAGGAGGAAGAAGACAGGAACAAATAGAAGAAGTAAAGGATGTGGAGGAAGAGGATGAAGAAAAAGAATATGGAGGCAGACAGAGATGAAAGCAGTAAAAGGAAAAGAAGAAGGAGAAGGAGGAGGAGGAGGAGGAGGAGGAGGAGGCGGCGGCGGAGGAGGAGGAGGAGGAGGAGGAGGAGGAGGAGGAGGAGGAGGAGGAGGAGGAGGAGGAGGAGGAGGAGGAGGAGGAGGAGGAGGAGGAGGAGGAGGAGGAGGAGCAGCAGCAGCAGCAGCAGCAGCAGCAGCAGCAGCAGCAGCAGCAGCAGCAGCAGCAGCAGCAGCAGAAGAAGAAGAAGAACTGCCTCAACAAACATGCTTTCTATTAAAGACAGTAATTTTGCTGTTTTCAACACATACACACAACACCCATGCATACTGCAGGTACTAATCTAATTCTTAATTTCAAAAAAAAAAGAAAGAAAAAAAAAAAAAAAACAGAAAACTACAACATCTAAATAAAAAACTGACCAGCACCATGTCAGGCAGGCGAATGTTGAGGTTGCAGATTGGTGTCTGAGGTGCCTCTCCTCGGGCTACTTTGGGCTCTTTCATGAAGGCAACTCTGGCAACAGCTTCCTGATCCTGGCAGATCAAACAACAAACACATAAGTCAGAATACTGGCTAGGAAATCAGTGTAAATAAAATGGAAAGATAATGAACATGATTTAACAGCGAGTGGGGTTGGAGCAAAGAAGAGTAAAACTTATCTTTCATTTGTTAACACAGCTAATATTCATGCATTCCAGGTAAACCCATGGGTTATCTGTTCCTTTCAAGCTATCAATTTGTGTGTTTGTTGTCCACAATTCTGATCTTGTGTGTATTGGTCACTCAGTAATTTGATTCCAACCTTCAAGTGTGTCACTCAATATGTTTGAATCCACCCATAAATGACCATCATCATGTGCCGTCAAAGGCATTCATGTAGCTTTACAAATATCGGCCTTTGGTGGCTCTGGATCAATTCTATTAATCCACGTGATAGTGTCCTTGTTTTCTGTATGTGTCCAGATTTCAACAGCATTCATTCTTTCTTCCAACTGTTTTTTTCGCAGTTCTTAACTCTGCTTTGCTCACAAATAAATGATTAAATGTAACCCTTCATAAATAAATGTGCCACACAACTTCTTGCAAGTAAATCTGGTTTCATAAACACATGTGCCACACATCTCTCGCAAGTAAATCTGCTTTCATAAGAAAATCTACCACGCAATCAGGTGCAAGTACATGTCCTACACAATTTTAAGATGTACATGTGTGCAAATCCTAAACCTGTCCCACTATGACCTGCAAGAAAGAGCATACCTGATCTCTAACTTTGACAGTGCAGGACAGACGATTCTCTCTAAAAGCCTTGAAGTTCACATGCAGCTGGTCTCCAGACTTGGTGACTGGGATCAAGTTTCCAGCCATCTCCACAAACTGAGGCCTGCCCTCTAGCACCTGACAAGTACAGTAGCATAGTTATAGTAGACACAAAATGCAGTCACGCAGTCAAAACATCAGCAAACATAACTGTATATAAGCAACAACAACAACAACAACAACAAGGTAAAGGGCTATTTTACATCCATTGAGGCATATATGGTGCTAGCTGACCACATCCTCCCTTGTGTCATAATTATCATCTTAATTGTATCCTCTTTTTTTTCTGTGTCTTTCTTCTTCCTTTTCCACCAGCTCTTCTGCAGCAACCTAATTTATGTAAGGTAATAATATGTTGATTATGGAACCATATTTTATGGCAGTCAAACAAAGGCTCATATGGTCAGTATGATTCTGGGGACAGTTCCTGGTACCCATTGTTTGTGTGGTCAGCCTGAGAGCCTTAGATACCCAACAGATATAACCTGTTCTTTAAGTGATGTCGGTCAGTCCCAGGCGTGTGTTGCCGGGGCCCATAAGGGAATCAAAGAATAGCAACATTGTAGCCTACCACTCATGTCGTAAGAGGTGACTAAGGAGGCTATGGTTCCGTCGCCCTGCTACTGAGTGAGTGCGTGGCATGACACTGAGCTGTGAGTTTCGTGTGGAATGCTTTTGAATCTGCCCAAGGTATTTTGGAACGTGACTGCATGTTCGGAGCGATGGTGGCTGGCTATGTCCCAGAGTTGACCGGTTTTTGCCTTATGCAGAAATGCTGGGCTTCTGGTTGACTGCCATTGCCATCGACGATGAACTGTATTTTCGTGGACTGTGTGGGTCAACATCTAGGAAACATCCAGATGGGAAAATGACTGCCGATTCCATCAGAAATAAACTGGATGTTTCGTGGGGGACTATTGTGTTGACATTCTGGCGGCGGCATTATGCACAGTGTATCTGTGCGGGCTATTGTTTGTCGAGACGCCTGTCTTTTCCACTTTTCACATTGGGCAGTGGGGAGCGTTTTATGTGATATTCACTGGCACAGGAGCGGAGCATTATGGGGACTACCCGTTGCTGTGAGGTTGGAGCCGCGACTAACTAACTAACTAGTCCCAGGCCAGACCACACTTGTCCCACGCTATTACTCATGAGTACCAGTCAATGTGTCATGAGAGACTGCACTTCTGACATTTTGTCAGAGTAAACTAAAGAATGCTGGAAAACATGTTTATTTTATACAGTGTATATTTTTGGGGGAAACTTGGTGACAACAGGCAAGATGAAGGGGAAAAGAATAAGGGGAAAGCAGAGAAGTAAATATCTGGATGACTCAGCCACGTGGCATAATTGAGACAGGAACACGGAGCTGACCCAAGACTCTGGCGATCATGTGCGATGGTGAATCATGACTGCCACGGCTTATCAGCTTGGCAAATGATATTTTCTGGTTAATTGGTATTGGGAACTAGTTTCCAGGTACCCACTGCAGGTCCCAGGTGTCCAAGTGCACTGGCCAAGCTTCCTCATCTCTAAATATCCACTACAGTGATTAAAAGGTATCTTACCTCTATGTCTCTGCTTCGAGCCACCTCAAAAAACTTCTCCTGCTTCTCTAAAGTCTTGTCATCCTTGTCATCAGTCATACAGAAAATCCGTAGCTTGCCCTCTTCAGAGGAATCACGCTTTGCAAAAACCACAAATCTGGCCATGTAGGGAACCGTGACTGCCTCTTGGTACAGAATGGAGGCCATCTGGGCAGCCTCAGCAACATTCTGACAGTCAATCAGCCAGAACCTGGTCATAGAGACAGGAGGTTAGGTCATGCTATTGAAAATCACGTTGTAGGATTTAAAATAAAGCTGAATGGAAATAGATACTCCAAAAATGTATTCCATTAGTGAATGTAAACATGGAAGCCACAAACAATATGCTGCAATATTTATTACCTGGCATATTTCACTGCATCTCTTCGGGTGCATACTGCAGAGTTATATATCATACAGATCATATAACACAGATGGGTTGGTTATTCGACACATGAGAAGTTCATGGGCTCTTAAGGTTCAGGCTGGAGGGAGAATTGAGAAGGAAGATTCATGTGCTTTTGCCTTGACCACAAAGTAGTCTGACCATGCAAGTCATGGCAGTAAGTAAGGCAATAACATGGCTTGGGACACAGACCTTCACTTTGGCATGTTTCCTTAGTGACTCAATGAGTATGCTCTGGAAGATAGAGATGGGTCGGATCTGAAAACAGTGGTTGGTGTTCTGGGACGGTCATGCCAGGACCTGCAGGTGTACAAGGAAATGGGCAGGCTGACAGACTTGCTGGTAAGGCTACTGTGAATGGCGGACGAGCCATGGACCAGGCTGCTATACTGAATGCTGTACGAAAAGTAAGTCCTTTGCGAGAACCAAGTGATCACTGTTAATCTACAACCATGGTCAGCAAGAAAAGCAAGTTAAAAGATGTCGCCAGACAAAAGCACTATGCAGGAAGCCAAAGAAGATTAATAAACTAACACAGAACTGGTGTTTTGAGCCGCAACATGCTGCATGATTTACCGAGGAGGGGATCTGAGCACTTATGGATTGAATGGTTCGATGTGTAAGCAAGTGTCCAGCCCCCGCTACCACGGTTTCTGAAGACTTAGTAGCAATGAACTAATTAATACAATGGACACATATACTTTGACTGGTTTTTCATTCAACTGATACGGCAAATGCAAATGAATGTTTGATGTTACCTTGCAGAAACTGTTGTTGTGAATGACACACAGTCATCAACTAGAGTCATTGGTTTGGTGTCTGTAACATCCTCCCACACAGCCGGATTTGGATCCGCTATAGATAAATAAAAAATGAAATCCACTAATCACCCATGAAAAATTACTGAAAGTAATCAATTAACCAATCAATGCAAGTAATGCATTAGCCAATCAATGGGAAGTATTCCATTATGAAAATTTCAGCTAGCCAATCAAATGATTCTATTAAAGACTAAAACCCTCCCCTAGGTCTTGCCACATTTCACATTACTTACATTCTAGGATAATTTTCATATCATAAAGATGCATTAATAAGCAAAACACCATCATGTTTCAGTAAAACCAGCCACAAATTGGTATCCCAAGACCAAAAAAAAAAAGAAAAAGAAAAACAGCAATAAAAAACAGAAATGGCCATTCATTCTTATAATAATGTACCATAGTAGCTGAGGAAGAGCTACATACCCACACCCTTAACTTGCTACTGGTGCGAGACTGTCTGAACTTATGCAACACATGGCTAGTGATAGCACTGTTAACTTGATTACACTAGACAAAAACAACAGGTGTAAGTGCACGATGTGCAAGACAAGCTAAAAAGAAAAAAGCACATGATGAACACTGAAAATAAGGAGTAAATAAAGTCTTCATCTGTTCCAGTGGTTTACACAGTGTGACTTTCCTTACATATGAACACCCCCGTAAGTGCTCCAATCTTCCCCCATAGAGAACACAAGGAGAATTTTATCACAGTGCAAACATTCTCTAGCACCTGTGAGGATCCGAATGTGTGTATATTCCTGAATCGGACATGCTACAAATGTTCTTTTGTGGGTAAGTTTTTAAAATTTAAATTAGCCTAGACAGCAGTCTGTTTGACCTGCTCATTTCGATATCCAAGAGCAGAGGGATTTTTATCATGTACAAAGTGCAACAGACCCTTCAAGTTTATCATCCTTATCTGTGAAGATGAGACAACTGATCCACTACCCCAGACTTAGGGGGAGAGAGTATACAATTAAAACCTTGTTTTGTAAAACTCTATACTACTTTCAGCATGAATAGAACAAGGTCTGCTCAAGTTACAAGCAGATCCTTCACTTCTAAGCCACTCAGCCCTTAATGTAATGAGGAAACACTACATCACTTCTGGTTAGCTGATCTACAGAGCTTGTGGCTCTCAGTAGAGATTTAGTGCCCTAATATTCAGCAAGATTTTCATACAACCCCAGGACCTCAGCTTAATTACCTTTTTTAAACTTGTAAATGTACTATTTAAATGTAGTTGTATCAGTCAGTGTCTTTTTATTTTAGGTTTGGTGATGAAGGTTGTTTAGCTGCAATGTCTCTTCTGTTACTTGTGATTGTATTCTTGTTGAGCCAACCAATTCCATGTTTATTTATTTCTTCTTCTTATAGTTCATGCCTTGTGGTGTTGGTGACCATGTCTGTCCATAGCCTTCTGTCTCTTGTGCTACCGATAATTTCTGTCCCTCCATGCCATATTGTCAAACGGTCCATCTTCTCTCTTGATTTACTCACTGTAATTTACAACTTTACTGCAGTCCAACCTATTTAATTTCTCATCATGCCACGTGAATTACATATTCCTAATTATAAACTTGTATCTACAACTACAACCAATCTTGAATAACATATCCCTAGACATATACTTGTATGTAAAACTACAACCTTACACTTCTAGTGACAAACTCTACCCCCACCTACCATCTCCACTGACACATAGCCACTATCATGCAAGATCTAAAGAAAACAATATGAAATAAGTAAATGCACGGACACTGGCAAAGACAAGTAAAGCTACAGAATATTCAATATAACACCCACTAACACATTAGAATAACTTTTACATATACAACTTTACTGTATTACTCTGATATGTTGTTTGTAATGAGCATGTGTTCAGTAGTGTTGTGCCTTCCCACGCTTCATTCACAAATAGGTCAAATTTCAAAATGATTGTATGGTAATGCTGGCAGAGGCAATTGCCATTCATTTACAAAAACCAACTTTGTACAAACAAAACGACATGATTGTCAGGTTAAAATGACAATTCAAATTATAATAAACTGTGCAAACTATTGTATGTGTCTTCGTTATTCAAGACCATATTTTCATTAAAAAATATGCATTGAAGCTTGCATTTGTTGATCCCCATAAGATGAGTCCAAACACATTTTAATGTAAGCAACATTAACACAATAATGCTACATTATTTTACTTTTCTGAAAATCATGTTGATAGGTTTAATGCTACTGCAACCATAACAAATTATATTGTGACATGTTTCTAGACTTTTAAGTGTGGGCATCACTTTGCTTTTCAGCAACTAGTTTTCCAGCCCAAACAAATGGCAGAAATGATACAAACCAAATTCCCACTGACAACTTAAAACTCTTGCTTGTACTAAAACATGAAGGGACCCAAATGCAAATTGAACTACCCATGGCATGTATGACTGGTTGACAAATTGATATACCCTCTAAAGGCATGTATGACTGGTTGACAAATGACTACCTCTAAGCATGTTGACTGTTGACAATACAACAAACATCCAGCTACTAACAGCTGACAGATCTCAGTATTTACACCGCAGTCAACAAACAAAAATCACACTGTTTTTTGTATATTGCCCTATAAATGTGCATGTGTAATTTAGGTTAATAAGCTACAACTCCAGATATTCTGCTGTTTCAAAATCTGACTACAGATTAATTAGGTTAACTCATTTAGTATGAAACAACTTTCCAAATGTTTATTTTTCAATCCTGACACACGATTTTCTTACATGCCACATGTGTATAACAGTATTGGTTCTTTCTGTCTCTCTCTCCATCTCCCCCCCCCCCCCCCCCCTCTCTCTCTCTCTCTCTCTCTATATATATATATATATATATATATATATATATATATATATATATATATATATATATATATATATATATATATATATATATATATACGATGTTTGAACTAATTATCTGAACGCACTAAGCCAACTCTTTTAGTCCCATGAGGTCATATAAGACTTCCTAGGGGGAAATAGCTACTACAAAAAATCCTGAGTGCATGACTTTCATTGAGGCTAAATACACAGCCAAAATGGCAACTGGGAAAATCAGGTTTCTTCACTGTGCTCTGGCAAAATGTAAACATGTAAGAGACAAACTACGTGATGTTTGGGATTCTCAAGAGGGAGAGTCAATTATATATCACAATCTGCTTGGGACTGATAAGGATATGATTGCATGCTGCCTCACCATGGCAACAAAGATAAATAGTAAGCAAATACACAGAAATGACAGAAGATGAGTACAGGCAGCAGCAAACTTATTTACAAACGAAGACTGGTGTCTACAGTACAACTACCAACAGTGTGATGAAATAAAATCAGAAATGAGACAAACAATGTGATTAAGTGAAACTAAACACAAGACAATTATTGTGAAATGGTGAAATTAAATATTAAACCATTTATGTGATTAAGTGAGTGCCAAGTAACAATGAGACTAACAAACTAAACATCCACATGATTACAATTGTTGGATCCTTTTATATGCATATGGTGCTAAACCCATCATTTGTACAGACATGCTGGTACTCCACTCCCTCCATGGATCATGTGGGTCAGTAGCATGCCAGCTGGCTTTACTTTCCACGGCATTTCTTGGTAGCCTTTTTAGACAGTCTACCTGGCAGCTCTCAGGACAATTACAAAAATCAGCCCCAATGTGGATTCAAACTCATGACCACCAGGCTACGTCTAGCCATGACCACCAGGCTACGTCTAGCCATGACCACCAGGCTACGTCTAGCCATGACCACCAGGCTAAGTCTAGCCATGACCACCAGGCTACATCTAGCCATGACTACCAGGCTATGTCTAGCCATGACCACCAGGCTATGTCTAGCCATGACCACCAGGCTACGTCTAGCTATGACCATCAGCCTACATCTAGCCATGACCACCAGGCTACGTCTAGCCATGACCACCAGGCTACTTCTAGCTATGACCATCAGGCTACTTCTAGCTACATCTAGCTATGACCACCAGGCTATGTCTAGCTATGACCACCAGGCTACGTCTAGCTATGACCATCAGTCTACATCTAGCTACATCTAGCTATGACCACCAGGCTATGTCTGGCTATGACCAACAGGCTACGTCTAGCTATGACCATCAGCCTTCATCTAGCCATGACCACCAGTCTATGTCAAGCCATGACCACCAGGCTACATCTAGCTATGACCATCAGCCTACATCAAGCCATGACCACCAGGCTATGTCTAGCTATGATCACCAGGCTACATCTAGCTATGACCATCAGCCTACATCTAGCTACATCTAGCCATGACCACCAGGCTACATCTAGCCATGACCACCAGGCTACGTCTAGCTATGACCACAAGGCTACGTCAAGCCATGACCATCAGGCTACGTCTAGCTATGACCATCAGCCTACATCTAGCCATGACTACCAGGCTATGTCTAGCCATAACTATAGCAGTTCCGAAACCATGTAACTAACTGAAGCCCAATATAAATTAGGCCATTACTGTGTCTGGCTGAAACCAAATATAAATGGATTTAAAAAGACTACAACATTCTCTCTCATACGTAACACACACAAAGAAAGAAAGAAAGAAAGATAGAAAGAAAGAAAGAAAGAAAGAAAGAAAGAAAGAACAATCAACTCTACATCAATCTCATCAGTTCAGTTAGTTATCAGTTATCAGTTGGGGTATCTTCATTGCACTCTGGACATGTCCATAGGTGCTCAGATCCTCCCCCCAGCATATGCATCAGCGTCCGGTGGCTAATAGTGCCAGTTCTGTGTTGGTTGACGAGGCGCTTTGTTTTCCCGATGTACCTCTCGCGTCTGGCTGTGCCGATTCTTACTCCCAGGTCTTTCATCCTGGACAGCGATGTGGAATCACTGACGTCAAAGTCCTCTGTTCTCGCCATATCTTTAAGGACGTTAATAATATCGGCACGATCCATGGGCTGGCCATCTACAGGGGGTGCAGAGCCAGCCAGTTTGTCAGCTCGTTCATTTCCCTCGACTCGAAGGTGACTTTACGGACAACATACTTCCGCAGCGATTCAGTCCACTGTCTACGTACAGACCCAGCTTCGACCTTCTGAATCATGCTCATTGAATCACTTAGTACACACACGTTGGTATAATGCTGTGATTCCAGCCATATGAAAGCCTGTGTAACTGCCATCACCTCCATCGTCATGCGGCTTGTGGTCATAGAGTGGGCACCACTGGATTCTTGAACGGTTCAGCCCGCTGAACGGGCTGTAAATGCCCACGCACTTCTCTGCTGCTTTACAACAGATCCATCTGTATAGATGAGCACTTCGGGGCTATCTGAGTGTTCATAGATGAGCGCGTTAACCTCTGCATTGACAGCGGCAGGGTTCTGCTCTCTGCACCGTCTGTCGAGTGTGATAATGCAGGAGAAAGTGCACTTAAAAGCTGGAGGCACCGGCACCCATTCATTGCCGGGGTTGATACTGGTAAGACTGCAGACCTGTCTGACGACATCTTCCGCCCGACCCATCCATGATTTGCCCCTCTTTAGCCTGTCACCCTTTTCTCTGAATATAGCGTCATGCAGAGGGTGCTGCTCATCTGCACATTTTTTAAGTATGCACGAGCTCTCCAGATCTTGATCCTGTGTTCCATTGTCGGGAAGTCAAGGAGGTATCTCATTGCTACACAGCTGGTGTCTCTCGTGCAGCCCAAAATGATGCACATGGCTTCGTTTTGTACCTTTTCAAGTCTTCCAATCTGTGTAGGGCTGACAGTGAGGATGGCCAGGGCATACTCGATGTGTGAAAGCACAAGTCCTTGGAACAGAAGTATTAGCAGTCTTTGCTCGATATCAATCTCATCGTCATCATGATGTGTTGTGCCAATAATTGTGGGTGATCACGGTTTGCCATTTCACATTTCCAACCCCTGGAATTTCATCAATGTTTCAGTCATTTGGCCAGAATATCTAGATTTTTTTAAGGCTTGCTCATTTTGAACTCAAGCGTAGTCCATACACACTACTTCTAGTAGCACTGGAATGAATTTTGTCTGTGGATTAGCTTTTCCTATTACCAGTGTCCCTTGCCATCAGGTAACCAACTCGACTTCAGAGGTACATGTAATTTACTTCCCAAGTCAAGAAATCTAGATATTTAATACGATAGACTGCCAAAGTAACTAACAATGATTGCCTGGACGAGGCTAGCGAAAGAAGAACATTATATACAACTATAAGAAAGAGATAAATCATGTCTGTTGGCCATGTAATGAGAAGAGAAGCATTAGGAAATATTGTGACAACTCAAAAAATCAGATGTAGAAGAGACAAGGCAGTCAAAGAAATGATGCTGGATAGCTTAAGACAATGGCACAGAGGAATAAACTTGATCCAGAAAACAAGGGAGCAAGATCTGTTAAGATACATGAACACTTATGCTGTTTGGCTGGCAGCATAGTGAAGATCACATTGGTATTTACTTTTTTGTCTTTCTCTTACTCTTTTGTCATCAAATGTGCCAGATGTCGCAACATTTTCAAGTTTATTTTTTCTCATAACATGCCCAAATCAGCTCGACTATTTACATGTAGCTTCTCTATTCAAATTGTGGTGCTTAGCTGCACGGTGAAGGGCAGAATCAGATATGTTTTCTGTCTGCCTATGTTATTCTTTCCTTGTTCTTCAAAAACCACATTCCTGATACTATCACATGTTTCTCAACTTGTCTGATTATTGTCCAGATCTCATTTGCATACAGCAGTATATCTCAACATAACATCTTAATCTTATACAACAGAATCTCAGTCCAAGACGTGTGTCATTGGTGCTCATGTCTGTCCACAGCCTTCTGTTTCTTGTACCGCCAATCATTTATGATATCGATATTTCTCAATGCCATATAGTGTTGTGATAAAATCTGTCCACAACCTTCTGTCTCTCATACTGCCAATCATTTCTTTCTTAGAAGAGATGATCATAAATTATGTTTTCTGCCAATCATTTATTTCTTAGAAGAGATGATCATAATTTATGTTTTCTGCCAATCATTTATTTCTTAGAAGAGATGATCATAATTTATGTTTTCTGCCAATCATTTATTTCTTAGAAGAGATGATCATAATTTAATGTTTTCTTACAATGTAATTCAAAACATTGTTGCTCACTGTGTACATTGGCGACATCCACAAAATGTAAAAAAAATGTTACTCCCAAAGAAAGCCGAGTGGAGTGTTTAGAACCAATATTTCCAAAAGCTCATGATGGAATACCTTCTATTTAAGTTTCATTTTGCCATGTTTAATATCTTGTAACCATTCTGTTTATTCAAACACATCTGCCACAAAGAATTGGTTGCATAATATATTGCCTGGGGTACAGTACCATTCCATTTATTTACCTGCAGAAGTCACATACAATATGTTGCATAATTTACTGCCTGAGTACGATATTGCATTGCATTGGCACCTTTCCGTCTTGACAGACGATAGTTTGGTACATTGTGCTTCAAAAAGGCTTAATAACTGTCATATGGTAATAACTACGATCCATGGCGGTGGCAAGTGTGGCTGGTAAGGCCAATTCTTGCTGCAAATGTTTGCCCACAGTAGGTGCATGTGAAAACATGGTCATTTCCACCATTCCTCTCCATAGCACAAAGCCTGGGCTAAAATAAAGAAACCATGTGTTGCCCATGCAGCATGATCCCTCTCTCGGCCTGCCTAGTTCACTCCAGAGGAAAGTTAACACCTATACATCTGGAACAAGACAAGCTGCAGAAGCTGCCGGATCAGTAAAGCAATGCTCTAACTGTCCGCCTGTCGGAGCTTCGATCCTAGACCAGCTGCCAACCAAGGCTTAGGGCCTGGTCTGCCCTGCCATAACTTATTTTGTCTTTGGGTTGCATTTCCTCGCACCAGGATAAGACTAGTACCCTCCCAATTGCGCTCTTCCGCCCGAAGCCGTTGGCACAATGTGGGGTGTCTGGTTTGGTAAGCGCCGCCCAACATTCGGCGCTGACAGAAAGCAGGTAGTACCGTCTACTGTCATACGGTAGCTCAGTCATATCTGACTAAGACCTGACTTCTGAGTACGATATGCCAGGCAATAAATTATGCAACCATTTCTTTGTGGTTTCTGTGCTTAAATTCACTAAGAAAACATACTGTTTTAAGCTTCATTCATTACCACTTATAATGTCAATACAGTGAAGACCCTCTGGGACCAAGTGGAGAGTGCAGCACAACAGAAAGAGGAACCACATCAAGAGAGGCTAATTCTGCAGGGATTGAGCAGATGGTCTGGACAGAGAGTACGAAAGGCAAACAACCTCAATCTCTCTCTCTCTCTCTCTGTGTCTGTCTCCATTCCACACTCTTCAATACACTCAACAGCTATTAAGTAAGCTGATTTCTACATCTACTGCTATATTCAGAAAACTTATAATCTACCACATACACAGATCTATAAAACAATATAAACACATGAACAAATACACACAGATTACATACAAATAATGGTTATATATCTCAACACACAAAATGCAACACAGAGCTCTATAAAAGCAAATGTGAAGCTGTGCAGTCTGTCTCTACTGGTAGAAGAGCATGCAGGAAGGATCTAGACAGATCTGAGGCTGGCTACCCGAGGTGACAAGTGATGACTGGCTAATAAACAGGGTGTTTGAGGCAGACAGTAAATAAAGTGTTTACCTCGGCCATGGCTGGTGTTGCCTAGATGCAGGAGAGGAGTCAGTCAAGCGAAAAAAAGAAAACAAATGGCATGGAGTCAAGAGAGATAGTGCCCGTGAAGGCTGAAGCAGCATAAATAAAAGATGCACAGAAAAAGCATGTGTGTGTGGTTATATGAGATGTCTCAAGTAAGTCTTCAGTGCTGATTTATTTGAGCAGAAAAAAATCTGTGGTATTGTAGGGTGAGATTGATAAATATGCAGTGTCAATTAAGTCAATATGCTGACTTCATCTGTAATAACCTGTGATGTAAGAATGTTACATGCATTCAAGAAAAGCTGTCTGTAAGAGAGAAACCTCTACAAGACATCTCTGTCAACCCCAGCATTTTTTTTTGTCTATTTGGGATTTCTTGGCAAGTGTATGTGGTGTATGTTCAGTAGTCTGCCATTGCTTTCTGAAGAACTGGCACTCATATACTTTCACGAAAACCAATGCAAAGGTAGTCTGCTTCCAAATCGCCTGCAGCTGTGTTTCAAATGCGGTATGCAGGATTGTGAACTGTGTTCATAGCTCCTTGGCTACAGTGCTAGCAGCTAGAAAGAAGCTGAATTTTAGTATAGGAACAAGGTAGATAGATACCCGGTAATGCAGCATTCACAAGATGGCTACTGTGTGATAATCGTGATACAAATAAAGTTATTACAGTTGAAACTGACACAATGACTTGATGTTGTATTGCAGAAAGAATGGATATCACAAAGAAACAGGAATAATTAATGACTTCAATAACTGCAACAAATGTTAGTTTCAACATACACAAATAACAACACTCAAGTATGTCTGCATAAATGGAATGTAAAAAGGTAACGGTCATTGTATGGTAGATAGAACTTAATGGGGTAGGTCCTTACATATGCTAGTAAAATATAAAGTCATGTGCTAGTAAAATGTAAAGTCATGTGCTAGTAAAACATAAAGTCATGTGCTAGTAAAATGTAAAGTCATGTGTTAGTAAAATATAAAGTCATATGCTAGTAAAATATAAAGTCATGTGCTAGTAAAATATAAAGTCAGTCTCATCGACATGCCAATAAAGCACATTTAGTGCATGACGTTAAGCCCCCATTTTCATGGCTAACAGCAAACAAGAAGAGGTCACATGATCATATATATTACTGTATTACATCATCTAGTGGGGTAGAGGGTTCATTCCTTACACTGGTCAGTTGGACTTAAACATTCACTTCTCTTTCAGAAAGCAATGTCAAACTACTGAATGTAAAATTGTCTAGAATCGACCGAGTCATACCAAACCCTGCCAATGGAGAGCACAGGTGGAAAAGGAACATACTGCCATAATGTTGAACACTTCACCAACACAGCTCTCTTCACTTAAGACTAGTCACATTATTCTGAGGCATGAGGTGACAAGTTACCTTCCTCACTGCTGGACAATATCCAACCAGCTAAGGAAGCTGATATTGTATGATCATGTCACCCAGGCCTTGAGCTAAATACCCGGTTACAGAACCGCTAATGTTCTAAGCCATATTATATATATATATATATATATATTGCTGAGTTCACTGTGAGTTGTGAAGGGATGAAGCATGCTAATCACTACACCTCATAACACCTCAACCTAGCGTATGTGAAGAACCTATTAATTCACATTCCTACGTATGGCAGATGTAGCTTTGAATTACCAGTCCCTGTTGTGCAAAGCAGGTAAAATTAATCTTAATTAGAAAACATCAGATATTGGAATATGTGAAACATTTAAATCATAGAGAAAAGAAGAATAACACATGTGCACTTGTGTAGGCCTAGGTGAGTTTATGTGTTGAAACATCATGCTTTCTGCCCTAAAACAAACTCTTGGCATGTTAGTTTATGTGTAGAAACATCATGCTTTCTGCCCTAAAACAAATTCCTGGGGTGTTAGTCACTACTTCATTGGCAACTACTACTTATTCTTTTCAACTACTGTCCACTCAATGGTCAGCAATGGAAACACGTAATGTCATGAAACTGGTCTGTGGTGAAGGAGTTATGAATGCAATTCTTAATCCTGCACACCACAATCAAAATACATTTGCAGGTGATTTGGCAGCAGACAGCCTGTCGTTGGTTGCCCATACAAAAGTATCTTCTTATTCTGCATTCATCTGGAGTGTTTTTTTCAGATGTAACTGCATTGTGCCAATTTATTTGCACCCTTAGGAAGACACATCCGACTTCTGCAGATACAAAGGTACGAGTGTCGGCAATTCAGAAAGCAATGGCAAACTACTGAACGTAAAATTGCCAAGAAATCATGAACAGCCCAAAAATGCTGGGGTTGACTGCAATGTCCTGTAAAGGATATGCAACTAACTTAACATCTGTATATTATTGTATCCACTGCCAGGTTTATTATGTAAGCTTGAGGTTTACTGTATCAACTTTCATATGAACCCCCACAGTGTGTGGCATTATTCACTGCCATATCAACTCCAGCAGCTGTTGGTTTATTGTATCAACTGTTATATCAACGTCATTGACAAACCTTTATTGATTTACAGTGCCTCTGTATGTTTATACTGTCTTCAGTGAAAGTTATTATAACAGCTCACCTATCACTCTGTACCCGCCATACTGGCACAGTCTCATCTCATCTCATCTCTCATCATGTTCCTCTTGTACCTTGCGGTGTCGAGGTGAAGTATAAACTTCGTGAGAGTGCCCGGTTATGGGCTTCGTATATCGACATTCCCATGGATTCTGTTATTCCCTCAGTCCAACGTTTACGTGGTCGGCCTCTTCCTCTGTTTCCATCTGGTCTGTACATCATTGCTTGTTGTGGCATGCTGTTGACTGGTAGCCTACTTGCATGGCCAAACCATTTGACTTGCTGCTTTCTAATAAAATCTAGAGCAGCTTTAACCCCTACTTTAGTCCTGATTTCTTCATTTCTGATCTTATCTCTTCTTGACACGTTGAGTATTCTTCTCAGAAACCTCATTTCTGTTGTTGTGATTTTTCTTTTCTCTTTTTCTGTCATTGTCCAGGTTTGGCATTGGTAGCAGAGAGTTGGTAGGAAGATTGTGTTGTAAAGTGCTTTCTTAGTAGTTATTGATACATGTTTGTTCTTTAGTATTGGTGCCATTTGTCCAATGAGTTGATTTGCCTTATTGCACCTATTTTCGATCTCGTCTTCTGATCTGCCATTTGATGATATTATACTTCCTAGGTACTTGAAGCTCTTTACTTGTTTCAAGGGATGTTCGTTTAGGTGAATTGTTGCTGTTTGTTCTTCTTTAGTTATAGTCATTACCTCTGTTTTGCTTGTGCTAATTTTCATGTTATGTTCCCTACACATTTCGTTTAGACTATTCATGTGGTCTTGTAATTCAACTTCTGATTTTGCTATCAGTGCTTGGTCATCCGCAAACAGGAGTTCTCTAATGGTTAGATTTGCAGATGGTTCTTCTTCTGTGTTCTCGTCATGCGGTATTCTTGCTGTCTCTGCTTGGCTGGTTTCTTTACATATGTTGTCTATATATGTTATGAACAAGAGAGGGGACAGGACACAACCTTGTCGTACTCCAGATCTTATGGTGAAGGGTTCTGAGTGTTCTCCAGTTGCTCTCACTATGCATTCACTGTTGTTGTATAAACTTCTGCATAGGTTTGTTAGATGTGTACTCACTCCATATTGTTTAAGGATTTCCCACAGCTTGTTTCTATCTACCCTATCAAATGCCTTTTCTTGGTCGACAAAGGCTAAGTAGAGTGTTTCATTGAATTCAATTGATTTTTCTATAAGTTGTCTAAGAGCAAAAATGGCGTCTGTGCATCCTTTGTTTTTCCTAAATCCAAGCTGCGTTTCGCTTAGCTGGGGTTCTAAAGTAGTTCGTAATCTTTTTTCAAGAATTTTGCAAAATATTTTCCCAGTATGACTCAACAGTGAAATGCCTCTGTATTGTGTGCAATCTCTTTTGCTGCCTTTGTTTTTCCAAATTGGGAACACTGGCACAGTGTTTCCATAAAATCTCACTCTGTACCCGCCATATTGGCACAGTGTTTCCATAAAGTCTCCATAAGAGCAAGAGTTTAGTGTATTCCACACAAAACTACCATAACACAGACAGACAAGGCACACTCTACATAAGGTAGGCCCCCCTCAAGCATCAGCTATAGACCCAATAAGACTGCCTCTATCACCATTCTCATGCTGTGCACTTAAAAAGCTACATTCCATGTTAAACAATCCACAGGGATCCACACTCTTTCATGCTACTCAAAGGTCAATGTTAAGCCTTAAAAATAGCAACAACATTATTCTAATAATCACTGCAGAGATGTAGTAAATGACTACAGTATCACTTATGCGTATCGCTTATACATTTATACAGCTGACATTATAAAACATGAGCTTACTACAGCAGCAATGAAACAGAATTCATAACACTGTATATGTCAATGTTATGTCTATAAACTTAGTTATATTTATATCACAAGGTTAGTGTATTACTTATGTAGCTGTATTTATCCTTTTAACACATTGGTTCATTATATTTACACTTATATTTACATAAACTCTTGAAGTATTTAGAATTGCCCAATATTATGTACTGGCTGATTATCTCTCTTTGAGCTTTCATATACTGTTTAAGAATGAGAAAAATGTACATCCAAGTAGCAAGACACATGACTAGGAGAACTATCTAAAAATGTGCACACCAACGTAAGTCACCTAAATGTTTTTAAAGAGCTTAAAACAGCTTATCATGAACATCAAAAAGAGACAGTTACCATTTTTGTGGCCAAACGAGAAAAAATAGAGCATGTGACAATTGGAAAGATGTATGGAAAGTACATAGGAAAAACTGGAACATGTAAGAACTGGAAATATTTATAGACAAAAAAACATAGAGCAGATTCTTCACAGTCTAAGGGTGGAGGGAGGGAGAATGAGGGAGAGAAATAGGGGAGGATCACTGTAATATTGTAGGTAACAGTAACCAAGGAAGATAGAACATGTTTTACTTGCTATCTTCTTGTAGTAAACAGTAACCAATAAAGACAGAACATGCTTTACTTGCTATCTTCTTGTAGTAAACAGTAACCAAGAAAGATAGAACATGTTTTACTTGCTATCTTCTTGTAGTAAACAGTAACCAATAAAGACAGAACATGCTTTACTTGCTATCTTCTTGTAGTAAACAGTAACCAAGGAAGATAGAACATGTTTTACTTGCTATCTTCTTGTAGTAAACAGTAACCAATAAAGACAGAACATGCTTTACTTGCTATCTTCTTGTAGTAAACAGTAACCAAGGAAGATAGAACATGTTTTACTTGCTATCTTCTTGTAGTAAACAGTAACCAAGGAAGATAGAACATGTTTTACTTGCTATCTTCTTGTAGTAAACAGTAACCAAGGAAGATAGAACATGTTTTACTTGCTATCTTCTTGTAGTAAACAGTAACCAAGGAAGATAGAACATGTTTTACTTGCTATCTTCTTGTAGTAAACAGTAACCAAGGAAGATAGAACATGTTTTACTTGCTATCTTCTTGTAGTAAACAGTAACCAAGAAAGACAGAACATGTTTTACTTGCTATCTTCTTGTAGTAAACAGTAACCAAGAAAGACAGAACAAGATATACTTGCTATCTTCTTGTAGTAAACAGTAACCAAGAAAGAAAGAACTTGTTTTACTTGCTATCTTCTTGTAGTAAACAGTAACCAATAAAGATAGAACATGTTTACTTGCTATCTTCTTGTAGTAAACAGTAACCAATAAAGACAGAACATGTTTACTTGCTATCTTCTTGTAGTAAACAGTAACCAAGACAGATAGAACATGTTTACTTGCTATCTTCTTGTAGTAAACAGTAACCAAGAAAGATAGAACATGTTTTACTTGCTATCTTCTTGTAGTAAACAGTAACCAAAGAAGACAGAACAAGATATACTTGCTATCTTCTTGTAGTAAACAGTAACCAATAAAGACAGAACATGCTTTACTTGCTATCTTCTTGTAGTAAACAGTAACCAAGAAAGACAGAAGAAGATATACTTGCTATCTTCTTGTAGTAAACAGTAACCAATAAAGACAGAAACATGCTTTACTTGCTATCTTCTTGTAGTAAACAGTAACCAAGGAAGATAGAACATGTTTTACTTGCTATCTTCTTGTAGTAAACAGTAACCAAGGAAGATAGAACATGTTTTACTTGCTATCTTCTTGTAGTAAACAGTAACCAAGGAAGATAGAACATGTTTTACTTGCTATCTTCTTGTAGTAAACAGTAACCAAGGAAGATAGAACATGTTTTACTTGCTATCTTCTTGTAGTAAACAGTAACCAAGGAAGATAGAACATGTTTTACTTGCTATCTTCTTGTAGTAAACAGTAACCAAGGAAGATAGAACATGTTTTACTTGCTATCTTCTTGTAGTAAACAGTAACCAAGAAAGACAGAACATGTTTTACTTGCTATCTTCTTGTAGTAAACAGTAACCAAGAAAGACAGAACAAGATATACTTGCTATCTTCTTGTAGTAAACAGTAACCAAGAAAGAAAGAACTTGTTTTACTTGCTATCTTCTTGTAGTAAACAGTAACCAATAAAGATAGAACATGTTTACTTGCTATCTTCTTGAAGTAAACAGTAACCAATAAAGACAGAAACATGTTTACTTGCTATCTTCTTGTAGTAAAACAGTAACCAAGAAAGATAGAACATGTTTACTTGCTATCTTCTTGTAGTAAACAGTAACCAAGAAAGATAGAACATGTTTTACTTGCTATTTTCTTGTAGTAAACAGTAACCAAGAAAGACAGAACAAGATATACTTGCTATCTTCTTGTAGTAAACAGTAACCAATAAAGACAGAACATGTTTTACTTGCTATCTTCTTGTAGTAAACAGTAACCAAGAAAGACAGAACATGTTTTACTTGCTATCTTCTTGTAGTAAACAGTAACCACGGAAGATAGAACATGTTTTACTTGCTATCTTCTTTTAGTAAACAGTAACCAAGAAAGACAGAACATGTTTTACTTGCTATCTTCTTGTAGTAAACAGTAACCAAGAAAGACAGAACATGCTTTACTTGCTATCTTCTTGTAGTAAACAGTAACCAAGGAAGATAGAACATGTTTTACTTGCTATCTTCTTGTAGTAAACAGTAACCAAGAAAGACAGAACATGTTTTACTTGCTATCTTCTTTAGTAAACAGTAACCAATAAAGACAGAACATGCTTACTTGCTATCTTCTTGTAGTAAACAGTAACCAAGAAAGATAGAACATGTTTACTTGCTATCTTCTTGTAGTAAACAGTAACCAAGAAAGACAGAACATGTTTTACTTGCTATCTTCTTGTAGTAAACAGTAACCAATAAAGATAGAAGTTTTACTTGCTATCTTCTTGTAGTAAACAGTAACCAATAAAGACAGAACATGTTTTACTTGCTATCTTCTTGTAGTAAACAGTAACCAAGAAAGATAAAACATGTTTTACTTGCTATCTTCTTGTAGTAAACAGTAACCAAGGAAGATAGAACATGTTTTACTTGCTATCTTCTTGTAGTAAACAGTAACCAAGAAAGATAGAACATGTTTTACTTGCTATCTTCTTGTAGTAAACAGTAACCAAGAAAGACAGAACAAGATATACTTGCTATCTTCTTGTAGTAAACAGTAACCAAGAAAGACAGAACAAGATATACTTGCTATCTTCTTGTAGTAAACAGTAACCAAGAAAGACAGAACATGTTTTACTTGCTATCGTCTTGTAGTAAACAGTAACCAAGAAAGACAGAACAAGATTTACTTGCTATCGTCTTGTAGTAAACAGTAACCAATAAAGACAGAACAAGATTTACTTGCTATCGTCTTGTAGTAAACAGTAACCAAGAAAGACAGAACATGCTTTACTTGCTATCTTCTTGTAGTAAACAGTAACCAAGAAAGATAGAACATGTTTACTTGCTATCTTCTTGTAGTAAACAGTAACCAAGAAAGATAGAACATGTTTACTTGCTATCTTCTTGTAGTAAACAGTAACCAAGAAAGATAGAACATGTTTACTTGCTATCTTCTTGTAGTAAACAGTAACCAAGAAAGACAGAACATGCTTTACTTGCTATCTTCTTGTAGTAAACAGTAACCAAGAAAGATAGAACATGTTTACTTGCTATCTTCTTGTAGTAAACAGTAACCAAGAAAGATAGAACATGTTTACTTGCTATCTTCTTGTAGTAAACAGTAACCAAGAAAGATAGAACATGTTTTACTTGCTATCTTCTTGTAGTAAACAGTAACCAAGAAAGACAGAACATGTTTACTTGCTATCTTCTTGTAGGTAACAGTAACCAAGAAAGACAGAACAAGATTTACTTGCTATCGTCTTGTAGTAAACAGTAACCAATAAAGACAGAACAAGATTTACTTGCTATCGTCTTGTAGTAAACAGTAACCATGAATGGAGGGCTGTGTTTTACTTGCTATTTTCTTGTAGTAAACAGTAACCAAGAAAGACAGAACATGTTTTACTTGCTATCTTCTTGTAGTAAACAGTAACCAATAAAGACAGAACATGTTTTACTTGCTATCTTCTTGTAGTAAACAGTAACCAATAAAGACAGGACATGTTTACTTGCTATCTTCTTGTAGTAAACAGTAACCAAGAAAGATAGAACATGTTTACTTGCTATCTTCTTGTAGTAAACAGCAACCAAGGAAGACAGAACATGTTTTACTTGCTATCTTCTTGTAGGTAACAGTAACCAAGGAAGACAGAACATGTTTTACTTGCTATCTTCTTGTAGTAAACAGCAACCATGAATGAAGGGCTGTGTTTTACTTGCTATTTTCTTGTAGTAAACAGTAATCACGGAAGATGGACTATAATGACACTATCTTCTTGAGCATACATGCGTCTGCTGTAGACAACATCAGTATCATCCACACAACACAGCCGCCTCTTACACCAGTTACAACAAATGACAATAGTTACAACAATGATGCATATCAACATCAGGAATCAAACAATCAACATCAGAATCAAACAATCAAGAACAGATTTACGTTTCCATCAAAACAGTCACAAACAATACGTTATGTTGCCTTATTGTACATTATATGGTTATATCTGGTTGTGTTTTAATTACTTTCTACTACAATTTCTAAACTCCCCGAAAATCAAAATGACCTTTGGGGGGATTTTAAGATTGCATGAATTCTATAACTGTAACGGCCAAGTCCCTACGATAAATAAGATGACACACAACAGTAATATCACAATAAAAAAAGACAGGAAGTCAAAGTAGCATAAAAATTACAATACATACAATCACTGTACTAAGACATGTGTAGCATAACAAGGGGGAAGAATATTTGTACTTTCTCTCATTGTACTCTGAAGATCATGCTAAAACCACAATTTTAATCAGAATGAGTTAAGAGGAAGGGTGGAATATGCCACTTCTGGCATTTATGTTTATAAATATGCAGAAGATCGAACCTGTAAAGTACTCTATGTGCATGAGTGCAGGATACAAAGATATAGGCATTTATTGCTCCCCTCTCCCCTCCAATTATTAGTATATACTTAAGGTCATTTTCTATGTCAATCCATTTGTAGTCTAAGTGACCAGTTTCATTTGACATTTCCATAATTTTGTTGGTATAAAGTAGTTATACAACACTAATTATATTAATGTGTTAATTTTGAAACTTGATTCTTAAAGAATGGCATTGAGAAATATCCCCCCCCAACAGTAAACAATTGACCAAGTTATTTACAATGCAAATATAGTAAAGAATTATTTTAAAAAATGACCAAATTATGTATGCTGCAAATATAATAATGACATATACTTTTACCATACTCAATTTACATTTTGACAGTTTTTGAATGAACACCACTGCTTGAAATGAGAAAACCTACAGTAGACCACCAAGATTATCACTAACATAATATTTAGAACCAAAGATGTTAAAAATAACAAAATTTCTCAACTTTCAAAGTCTTCCTTAGATAGCTTACAAACGTAAACATGTTTGTCTTTTATTTTGTTCATAGCAAACTCAAGACACCGGCATATAGCACTGATGATTTAGTTTATAATTCTTTCTGAGTTCTAATTTACTGTTACGGATTAGGGTTTTATTCTTTCCATGCTTTTCAACAATATATTACTGTTAGTGATAATGAAGGGATATTTAAAATGTATACCCTGTGGAATACTAAACAAAAGGTCAAGAGAAGTTATCCTATCATGAATGCTTGGAAATATCACACGACCAAGTACTGTCTTCTTGGACTAAAGTGTTACATTTGGGACTGGGTATAGAAACAGACAAATAATAAACAACACACAATAGTGCAGGTATAACATACTCAAATACTCAAACCTACCTGCCAGACTGAAGAGAAGGCGAAGTGTTGGCCGCTCTCCGCCATATTGGTTAATCATTCCTTTCTGAGCAGCCCTGGGCACAGGGATGGTTAATGTGATGGGTTTGTGAAACTTGCGGCGCCGAGGTTCAATTGTCACAATGGGGCTGACTGCCACCCGGTTACCGAGCAGCTTGGCAACCAGCTCTGGAGCTATTGGCTGAGCCTAGACATTGAGATAAGGGGAGAGAAACAATGACAACATCAAAATACTGGCAAAATGGTGCCTTGAATGAAAGCCAAATGAAATGGTGTTGGAAGTGATGCTGTAGAAGTTGGTTGTGCTGCCTTCAGAGAGATCAGTCATGACAGATGATGCCCTGTCAAATTTTAGTATTAATGGGGTGATCAACATAGGATGATTTTAGAATAATCATCTTAGAAAGTGCAAGAACATAGATATAAACATGTACATACAACAGTCTATGAGTGTGCCAATCAACATTTGACACCTTTCATCCTGAAACATTAAAGTAAACGAGCCACTGTTGTTGTGACATTGAACAAGTGAAATACATACATGCTCCATCACTGAGAGAATGAAATATAATGTTCTCTCACATAATGAAATATTGTTATGTTCTGTCAGAGAATGACATTAGATGTTCTATTATAGAAAGAATTACTATCATGTTCTACTGTTCTGTCAGAGAATGAAACATTAAAGTGTTATATTGTTCAATTAGAGAATGAAATATTAGCATGTTCTATTATTCTTTAAGAGAATGAAATATAATACTCTATTACAAACTGAAATACCACCATATTCTATCCCAGAATAAAATATCACCATGTTCTATTATAGAATGAAATGCCATCATGTTCTACCAGAGAAAGAAACACTACCATGTTCTATCACAAACTGAAATACCACCATATTCTATCACAGAATAAAATATCATCACTTTCTACCAGAGAAAGAAACACTACCATCTTCTATTATAGAATGAAATGCCATCATGTTCTACCAGAGAAAAAAACACTAACATATTCTATCACAGAACAAAATATTAGCATGTTCTATCATAGAATGAATTACAATCAAGCTCTATCATAAAAAGAAATACTGGCATGTTGTATCATAGAATTAAATACTCGTGTAACATATCACCGGGTAGAATACAAAATCCACATTTAATTTATCACTAATGAAACATCATGGTTACATCTTAATTCAGGAAACAAAAATAATCTTCCCTTGCTGAGTCAAATGTTCCATGTTATCTAGAGAGCCAAATTAAGTATTTAAAAAAAAAATGAATGGTCAGTCACTCCAATATTCCATTAACTCTTAGAGCACATGCTCAAAATCTATGTTTTTGCAAGCTCATAATCACTGGTCGCGGCTGGTAAAGTATTTTGAAGCTTACAGCGTCAGATCAACTTACACTTATATTTAAATGTCAATTCTACGATATTCCAACCAACAGACATGACTGGTAGAAACAGTGCAATGGAACGTGAGCCATACATGTGATTTACTTTGCGTATGAAGTCTCACCAAGTGGGGTTTGGAAAATTTATCTGGGATTTTAAGCCAAAGTGGTATACTAAGTAATAGTCAAACTATTCACTAAGTGATATTTTGATCAGTGATTTATAAAAAATTATAGTCAGCAAAATACATGATAATTATACATGTTAGAATAAGTCTTCAACAAAACTAGCACACACACACACACATTCACAGAACCCGGTCACCTGAAAGGTGTATTAATTCCTTCAACTAGCCAAAGATTGTAACAAATTCACTACTTCCTGACATAAGCTAGCCAGATGCAAATTCACTTCACATAATCACATCAATTTTAGTTAGTGTTGCACCCTATCCTCATTATTTCTACAAGCATTAGTTGGACAAGCCAATCAGGCCTTAATGTACTTCATGAAAGAATCCATTTTTGTCTCAGCAATATTTCATTTCAATTTTGTTTTTAAAATGCTGATGTAACTGTTTGTCCTGTATTCCATTCTGAAAACATCACAGTGAAAGATTTTCAGTCAGGTTTCCATGTTATAGTGACAGCTGAGAAAGCTTTACACACCAGCAACATTCAAAATATCAAAACAGTGAAATCTCATTTCCATGTTAAGTATAAAAAACAATAAGTATTGTAAACATTATATACAATAACTTCTTCAATCTGTTACTTAAATGGCCAGAAAAACCTGATACAATTTGACAGAATCAATAATAGTAATTAACAATTAAATGAATACGATACATATTAACTGGCAGTCACTAAAGCAAAAGGCATTTACAGGCAAAAGAAACAGACAGAACAAGACCTCTTTCAGAGGTATTTCAACATTATCCAAAATAAAATATCCCAGTTACAATGTACGTAAAAATGGCGTTTTGCAAACAAAATGTGTTTCGTAAAATATATTTTTACTAAGCTGAAAACACTGGCACTTGTTAAAATGTTTGTTGTCATGTAAATGCAATGACTGAGTAAATTAAGTGCACATCAGTACACAATTTGATAACTAACAGTACGCTTCAAGGAAAAATAATACAAGACAAAAATTTATACTGAAACAGTACCGGTCTTGTATGTTTTTGTGTACTTATACTACAAATGGTAATTACAAAATGTAACAAAATGGATCAAGATGTAACCATTTAAAGTGTTTTCTCAATGACACAATTGAATACTGTTTTTCACTAATACTGGATGCTTATTTTGAGCAGAAAACTGCCAAAACAGATATTTACAATGCAATGTCTTTCTTTTCTTCTTTCTCAAACTTTGACTCAGATGTCAAGTTAAGTAAAGTACCCTTGTACATGCCTGAAGGCACACTGAGAATACGGTATCATAATTAATCATAATAATTGTCCGGAAGCAGTTTCTTGCTATGGGTCTGTGATGTGAAGGCGTCATCACATTTTGTAGGCCAGAATGCACGGAGGTGACCAACTTTTAACTCACTTTCGCAGACAAAAAAGCCCAGGTGTTGAATCCACATCCGACCATGCTCTATGCATATGGTGCTACCCATATGTTTATAACCCACTGACCACTCAGTGGGTGTTGTGGTCAGTCTCTTTCTGGCCATCTTTACTTCCCACGACATATCCTAGTACCCAATCTAAACTAGGTCAACCTGGGAGCCTTGGATCTGATCTGTCTCTATGCAAATTGAACCCATGACTGCCGGGCAAGCAGGTGACCGCCCCAATCAGATTATGGATATACTTTTTTTCTTGAGTCCTTTTTCATTGCATCTTTTGGCCAACACATCTGACTTCATGTTGGCATGATTGTAAACCTAACCACAATAGTTTGTGTTCTTCAGAAAAAATATGTTGTGCAGAGTTACAAATGAACATATGAGTGAATCCATCCATTCATTCATCTAGCTATCCCTATTTGTGTGATGATGACTTATGCTCTATATGTGACATTGATGACATTTGCTCTATATGTGTCATTTGGCATAAACAGAAGGTGAAGATGTCTTCATCCAAATGTGTCTCCAAGACTGCGATGAATTTGTGTAATATACACTAGACAGAATCTATCCATCTTTGTTTTGCTCTAGCTCTTTAGCTTGACCCTCTTGGACTGTACACAAAGTGATAGCTGATTGGGCTTCATTCTCCCAAGATAGGCCAACCACTCTATTTGTTGTCTCTATATACATTTAATGCAGTTTATGCTACCTATTTGTTGTCTCTATATAAATTCAATGCAGTTTGTGCTACCTATCCTATTTCTAATTCTGTCACTTTAGTGAAGTCAGCTGCTTTTCTGAAGCATTTCACCTGGCATGTCACAATTGTCTCCCTTGTAGCAGTAGAAGTGATAGACTGTTGGTAGAAATAGTTTCTGATTAACTTGTTACTGAACTTCTGTACTGGTGTGCAGACACTTGAGTAATGGTGAAAATAAGTGCCTGTTAACATACGGTTTCTATTTCCCTGAGAAGTCTTCCAGCTGATGTGTAAACTCGACCCCAATACTTGAACTTTGGGACTTGCTGAGCTTGGTTATCTAAATATCCATGCTTATGGTCATGGAGGCTTGATCTTCGTGGTATTTCGAGTGAATGCATCAGAGAAATGAAGTGGGTGACAGAAGTCATAGTTTATAAATGCTTCATGGTAAATGAAATTTTTGCCTGAAGTCATAGTTTATGTTCATGAACCGTTTGGCATGCTTTAATTTCAATCTGCTAATCCACAGGACCTCAAAAGAGCTGCTTCATGCTGATGATAAATGATGCAGTGCTCCAGCAGAACCCAAAGAGTGGCACATTTCAGTTTCTTCTGCATGTGTACCTGGTTCCTAACTTACCATACTCTTAAAATAAACGCTTTGGTGCAAACATTTGGTTGGCTGTTTGTAGAACCACATATTCACATCACCGAGTTGCTGTTTGCATATTCATACACATAGCATTAGTTTAGTTTAGTCGATGGATCAACATCACGGCACACAGGTGTGAACCATAGCATTGTGAGGTAGGAATACTGGATGGTTAGTAAGTTGATTTATCTGTACCTCATCAACATCCTTGAACTGCCATGGTCATAAATGAGGTGATTCACTGAAGGTTGACATGATGGCAGACATATTCACATCTGACCTTGACCATTTGCCTTTAGTAATGAGAATATCTAGTAGTCACAATGAACATATTTCACTTATAGTATAACATGAATTTACAGTTAGAGTATTTTAACATTTTTGATTTTTTAACACATGTAACATCAATAAATGATGCACCTGACCCAATATAGTTGATTGTTCCAAATACAACAGATTTAACATCTGACAACTTGTGATACAGTGATGCTGGCTGTAGACCAAAACATAATAGTCTCCCCATAGATTATAACCACAGTAACTTCCCATGAAGTATTCTCGAGGTGGACTGGTGGTTGCTCTCCTCCCCCCCCCCCCCCCCCCCCTACCACTAGACCTGTGCAGAAGCACAATGCTAATGAAGACTGTGTTTGTCTGTGTGATGATGTGAAATATACAATACCATGAGGTAGGCTAGATTGTAAAGTAAAAGAAAAGAAGGCAGACAACTCTAATCTGGTCATTCTTGGCATAAGGAAGGGATATCTGAAGTATCATCATTTATTATAAACCTAAGCATGTGTGATGTGGAATATTATTTGTATCGGTGGACACTGAAAACTGTGTGTTATGGTGTTAGGCTTAATAGACATCACTATTGGGTCAATAGACAAGATGGAGCAATGAATGTTGGTAGCTAGGAAGCAGCACTCGCTAGATGTGGTCAACATCAGCCATCCACCTTTACTTCTCAGGAGATTTCCTTTGCCCATTTTAGTCTGGTCAACCTGGGAACCCAGGCCACTAAATAAATAGTATCCCTATCATTTGTAAAGGCACAAATATTTTTTTTTTATTTCCCTCATGGCAAACTACTGAATATACTATTCAATAAAAGATCAACCTGGGAATGATCTCAACTTCCTGCAAAAGGACATACAATTGTTTTTTTTTCTTTTTAAATGTATACACAGATCCTAAGATAAAGGTTATGTTTAAGGACACACTCTGTACAGAATACTGCTAATAGTGTTCAAAATCAGTTCACAATATTATGATGAAACTTGTTCATATAACCACTTTTGTGTTCCATAATGTGAACAAACATGTGCTTGTAAACTTTGTACTTCTGAATATCATACACTATAGAAACCAAAGCAGCCAATGAAAGCATTGAAAACAATCTCTGCAAACAATCATACTTCTAATTAGATATGTATGGATCTCTCTTGAGAGATGAAATATGTGGACAATTGCACTTTTGATTAGATTTCAATGGATCTCTCTTAAGAGATGTAATATGTGCTTATTTCTCAGACAGCACAAAATGTCGGGAACTGATACAAGTGTGAGAAGAGTTTGGAAGTGGGACACGGATGTGCACATGAGGCATAGATTTACATATAGGGTATAGATTCAGCAATGGATCTGAGAGTGAGACATGAATCTGGGTGTGGAAATGGATCTGGATATGGGACATAGATCTGGATATGGGACTTGTGTTTGGATGTGGGACAGAGTTTGGAGGTATGCCATGGATTTGAGTGTGGGCAGAGATTCAGGCATGAAGCATGGATTTGGATGTCAGGCATGCATTTTCTACATCTTTTGAGTTAACTTTTTCATTTCTAAGCATCGCATCATATGTGGTCAGCTTTTCTTCATGTGAATCAATCAACGTATCACGTGTTATTGTGCTTGTTGCATGTAGACACAGCCCACTACAGAAATCTGGCAATATATTTCTTGTATACAAAATGTGCATACTTGGCGTCTGTGAAAGTAATACACTTGTCAAATCATTTTTAGTGTTGCACCATTGCACAGCTGCTGTGACCTTCTGGAATTGTAAGAGTGCTGATGATAGAATTACATATTATGGTTGAGGCACTAAAGTAGGTACAAGATTTTAGGACAAAACATACATTTGTAGAGACTGGGCCGTGATTTTGGTCTATGTCAATTGCTCAACAACAAAAATGACGTCAGAAAAGACAATTCATGCTGTGACATATCTTTCTAATTAAAACAGCAAACACAACAACAACAACAACAATGATGGTGATGATGAAAAATGAAGCATACAAATCAGACCATCACGTAACCAAATTAAGTAACATGGAAATAAATAAACTACTGCAAGGGCACAGCTAAATGTCCTCAAATGTTACCCGGTTGGCCATACGCCCCCGTGGAGGCTAGAGACAAATGACAAATGATAGATGACTGCTGCTGATACATCATCATGCGTAATAATCAAGATATCATTTGTTCATTGTTTCTAATTATTCTTAATAATAACAGTAGCAACAACCATTGCAACTGTAGTAATGATAATAATATCTTGGATCAGTGCAACTGTAGTATTTGAATAACAAAGACACAAACATTAGATTGACCAATTTATTGCCTGGCATTTTTCGTTGCTTCTTGTCACCTGACGAGATGCAATGAAATATGCTAGCCACAAGTCATGCAATCAATTGTCTGTCTTCGTTATTCAAGTCCACTATGGGGAAAACATTGTTTTGAACTGTAGAATTGTCTGTACTATTGTGTTAAACTTACTGGATGGATAGTGTGTGGCTGGATATATAATTTTGTGAGTGTATGAATGGGTGTGGGTGTATATGTGGGTATGCTAGCTACAAGAATAGCCGCACTATCTAAGTTACCATAATATATGTGCCGTTTTTAGCTCTGCCACCTCTCTCACATTCCTAATCATTTCATCCAATGGACATTAAAATCCAACACAAACAAATGGGGAGCAGAGTGTGAAGCACCTGGTCAGACACTCGCCTGCCAGCCTTGGGGTCATGAGTTCAACAGAGGCAGATTCAGGTTTGTTAAATTGATCATGACTCTGTGGTCGAGCTACCCAGAAATGGGTACTAAGACGTGTCCTGGGAGGTATAACTGGCCAGCGTGATACCGACCACATCACCACTGAGTGTCGACTGGTCTACACAATTAAGGGTCTAGCACTGTATGTGCGATGTACCATAAGGCATGTTAAAAGTCACCTTAATTTGTTTTACTTACTTACAAATAAATAGTTTAAAAATTAATTACACTGGTTATGTTTCTAAGTTGAAAAATAGCACCATATTTGAACATCTCCTAATTATGAAACAAACAAACCATGTCCTGACATTAGCATCTGCTGGGCAAAAACTTGGAAACACCTGTCCAGGAGCTTGTTCAATTCTATCCTAAATTATGCTTGCTGCATGGTTGCTTGTAATCTGATCTTTTCCTGGTAAGTTTGTCTGTCTTCGTATTACAAGATGTGATCATGTACCCTCATATACCAGATGTGCTCGTGTATCCTCAATAACTCTGATTTTGATCCACTTTTCCCACACATCATCATCCAGTGTGTGCTTTCCCACACATTTGTGAACTTAAAACTAGCCTAACCAGACATTTACTCAACCATGAACAAACAAGGATACAATAATTTACTGAAGAAACCTACAAACTGACAAAACATATCTACTGATTATACTGTACTTTAATCTGTTTTCAATAAACAAATAGTTGTAAAAAAAAAAAACATAACTAAAATCTAATGTGTGTATGTTTCTTCTACTTTTGTTTGCTTGAAATTTGTCTATATCTGCATTATTGCCTCTTGTATGAATTTCACTGTCTTTGTTAGTTCTTTCAGTGGACCACAGAGTGTTTGCATGTATGTGTTTGATGATGATTACTAAATATGTAAGACATAACAATGTCATAAATAAAGGACCCGCTTCCATCTCTAGAGGTGTATTGGGTATGAGGTGTTAGCTCCATATTTTTATCAAAACCAACAGACACTGAAATATATCATGTCAAAAATATTACACAAGCTGCCAGAACTTTCCAGAACATGTTCCTGCATCCCACTCGATCAACCTGAGACTCCAGACCAATATGTTTTGTTTGTTTGTTTGTTGCGTATATCCACATATTGAAGATTCAAACGTGTGACTATAGGGTCAGCAGGCAAGCGTTACATAATGAGCTATACATGAATTTCCCTCACCTGTAAGCCAACGGGTATAGGTCGAGTGAGGGTTCCTTCTGGCAGGACTGCCTGGACCTGAGGGACCACGTTGGAGCTGAGCACTCCTCCCTCCATGCCAATCACTGTGCTTTCTTGTTTGACTCGGGTCACGCGGGTGACCAGAGCAAAGTACATGGGCAGGTCACTGGTCAAGATACGTTTGATGCGCTTCTTGGACAGGTCTTCCTCGCTGTCCAGCTCTGAAAGATAAACACAGGAACGGACTAGTCACACATCCACTGAATGTATGAACTGATCATAAACCATTTTAATCTGATAAATGTGTGACAATGTATTTCTTTAGTGAATTTAACACAAAAACCACAAACAAAAGTTTGAACAATTTATTGCCTGGCATAGTTTGCTGCATCTTATCAGAAGCATACTGCAGAGAGATATATCATATGAAGTGAACAAATGAGTTATATTTTGGTTGCTGCACATTTGGACAGTATCAGAGACTATATTACGCATTTCCTTACGTATGACTCATCAAATTTCAGAGAAATATGCCAGACAATAAATGATGCAACCTATTATGTTTAACTGTATGAATGTTGCAAGTTGTGTTGAAGTCATAACTATCTGAACTGGCTAAATTAATAAACGCCTGAATTGGTTACAAATCACATTAAGTTAATAAATGTCTGAGTTGGTTACAAACCACACTAAGTGGATAAATGCCTGAATTGTTACAAACCATGCTAATGTCATCAACATCTGGACTAGTCACAAACTAGAATAATCTGAACAATGCAAGGACTTGTGACAATTCTAGATTATTAATGATACAAGATTTTAGCTCTAAACTCAGTTATTTTGATAATATAACAATTGTTACTGCCAAGCTAAAGTGACATTAGTAGTTTAATCACTAGCAGGTTATGCTGATACGGTCATGATCGTTCTCAGACAAAGGTTCAGCCTCTGTGTTGTTCAGTCATTGAGTTGGGTTGAGTCAAGAACCAATCATAGTACTAGAGACATGCTCATACGTGCTCAGTCCTCATTTTCAACAGCCAGCGAAAGAGTCAAATACTAATGGTACCAGTAGCAGTCTCATTATAATGTGCCTGCCTGGCCTTTCTTCTGAGAACATATTGTAGCCATTAAGTGGGTGAAAAACCTGGCATGCTGGGTATATAGTGCTAGCTCCATATTATATAGACCCAACAGCAATCAACTTTTGGTGTGCTAAATACGAAAGCCGCCTTTATTTAATAGGAAATGTTCCTGGGACCTATTTTGGGCTGGGTTGCTCTAAGGCCCTAGGTCACCGAAAAGGTCAAATTGCTGACACCAATATTACAATACAACAATGACATATAAAAAGAGCTATGCTGACAATCTGACAGTTCATATGACAAAATAAAAACCTGGTCATCAGCCACAAAAACATGACAAACAGAAAACCCTTCAGACATTGAGAAAATACGATAATAGAAAAACAAAAGTGATCAGAAACTAAGATAATGTGACCGCCAAATTAAAACACTAGTATTAAATACTAAACAAATTTGTACTAAATGCTAAACAAATTCACAACAGAAACACCACAATGATGACAATATTGAAATGTAAAAAGGAAGTGTAAAATTCTAACATGCACAAATATTTGTATATTTTCCTTTTATTAATCAATGCTTCTCTTCTACTTTAGGGTGCAGCGATGGCACGCCCATGTAGTTTACTGAGGTGTGTTTTAGCAAAGTCTCTGTAGCATGGTGGCTAGAGACTAATCTGCCAGCCCAGAGGTCAAGAGGTCAATCAGCGTCTAGGCGTATTCCAATGTTTAAAATGTTGACCTGGGTTCCCAAGCAGACCTGGCCTAAAGCGGGCTACCAGGAAATATCTTAGGTAGTACAGGTAGCCAGCGTAACAATGACCACATCACCCACACATCACTCACACATCACCCACACAACATCACATCATTAGGGAGTACAGATAGCCAGCATAACAATGACCACATCACCCACACATCACTCACACATCAACCACACACATCATCCACACAGTACTGATTGATCTATACAAATGTGTCATTGACTTTTCATTGACTAGCTATTAACAACAGCATGTGTCTAATGGGAGATGGAACCCCTGACTGCAACGTGGTGATTCCGGTGATAATTCACACATTTGATGAGAAAATTGCAAGGTGAAGGCACACTGATAAAGACCTGGGTGGCCTAGCCACATGGTATACTTGGGACAAGAACACAGACCTGATCCAAGACTGGTGATTCTATAAGCAGGTTGAATGTGGTATCACCCGCACCGCAGCTAAACCCCGCTTGGCCTTTGTGATCACCTGGTCTACATGCTAAGTAAAAGCTAGGCTTCGATCAAATCGTATCCCTAGGTAATTCATTGACTGCGTTCTTTCCACCGTCTCTGAACCCAGATTTACAGTTGGTGTTGGAGTGTTGACAATATGGTTATTTAAAGAGAACCATGTCACTGTTGCCTTTGTTGGGTTGACCACTGCCTCAGCTTCAACATACCAAGTGCTTATGCGATTGAGTTTGGTTTGTAGTTCCACAGCAACCTGATCTCTATGCTTACCCTGACAATACACTAAAACATCATCTGCCTACGACAATGTCCTTTCTGGTCCTAAGATTTGCTTGCTGGTGATTCTCACAGTGTAGGCGTTGAACAGCAGTGGAGGTAATGGTGATCCCTGTGATAGACCAGGATATATTGTTGTTGGTTCCAAAGTCCAACTGCCACATCTAAAAACTACTTTCCGTTGGAAGAGGGCTGCAGTGATCCAACTAAGGAGGAAAGGACTTATCTTGAGTTCAAGAAGCTGAAGCATTAAACAATCCAATGGTACTCTGTTGTACGCTTCCTCAAGATCAATGGCTGCAGCAAAGGTTTCAATGCCTGAATGGAAACCTTCATACACATCAAGGGCAAAAACTGCTGCATTGGTCCAGGTTTCTCTTTTTGGATGGTACCCTCCCAGGGTAGGTGGGAAAACACCTTGCCTCTCTAGTTGGCTTGATATTTTTTCTGGCAATTAACTTCTCTGGCAGCTTGCCTATTGTATTCAGCATGGTTATTACTCGATATCCATGAATTTTTGTGTGGTCTTTGCCAGGCTTCGGCAAGGAAATCAGGTAGCTGTGTAACCACTCCTCCTTGATGCTAGCACTCCCTATACTGTTGTTGTACATGTCTGCTAATTTCTCTAGCTCGTTGTCGGTACACCTATTGATGTCGTCATATATTATGCCATCTGGCCCTGGAGCGCTGTTTTTTTTTATCATCATAGCACAGTCTTGATCTCTTTCACTGTCACTGTGTCTTCCTCCGAAATGCTCTGGGCCTTGCACCTGTCTGTGGTAACCTCCTTGGCAAGATTTCGGCCTCTCATGTCTGTTTGGTTGCTCTGCTCTAGATAGAGTTCGAAAAGGGCTTTTCCCTTGTTCTCACAGAATTAAGTGAGCACACAGTCATAACTCAAAAGGGTCAATGCTCCTGTACAATCAATCACTTTAAGTGGTGAATGGTGCATCTATAAATGTGTTTGTTATGTCCCTAACTTCTAATTATGTGCATAAAACATTAAGACATTAACACAATTGGACTATGAAGTATAAGTCATGCAAACAATACTAAAACAATAACAACAACAAACCAACAAATACGATAATGGCAAATGTTATAAAGAGAAAGAAGAGTGATAATGTAACACATAAGGAAGAAAGTTTTCATCACGTTAACATACAAAAAAACAACAACATGTTATGGATTACTTTGTCCTTATACAAGAGCATATAGTTTGCAGTAAATTTCTCCTATCCTATACCTACACATTTCCAATAAAGTTCATTATTTTATTGTTCTATCTGTATATTAATTGTTTATTTAAATTTATGTGCAATGTAAGTACTCAGAATTGTTCTATTTCCATCAAATGTGAACACCAATCCTTATTTATCCCATGCAGTTTCATCCATGTCCTCCCCATATTCTCCATTTCTATTTCTACTTCACTTCTCCGTGTGTTGTTAGGTCTCCCTCTATTTCTTTTATCCTGGGGATTCCAAACAAAGGCCTTTCTAGTGATACTATCCTCAGGTTTTCCCAATGTATATGTTCCATCCAGCGCCAGGATCTTTTCTTCACTTCACATTTCTGATCCAAAGAGCAGTACTGATGTAATGTTAGAATTGAATTTATAATTTTGGTGCTAAGTTACATTTCTTTTGGCTTCCACACATTTCCAAGTGCTATAAAAGCTTCTCTAACATTCTGTATTCTGATATCTTTATTTGTTCCACCCTCATTAACTACACATCTACCTAAACAGGTGTTTGATTTTGTTTCTTGAAGTGAGGTTCCCCAAGGGAGATCATGTTATCATCTGCTTGATTTATTCTCATTAACCTTGTCTTTGCCAAGGGAGATCATGTTATCAACTGTTTGATTTATTCTCATTATCTTTGTCTTTCCTCTATGAATTTGTAAACTGATATGTTGTGACCTTCCATCCATTGTTGTTAATTTATCCTGCATGTGATTGTGTGTATCATGCAGGACAGCAATGTTGTTAAAGTCCAGATCATCAAGTTTTCTTTTGTCAGGGAAGTCCACTGAATTCCATTTCTGGCAGTGCTTGTTGCCTTCATAATCCAGTCAGTAAGAATGGTAGAGGTGACAAAGGACATCCCTGTCTCATTTCTGTTTTTATTTGAAATGTTTCTGTTAGGTTTCCATCACAGAGGACTCTCCACCTCATGTCTCTATATGCTGCCTTTATTAAGTTCCCTTATTAAGTTCAATAATTTTCTGTGGTATTCCATAATGCCTCATCAATTTCCAATGAGATTCCTTATAAATACTATCATAGTCCTCAAATCCAATGTAAAGTGGTGAGTTCAGTTTGTTAGTTGGCATTACCAATGAACATTAACCCTTTTCATAGTCTGCCTTATTTGGCATTACCTGTCGTGAAATACTGAAGAGTTAACGATTCCCAGATGGACGACTGTATACACCGACTAACCAGGTAGGAGAAGGGTTAACCAACAAAGGAGTGACCAGGCGCATGTGTTTCTAGGTCAAGACCCAGAAGGAGGCCAACAGTACAGGTAAACTGTCGCGTGGAAAAATTGGTTTGCAACAAAGGCAGACAGCATTATTGGATAGCATATTGCGGTATGGATGTGAAACGGTTCAGAGCTGTAATTTTCCACTAACAATGATAATGCAGTCTGGATGTGAGGTGTCCAGCAATGTCAAGGACTATGCGGCAAAATTGACCGATAAAAGAGTGGCTACGTCTTTGTGAGGGAGAGTGTGTGTTCCAAACTGACCTGAAGGAGATATGTTCTTGAGTGGGAATAGAAATACACATCCCTAATGATGGAAAGAGGGGATAATAGTGTGTTATTCGCTAAGTGTTATTTCGATTCCAGGAACATAGATGCCTAAATAAGGTATAAATATATTAGATATAGTTTAGCATAGGAATATAGATGTGCGTGAAGTGCATTTAACATTGCTTTCTATTAGTAGGAATAGTATAGACGATTAGGTGAATCTTCTATCCTATGTCAGAGTGGGTTTTTTCGGAAGCCTTTTCATTTCGGCTGGAGGAAAAGACACTCACATAGGAGAGAAGAGGAAGCAGACACAGATCTCATTATTAAATGTATATCACACAGGTTTCCATATCAGTGCGGGACTTATCAACTGAGAGATGACACAGATGGCTGTGGTCAAGATCACCCAGTGTTGATAACCCACGAGAAAGCACTTTAAAGTAATAAAGCACGACACTTGTGCATGAGAAAGGAGGGAAACGAATTGTCATCGTGGGAAGTCAGGAGGACAGAGAACGGAAAATAGAGATCATACAAACTAAAGAAAAAAGACTCAAATTACTCAGTATCGAAGAGTTGCAAGGTGCATACAAAGTGCCTATATCAATTAAGAACTATCCAGTGTAGAACTTTTACAGGACAAAATTATAGAACACGAGAAACTCGATGTGTTTTCCAGGATGGAATTAAGAACGCTATAAGATAATACAGAACATTCTGTACGCTGACAGCATATGGTGATCGGGTTAAATACATTCATACAGTGGTGAACATTTTTTCATTACAAACAACGGATATATCTACCGACTCAAGCAGACGGAGCTGTCAGGGTGAGACCGTTCTGTTATATCTATGTCATGTCCTGTACTCTAGCTGAGAGAAGAGACGAGAGAAACCACGGAGACTATCTATCAACATCTTATTTGGCAGCCACACTAGAAGAACATACCAACTACATAGACAATATCCATACATACACCAGACATAGTTTTTTATAATAAATCTTTTATCTTATCGTTGAAAGGAACTGTTGTCGGAGTATGTGTTGAGGGAATAATAGAGAGAGTGAAAGAAATAGATATATGGAAGGGAAGACAGAAGAGAGGAGTGTAGACCAAAGTCAATCAATAATCCCAACAGATAATAAGTTTAAAGATGTGCTTGTTGAGTCCAGTCTTCTCTCGGGAATTTAACAGGACATTACCAATAAACAATTAACCGCTACTGAATATGTTTGTCAGTTACATAAAGATACTAGAATTGTATATTATTAGTGTAAACTAATTTGTTATAACATCTTTATACCATATTGTTGTAAAAGGTACACTACTGCTCAGAGAGTAAACAATATAAAATAACACGAAGTAATTTGTGTTCTGTAAAGCTGCATTATTTTGTCTTATTTTATATTGTGCATGTTTCCACAGCTTTACCACAATTCCACTAATTTCATTTATACTTTGCACAGAAAGTAACACACAACAGTAATTGTGACATAATCACAACAGATAAGGTAACAACACAGAAAGAAAGTTCACTATGTGAGACTATATGTCATAACAACAGATGTTTACTTATAGCAGAAACATCCTCAGCTGAATCTAAAGAAAACAAAATCTGCAAATTCTCTAAGATCATCTATCAACAATATTTACTGTTTATAAATAAACTAATTTGTAAAATGTTGATACATAAGTATTTTATTTACATTATGTTCAAACTTTGCAAATCTAAGGGAATATATTCTATCATGAAATGGATTCTGTAAGAAATCAAAATATGGTAATTAAAACATACAGATACAATGTTCATGTTCATTTGATTGTGCTAAAAAGTAACAAAGCCAACTTCTAGAGATGGACAACATGGGTGTAAACTTACACACACTCTTTTCTGAATCTGCAACCCAACTAACATTTCCAGATAAGCATTTCATTTTGATGCCAGGTGAAATTCTTGTCAATTTCTCTGAATTGCCTGATAGTTGTTGCTACTTAGAAGAAGTTAATTGCATTCTTTGGCTGTTTGTGATTTTGTGGCAAGTTTACTTTCAGTAGTTTGCCATTGCTTTCTGAACAACTGGCACTCATTTCATTATATGAAAACCAATGCACTGCGGAATTATGAATTGCGCCCATTACTCCTTCGTTACAGAGCTGGTTGCTACTTCACATGGTCTATTTATAGACCTAACACCTACCTAATTGGCTCAACACAAAGGCAGAATTCTGGTATATTACAATAACAAACAGAAAAATAACATTCAAAACTGCCAGTGCTTTTACCAATCACCATTAATAAAATCATATTCTATTAAAATGCAAATTTATCTCTTTGTACACTTAGTTGATTTGAAGGCTTTATGCCACAATTTTAGGATAAATTGGGAACTTCACATTCAATTTCAGTTACGGCTAAATTAACGTTATTTGTTTGTTTTTAAATCTACACACACAAAAATACATATTCTGACATAATTGCTGGTATTTTGGGGTTGCATAATGTGCCACATTTCAAGTGGCACATGATATACACAGAGATAAATTTATTTTGCAACAATGAATGTTACAAGCGGAAACATTTTCTTATTTCAGTTTGTAACCAGGCCTTCTCCAAACAACATACATGTTATGTATTATTATACAAGTCCACAATTACAATAAATAGGTATAATTAAGAAACACAACTTCAGAAAACAAGCATAGCTAATGTTCTTTTAAAGTCTTTCAATCCCCGAGATGTTGGTAGCAGATGTCTAAAAGGGAAAATATCCACTATGAAAAATCATGAGTGCAATATATTTCAAGTGACCAAATACATAGTGCCAGTGGCCACTGCGAGGGCCAGATTTCTTTAATATGGTCAGACCAGATGTAAAAGAAAATCTAGAGAACAAGTGACTTGATCAAACTGTGCAGACAAACCACTGACCTGCCTGTAATTGATAGCTCCCTAAAAACTATTCCAGAACAATCAAATTATAGCAGGAACAAAACAACCAGGACACATCCAGACAACAATGAAAAGAATACTTCACATGGAAGAACAGAACAGCGTACAATGCAGAACAGTCACTCTCAGTTTTCTTAATGATGAATACCCACAAAACTAATGCTTCCGAGTCTGCATAACATGGATAGGTCAGTAAAAAATGCAGTTAGAAATACAGAAATCAAAGTGTATATAGCATACCTAAATAAAACCACAATGTGGCCAGAGTACCACCAGGAATGCACTGTTCCAATTATGATGCAGACATCCAGCAATCAAGACAGCAACAAAGAAATTACTGAAAACCAATCATGGTTCACAACCTGTGGTATTACTGACAGATGCAAAATCAGTACTTCAAGCACCCTAGTTCAGAAAACTGATAGTTGCCTTATTCAGACAGTAGTGTCTGTAGGTGGTACTGGCAATTTTCTGGACTAGAAATCCACCAACATCAGCACAAGACAGTTACCACATTAAGGAAAGACCAGAACAAATTAATATTCCAGAACTCAGAAAAGGATGACAACTGACTCCACTGTACGTGTATACAAAGTTTAAGATCATGAAATCACTCATATGTGTTTGTGAACTGGCGCCTTAGACAGCAGATCACATATTCCAAGACTGCCCTGCAAATGACATATCTAGGTAAAAATTCTGGCCTAGAGAAACAACAGAGAAAGATAAACTTAACAGGCCACAGATTGAACTAAACAAAAAGAGAGTGAAGTTTATACAAGAAACAACATTGCAGATAGACAACTAGTTTTAAAGTGAATGTAAGAAGAACATTTACTGTACACCAGATGAGAATGTCTTGTTATGTGCAGAGTTTTATAAAACTAATCAGTCTGAATGGAAAACTTATATCCTGCAGAGATTGTTTATACAATTCATCCCAAGTCTGAAGAGAAAACTTATCTCCTGCATCCATTAATTTAACCTAGATGATAATGTCTTGTTGTGTGGAGATTGCCTGTAAACCAATATTCAACATCAAACATCTAAAGCACAACAAGGATGCTCACTCCATAAACTGGACACAGAGGCCTGACTTCCATCTACCCCACCTTCTGAACTGCTGCCCAAAGCTTCAGCAACAGCATCCTCGGTGGCCTGCATCGGGTGCTCGTACCAGCTCTCGCCATTATCACTGCGCAAGATGACGACTTCACGTTCCTTGCCACGCAGGGAAGCAAAGTGAGGGACTTCCAGCAACACTGGTCTGTAACAGAACAAGGAAATAATCATGTTTCATGTTTAGGTTGTCATGTCTTGAATGAGAACAACAGAGATAGAATCACGATTAATGTTTACATTGTCATGGTGTATATAAGAACAATGTAAATAGAATGTTTCATGTTTAGATTGCCATATCATGGATGAGAACAATGGGAATAGATTCATGTTTGTTTAGGTTGTCATGTTGTATATAAAATCAATGAAAATAAAATGTTTCATGTTTATATTGTCATGTTATGTTTGTCCAAATACTTGTATTGATACAGATTGGTAACAGTTTATCGGTACACATCTGTGTATATTTGGGGCTAGTTTGACAATTATGAATATACAATCAATATGTTATATATGCCAATGTATGGTATCACTGACCTTTTGAGGTCCGAATCAGACTCTATTAACCAATGACGTGGCATGTCCACAATGAAGGTTGACTGCAATGGATCTCCAATACTTTATGACTTATGTTTCAGTGTGGTACACTCTGAGAGGCTGCTGTCTATCCTCATTTTAATGTTATCATCCCACTTGTACCACTGACTACCCCTTGCTATCCCACTAAGACTCTGTTACAGGCATTTCATGACTGTTAATGTGGCCACACTATTTTACCCATTACTTTTTAATGATTTCAATCAGCTCTTTGCATTTCCAGCTTCTCTAAATGTCATAAGACCTGACGTTATCAAATGGCACAGGAAAATTGTCCAGAAGTATCTGGAAAGTAAAGTTGTCTGGGAAGAGAACTGTCACTTCCACCTCATAATAGCATGAGCTGAAAACGTGAAGGTCAGAAACCTCACACCCCAATGATAGTACCTGCTGTACAATCACATTTCTTGGTTTCAAGAATCAGCTGATCCCTTTTGACAAACTCATAAATGCGCCTCATAATATGTTGTAAGTTGTAGATGTTGACCGTTCCAGTAACACACTGGTTGAAAACAGATTAGATTTATTCCCACATATGTCTCCCCTTGCTAGAACCACATTTAAATCTAAACCATGTACTGACCATATAAGACCATGGATGGAGTTATACCTCACAAAAGCACAAATCCAGGGCTGAATTGCAGAGATCATGTGTTGCCCTACAGCATGATCCCTCTCTCTGACTGCCTAGTTTACTGAGAGGAAAGGTAATGCCAATACATCTGGAACAAAGCAAGCTGCAGAAGCTGCTGAATCAGCAAAGCAATGCCCTAAATGTGACTGTCAGAGCTTTGATCCTAAACCAGTTGCCAACCAAGGCTTTGGGCCTGTTCTGCCCTGCCATGATATTTAGTCTTTAGGTTGCATTTTCTCACACCAAGATAAGGCTTGTATCCTCCCAGTTTTGCTTCTCCGCCCGAAGCCGTTGGCACAATGTGGGGTGTTGGGTTTGGTGAGTGCCACCCAACATTCGGCGCTAACAGAAGCAGGAAGTACCCTCTACTGTCATACGGTAGCTCAGTCATATCTGACTAAGACCTGACTAACTACTGTCATATGGTAACTCAGGCATATCTGACTAAGTCCTGACTAACTACTGTCATATGGTAACTCAGGCATATCTGACTAAGACCTGACTAACTACTGTCATATGGTAACTCAGGCATATCTGACTAAGTCCTGACTCACAAATCTAAACTAAAGCATACTTAAATATGTTGTTTCATCTGCTGTTGTATATTCAACCAGCAGTCATTCATAGATAGCCTTGAGACTATCTCCCTTGTACACATGAAGTATTTCAACTCCTAAAGTCATCAGATCCAATTACATGTTGGTAGCAGAGCTAGATGACAACCCTGGAGTCAGGACAAGTGTGGCATTTTTGGATTCCTCATTTGTAAAATTCATCCACATAAGGAGGATTGGTGTAAGACTAACTACCTCATCCTGTAGACAACTTAAGCTGCAAACTCCAACCAATCACGAACAAGCCTACAAAGGGCATGAGTTGATTGAGGACCTATGCTGTTGGGTGTTGAAAGGCAGAGGAAGACCATTGTATTCTGACCTGACAGTTTGATGGGTGCCGTACATCTTAACCATTATAACTATTGCCTTTTTTTTAAAAAGCGCTTGCAAGCTTTGAACTTTTCAGTCAAGTGTAGTCCATACACATTACTTCTAGTAGCACTGGACTGAATTTTACATGTGGATTAGCGTTCCCTATTACCAGTGTCCCTCAACATCAGGTGAACCTACTTCGACTTTAGAGGTATTTGTAAGTTACGTCCCCAAGTCAAGGACGAGAAGTCAACATTTTAGTCCAACTGTCTGGTGTAGGTGTTGAACTCCCTACCTCAGCATCAGCACACCAGATGTTTATGATGTGTTCTTATCCACATGAACATGCTGACCTCTAAACTGTTGCTTCGAGGCTGGTGCCTATATCCAGCCAGATTTACTGTTGGTTCAAGGCTGGTGCCTATATCCAGCCAAATTTACCACAGAAGCATTTACAAACAGAACAGAGCTCTTCTGTAGGAACTTACCCCAAAAACTTGGTGCCAACTGGGCCCATTTCAATAATCCTGGCCGCTAAACCTTCTCCCTCCAGCAGTGGGGGTGGCTTGGTCAGTTTCTCCTTGGTGACCAGACGGCAGGTGACTCGGGTTGGCATGCAGCACTTGCGGGGAGGGATGATCACCCGAACTCCTGGGTGACGACATCCCCTCATGGCACCCCCACGGGCATCTACCATAAAACTGATCAGAAAGCTGAGGACAAACAGTAAATGTGTTCAGTTATTGTACAATAAAGGTTTAATTCTGCACTCTTTACAGGGTAAGCAATGCAAAATAGAAAGACAATCACTCATAAGCTGTATGTCCCACTCAAACTTGCCTATGTCAATGGAAAATAGGTTGCAGATAGATGCCTCCAGACAGATATGGAGAGAAGCAATATATAAGTAACAAATATTCCATACGTAGGGGATAAATGGGAAGTGTAATCATATTCTTTTTAAGGCTATAAATAAAAGATTAACATTATGCTCATTTCATAGAAGATGATAATCAGTATAAACATTCACAACTAAATGCTAGACAGAACTTCATTATACACACACACACACACACATATATATATATATATATATATATATATATATGTAGAGAGAGAGAGAGAGAGAGAGAGAGAGAGAGAGAGAGAGAGAGAGAGAGAGAGAGAGAGAGAGAGAGAGAGAGGGGGGGGTAGGGAGAGAGGGAGAGATTGTGTGTATGTGAGTGGGTGTGTCCCCTATTTTATAACTAACTTGGGTTGAATGGGATGTTGATTTAAAATAAAATGTAGCAAGTTTGAATGTATGTATTAATTTCAAAACCTCAAAAAGTATCCTCTGTATAGCTTTGGTTAAATATTTCTCATAAAGAAGAAATCATCAGAAGGAAAAGAAGTATCACAAAAACTTAGACTGAAGAAATCAAACTGATTAAGATGTAGGACAATTAAGTTACTCTGGCAAATTAAAAGAGCTCCGTGTTGAAGACAGTGCTGGGGAAAGAGTGGAGAGGAAGTGTGCAAGAGGAGGACAATGTTACAGTGGGTGGACAACATCAAGAGATAGACTACAGGAAGTCTTGCATGAGTACACAGTGAATATGATGGACAGAGGGTGTTGGAGACAATTCAGCTGATCTGTAGAGCAAAGATGGCACTTGAATGATTGATTGACTGAACAGAGACAATACTGACAGATGAACACATTTCCCCTAAAATTACTAAATTAATACTTTCAGAAGTGTCTGGCAATGCAAGGTGGTGAGAAGGCAACTGGAACCTCACTTCATTAAGTTATAGCCTACAATATATGGAGACCCAACACTTCACACACACCTTTTGTGGCAGATTGTTTACATTTATCAAGTATAATGGCCACTGTCAAACTGTTTGCAGACTATATTCTAATATTATAATCTCACTGTCACATTGTCCACATATTATAATGTACATTGTCATATGTCAAACTGTCTCACTACACTTTGTATGTGGAACAGTTGTTTGTTGGAGAGTATGTTTTCCATTTGCAAGAGTAAAGTGTAGTGAGACTTTACAAACATCGTGCCTATATTCTAAGATTATAATGCCCACTACAATGTGTCAAATTGTCCACCAACCATATTCTAAGATTATAAGCCCACTATCATCTGTCAGACTGCCCACATACTATATTCTACAGACTATACCCAACCTTCTCTGTGAAGTTTCGTCAAGTTGTCGTTGGCTGTATAACATTTAATGAAATGGCAAGTTGAAATCTTACATATAAGCAACAAATACAAACTCTACAAATGTACCTCATGAAGGAGATATAATGTATCTGGTCACATTGAAAGCACTGACGTAACAATTCAAAGCACTGATGCAATAATTTAAAGCACTGATATAATAATTCAAAAGCACAATAAAACAATATGAAAAGAAACAAGACAACTAAGAGATGTAGATGACCTCTGACATGATGACTAGAAAATGTCTTCAACAGGGACAAACGGTTATAAGCTATAGTCCAATATGACATTTCTTAGCATTACTATAGACCAATATGACATTTCTTGGCAGTGCTATATTCCAAAATGACATTTCTTATCTGTATTATAGTCCAGTATGACATTTCTTGGCAGTGCTATAGTCCAATATGACATTTATTGGCAGTGCTATAGTCCAATATGACTTTTCTTGGCAGTGCTATAGTCCAATATGACATTTCTTGGCAGTGCTATAGTCCAATATGACATTTCTTAGCAGTGCCTTACATTTCTTTGGTAATTTCTCATATATCAATTTGTTGTTGAAAGGAAATCTTTCCTGATGATTACTGATTTAAATAACCTTCCCTATCTTTCCAGTTTAAGTAATGTCTATTTTAAATTAACCTTTCTTTACTTTAGAGTCTTCCTTCTGGAAGACTTGCAACTGTAGTGTGACAGTCACACTATTTTGATGTCAGTTTGGACATGAAATTGTTAGTGTCCATGTGCTCTTTCTTTGGTTTTATTTTGTGTGTGTGAAAAGAAAGCAATTCTTTCCTGATGATTATTGATTTTGATGCTAGTCTGGACATCTAACTGTCAAATGCAGTGGCTGCTAGAAGATACATCTCTGTACAGCAGATCAGATGGAAATAGAATTTATTTCATGAACAACAATGGCAAACAGTGAAAATGATGATGTAGTCTATCACAATCTGCACATGTGTTGACATGGCTGGCTGGAGCAGCGCAGAAACACAATCTGACTACGCTGACAACAATTCTCTAACATTTTATTGCAGAAACTTCAACAACACACATCTTCTAGAAGCACAACCTGGCAACAGTTTTCTAACATCTTACTGCTGAGACTTGAACAACAAAACACATCCTTTAGAAGCAACTATGACTATAAACAAAATTTGAGTGTGATCTCTCCGTTGATGATAGTTAAATTTATCATTAATGATGCTGCACTCATCATACAAACACATCTGGTAATGGCATCTGCATGACTCCAAATCTGGCAAATAGCACCAACAAACACACGTCTGGTAAATAGCACCCACAAACACAGAGGGAAATACAACACTTGAGAAAGAGAAAGAAGAGAGGAAGAGAATAAGAGAGAGCAAACAGAAAACAGAGAGAGAGAGATATGGAGAGAGAGAGAGAGAGAGAGAGAGAGAGAGAGATATGGAGAGAGATAAAATGAGGCAGAGAGAGAAGAGGAGAAAGAGATTGAAAGTGGACAAAAAGAGAAAGGGAGAGATAGAGAGAGAGTTGAGGGGGAAAAGTGAAGAGGGAAGTGGAGAAGGAGAGAGAGAGAGAGAGAGAGAGAGAGAGAGAGAGAGAGAGAGAGAGAGAGAGAGAGAGAGAGAGAGAGAGAGAGAGAGAGAGTGAGAGGGGGGGGAGAGAGAGATAGGAGAGAGAGCGAGTGAGAGGGGGGAGAGAGAGATAGGAGAGAGAGAGAGAGAGAGAGAGAGAACACATTTGTCATTGACAAAGACTGTTGTGGTAAGCACTGATCTTATGCCCTCCCATAATCTATTCACTCCACTGGTTGATCCACCACCAACTCTGCCCATTGTTACACCGTATCCTTCTAACGCTGTTAGTACGTGTATCCCTACTTCCATCTACAACACTGCATCAGCTGCCAGTCGCGTGTTATCGGATGCATCTGTGTCCGTCTCCAGTCGTCTTGCCATGCTCGCCACTGGAACCAGATGGACGCAGACGAGAGAGCGAGGTCGACGGAGTTGCGCAACCACTTCCTCACTATAATCCAAACTAAAGCACAAGTCATTCGTTCTTCATCAAATCAAAAGATGCAATGAATGAATGGTCCTCATCATTCGTGATGGACGAACATCCATCGGATAAACAAGCACACCTTCACACTTACACCGTGTCCTTCTAGCGCCACCAGTACGTGTATCCCTACTTCCATCTACAACACTACGTCAGCTACAAGACGTGTGATACACCGGCACACCTTCAATGAACTTACTGTCGTCACTACGTGTATATCTACTTCTATCTACAACACTACATCGGCTGCGAAGACGCCTGTTACCATCCATCACACTGAACCGCTGTCCTCTAAACAATTGGGGACACTCTATGGCGTAGTGGTTACGCAGCCTGCCCCACGCACCCGAAGGTTGTGGGTTCGATTTTTGGCTATGTCGTTCTTTTGGCGTGAGCAGCTTTCTCAAAGACTCTTAGGGGTCGTCGCTGGAGCTACGGAGTGCGTGCTTTCGGCAGGACGCTCTGCGTAAAGAGATCGAGCCGTATGGGATTAAACTCGGTGCAATGAAATTGATCCTCATGCCTTTGAAACTTTTATTTTCCTCTAAAAAAGCACTGGAGAGACCGACTTTTACTTTGGCTTTCCTCTAAAAAAGCACTGGAGAGACCGACTTTTATTTTCCTCTAAAAAAGCACTGGAGAGACCGACTTTTATTTTCCTCTAAAAAAGCACTGTAGAGACCGACTTTTATTTTCCTCTAAAAAGCACTGGAGAGACCGACTTTTACTTTGACTTTCCTCTTAAAAAAAGCACCGGAGAGGCCGACTTTTATTTTCCTCTAAAAAGCACTGGAGAGACCGAATTTTTATTTTTCTCTAAGAAGCACTGTAGAGACCGACTTTTATTTTCCTCTAAATAAGCACTGGAGAGACCGACTTTTGTTTTCCTCTAAAAAAGCACAGAGAGACCGAGGAACGTCACAAGCTGGTTTGTCTTTGCTGATGAGACCTTTGACGTAACATTACCAGAAACTTCGATTCTTACAATATGTACCGGAAAGGCCTTGGGAAGTAAAGGCGGCCATATTACGCTTCGAATGCCGGTTGGTCCATAAAATATAAGGGTTTATCACCGTGTACCCAATGCGCATCCTTAAGGTGTGTAAATCGTCCTTTTTTAATAACACAAAATACACATTCGTCGCGTCTTAGAGAAATCATCGCTAGTATACTATACTGGGGAAAGTAGCATCTGAATGTAATATAAACTCATTTAATCAGGTACCGTCTCCACAATGAAGGGTGGTTGCAATGGATCCCCAACTCAGCACTGTCTATCTCTCGCCTTGATTGTACATTCATTATTCTGTCAGACTACTTACTGTTCGTCCATGTCTTGATGTTATCTTTCCACTTGTAAATTACCTACCTCTTGCTGGCTTGTCTTCAACCTTACCCTCCAGTATGGTTTTTATAAAAGTGTTATGTCTTTTAGCAAGCGGGAAATTTTTTACTTGCCTCTTTTTTATTTCTTTCATCAACTCTCTTTTCATTCCGTTTTTTTTTTAATCTAGTCTAGAGCATCTGTATTTGATTTGTTTGTGTGTTCATGAAATACAACATATTTTTCTGTACATCCACATCTCCAGGGCTCTATTCGACTTTCCAATTGCTGACTATAAAAACAATCTGCTATTTATTATTATCAATATGAAAACATAAGTTTGAAAAACGCCAACTTACTTCCTCTCTATATCCATCAGATTTGACAGGTATGTTGTATCCAGACGATTCTCGGAAATAAATATCCCAGGTGAGTGCCCACCAACAATTCAGATTTAACGGTTAGTTGTGACACAAATCCCAACCTGTAGCTCTCTCTCTCTCCTTCGGTGACCTCAACACTTCAGAATTAGCGGCGAATAAGTGACAAATGTTCAGCGCTATTTCCCCAACACAACTCGTCAGCTGAGTGTATGGCTACACAGAACCCGTTACATGACCCGCGAGACGTGGGTTAGTCACGCTCACATGCACACACACCACTGACCAATGGCCGTCACGCTTCAGTGCATGCAATGGAATGTCCGCTAAGCTGACCCGAGGGGCCAGTTACTTTTCGTCTGTCTTTGTTATTTGTCCACGTCATAAAGTGTTTTAACTGAATTCACATCAACATCACCCTCTTTGGACAACAACCACTTTCAAATTATTATCCTATTTGTTGCTGACTCAGAATAAGACTTGAACCAGGTTATGGGCCCTAATATAACTTCTCTTCTGGGGTTGAACGGGCTAGGGGTCATGGTGGAATGGAATGGAATTCACATCCAAGCCAAATGTTCACTAATTCATTGTCGAAGGATAATATATCGGCAAATGTGACCTCCCATTTGGACAGAAGGACGATATATCGCAACACTAGGGTCATCCTGTTATTTGTTTTGTTTCGTGGTATCTTCCGCAATTTCAATGTTCAGTAAACGGAAATTTACATTATAATAATCGTGGATAGGCCTTAGGTTCATACCAGAATGCGATCGGCGTTGCCAGTAGTGGGTTGTGCTCAATATATTTAAATTTCAAATCCCGAAACAACCACATAATCAATTTATAATAATCGTCCCTGTGATTGTGCGCCATGTTTGATCCAGACCTTTCTTGTTTGGCATTTAATCGCCGTGGGGTGATTACTCGTCTTAAGCTATTTCCAGTATCTGCCGTGGGCTTATATATCGCCGAAATATTGTCACGGCGTTATAATACTATTAATACACCATGTCTGCTACCATAGTATCAATGTTTAAGTCATATCTGTGAAAACACACCTACTTCCCATTTTCCGCACAGAACCTGATAAAACTGGCTGACCAGGGATCTTGTCTAAAATGATTACCATAAAGTGTCTTGGGAAATAAAAGCGGCCGGGAGGATACTGACCATGTCATTGACCGGGTATCGATTGGTCTATACAAATATGGGTCTAACATTATAGGCCCAGGCGCCTTCATGTGTGTAAAAGGGTGAGGTTATCTATCTATGGGAGAGAATCAGCAACTTACGGCTCCCACTGTAAGGTTATCTGATCTATGGGAGAGAATCAGCAACTTACGGCACCTACTGTGAGGTTCTCAGATTTATGGGAAGGGAGTGAGGAACCTATGGGTGATAAGGCTCCCGCTGTGAAGTTCTCTGATTTATGGGAAAGGAGTGAGGAACCTATGGGTGGTACAGCTCCCGGTAGATCGGGTGGAGGCGACGATAAAGGAAACAGGACAGTTCATCTCGTAAAACCGTGAACTAGTACATATAAAAAAAAACAATCGTCAACACCGTACTGTGATACTGTAGTAACAGTTACGTGCATAACTGTACGTATTGTAGAAACAAACATGTGCCTACTACACCGTGCAGTAGTAACACTTGTGTGCTTACCTATACATATAGTAGTAACAATGATGCGTCTACCTGTACGTTCAGTAGTAGCAGTTTTGTGTCTGACTATACATTCAATAGTAACAATTATGTGCCTACATATACCTTTCAGTACTAACAATTATGTACCTACATATGACATTCAGTTCTAACGATAGTGTGTCTACGTATACTGTTCAGTAGTAACAATTGTGTGCCTACCTATAGTTCAGTAGTAGTAATTATGTGCCCATCTATACCGTTAAGCTCATGTCCTCAATAAATATAAGTATAACGGAGCTTTCAGAGCTTTATGAGGTAAAATAACCCAACCGGGAAATCAACAATCAAATATCCTACTCATGATGACGTACAAGATGTTCTCGTGGGACAAACATAAAAATATCCTCCCGAAGTAAACTAAGTTACATTACAAACATGACCACAAACTAATCCTCTCTTCCGGTGACGATTACAGGAAAGCTGCTTAATCCTAAACCGACAGAATTATACACCTAGAACAATAATTACACAAACACAAAAGCTAGGACCGCATTGAAAAGTTACATTGTCTAGACCAATGTTTCTCAAATATTCCAAAGCCACGGACCCACATGATTAAACAAATTATATAAACAAATGTATGATCTTTACAGGAACTGCGGTGGGTGGAATATGTCTATAAGAAGTGAACCTGACATAAATGCATGCCAAAGTCGGACACTATGATGTACTTAACTAAGTGTGACGTACACCCCTCGAAAAAGGAAAGAAGATTAAGACTATGTTCACACTTAGAACCCCGTCGATGATAAGAAATTCGCGTACTTTTGTGAGCGTCGCCTAGTGTGATATGTCTGAGAAGACTGAAACGTTTATGCAGATATCCGCGTGCAATAAACGTCAGCTATTATTAAATTCATAGTAAAACAAAATCACTGGAAAGCTAATACTAATAGACACGCAAAAATCAATTCAGTGCATTAGAAGTAATAGCAGGCGTGTAGACTACGCTTGAGTTGACAGCGAGCGAACGCACCAAACAAAAATACATGTCCCTGACTTAAGTGAAACGTTGAGAACCACTGGTCTCTTAAAAAAAAAAACCAGCAATACAATGCCGCGTACGCTATTCCCAGTCATCAACTTATCCCCACTTGTCGTCAAGGACACGGCTTTAGACAAAGCCTGTCAAAATTAAGTCGTCCGACGGAAACTGAGGCCGCGTTCAGGTTACTACCCCTACCGCTTGGTCTGTCATGTATCTATCACCGGCCTGTCTATCCACGCACAACTTCATTAAAACGGAACGCGCATGCAGATATTCAGATGAGAAGGAAGGCATCGCCCACACAAGACCAGACGGCTGTTGACACGGTGTTTAAAAGCACGACCGCATCATTACAATCTGTTCTTCTTCATCATTCCCACGTAGGCCTCAAAGTTAAAAAAAAAAAAAGTCACTATCATTACAATATGTTCTTCTTCAACATTCGCACGCAGATCGCAATGTTTACACAAACTGCCCCATCATTACAATATTTTCTTCTACATCAGTGGTTCTCAACCTTTCTTGGTCCATGCACACCTTCACTATATGTTCAGAATGTCATCCCCCCGCCCCTTCGTATTTCCTCCCTATAAATTGGCGCCTCTACACAGTATACGTACAAATGTAAGCTAAATTTAATAACACGGGCTAGCGACTTTCTCCGTAATCCTGTTTATCCACGTGAGCAAACGCGGTTGTGTAAAAATCGGTAGCAGTTCTCACAGGGCCCGTTACTTACGAGATATGTGAGCCGGCCGCTAAGAAAGCAATGGCAAACTACTGAGTGTAATAGTGCCAAGAAATCAACAACAGCAGTAAAATGCTGGTGTTGTCAGCGATGTCCTGAAATAGGATATGCGTAAGAAAAAAAAAAACAACAACAACAAACTAGAACAAGTCTAGACGTCCACATAAAACGTGATTTGCTAGTCTACTTACGTTATAAAACGAATTTCAGAAGGGCGAGAAGTACAGAACCGTAAAGTATGGAGGGAAAAACAATATCAAGTAATCCGTTCTTGTATTAACAAACACTAAAATTCCCCACCGGCTGAGAACCACTGTTCTACATCATTCGCATGCAGATCTCAATGTCTACAAGAACGACGTTATCAATACAATATGTTCTTGTACACCATTAGCACGCAGATCTCAATGTTTACACAAACTGTCCCATCATAACAACGTGTTCATCTTTCGGATGCAGATCTCAATATTTAGCACATAAAATAGTCCCGAAGCAGGAATCTACTGAGTCTGGGAAGTGGTAGAACAAATCACATTGTGATTGTGCAGGCGTGAATGCAAGGACGAATAGGTGGCCAGCGTTTAAACCAATTCACAATTATGGAGCTGAAGGTGTTGGTTGACGAGAGCCCTGGTTCTCCCGATGTAATTCTCGTGTCTGGTGTGTCCCAAGCCTAGCATTCTGGACAACGATGTAAATTCATTGGCGTCCAAGTCCGCCGCTCTCACACCTCTGTAATGACATTAATAACATTGGCACAATCCAAGGGCTGGCCATCTGAAGGGGATGCTGAGCCAGCAAGTTTATCAGCTCGTTCATTTCCCTCAATTCCCGCATGAATCGGAGCGAAGATATAACGATTCATTCATTCATTCAGTAGCATGTCCTTTGCAGAACCTCGCTCCCATAACAACCCTCCGGAAAACCTCTCGATCATAAGCAAGATGTCCCGCGTCTGATAAGTGATACACCCATCTGGAGATCATCCGCCACATCCTGCACCCATCTTCTCTTTGGCCTTCCTCTTCCTCTCTTCCCAGGCATATACCCTTCCATTATTGTTCTTTCCAAACTTTCGTGACGTTTCAAGTGACCAAAATATTTCAATTTTCTTTGTTTTATCGTCTTTAATAGCCAACCTTCTTCAATATTCAACTCTTGAAGTATGGATGCATTTGTTCTTTTCTTTACCCAAGATATTTTAGAACTCGTCTATAACACTTATATTCAAAGGCGTTTATGCGCTGTTCAGCTTGTTTAGTAAATGTCCATGTCTCACAGGCGTATGTTGCAATGGGAAAGATGCATGCTCTTACAAATCTAATTTTTGTAGTTCTGTCTGTCCCACTCCATAATTTATTCAGCTGTTTTAGTCTTTGAAGAGCAATTGATAGTCGCCGTTTAATTTCTTTCATTGTGTCCCCGTTGTTAGGTAATCAATGACCCAAGATATTCAAAATTTTCCACCACCTCCAATTTTTCCCCATTAATGTATATTTCTTTCTCCATGGTAGTTCTATCTGTATTCATTATCTTTGTTTTTGCTATGTTAAGATATAAGTTGTGATTTTCACTATTCAGTTGGGTTCAGGCTATTAGGTTTTCCATACCATTCTGTGTTGTGGATAGTAATACTGTATCATCAGCATATCGAATCTCCGGTATGTCATGACCGCCGATATTTAGGGCATCATATAACTCCCTGTTTATATCATCTCTTACATTTCTCATTATATTTTCAGCGTACAGGTTAAACAAATAGGGTGACAGCACGCAGCCCTGACGGACTCCTAGATATAACGATACACATCATAAATCGCACAACGGCGAAATGAAGAGGATAATCACAGACACAAGATCAGTAAACTCTTCAGATCTGAACATCTTGACCAGGCGAAACTCTTCGAGTGCGGTACCAGACCATGAGACAACAGACCGGGCAGTCATTGACAGACAGGAAGTGACCCGGTCACTTGTGTGCTGGCAATATCCGAGAAAATAAAAGACAGATCATCATAGCCGATCAAAGATGGAGAGCATCCGTTAGATCTTTTCTCCGAGGGCAAGCTGGTGTCGTGGGACACGGACAGACGGACAGATTGGCTGGACTTGCACAGTAGGGTGGGGGGGGGGGGGGGGGGAGAGGGGTGTTGGTGCACGATTAGGCAGACGTGGTCGGGGTGCTTTGGGATCACGTGAATAATGTGGAAGAACACATACATTATCATGACCTGGTGAGAATGGTAGAGCAGGGAGTAATCAGCTTTAGGATCACGTGAATAATGTGGAAGAACACATACATTATCATGACCTGGTGAGAATGGTAGAGCAGGGAAGTAATCAGCTTTAGGATCACGTGAATAATGTGGAAGAACACATACATTATCATGACTTGGTGAGAATGGTAGAGCAGGGAGTAATCAGCTTTAGTATCACGTGAATAATGTGGAAGAACACATACATTATCATGACCTGGTGAGAATGGTAGAGCAGGGAGTAATCAGCTTTGGGATCACGTGAATAATGTGGAAGAACACATACATTATCATGACCTGGTGAGAATGGTAGAGCAGGGAGTAATCAGCTTTAGGATCACGTGAATAATGTGGAAGAACACATACATTATCATGACTTGGTGAGAATGGTAGAGCAGGGAGTAATCAGCTTTAGTATCACGTGAATAATGTGGAAGAACACATACATTATCATGACCTGGTGAGAATGGTAGAGCAGGGAGTAATCAGCTTTAGGATCACGTGAATAATGTGGAAGAACACATACATTATCATGACCTGGTGAGAATGGTAGAGCAGGGAGTAATCTGCGGGCTATGCTCAGTACTGCGAGGAAATGGTAGAGCAGGAAGTAATCAGCTTTAGGATCACGTGAATAATGTGGAAGAACACATACATTATCATGACCTGGTGAGAATGGTAGAGCAGGGAGTAATCAGCTTTAGGATCACGTGAATAATGTGGAAGAACACATACATTATCATGACCTGGTGAGAATGGTAGAGCAGGGAGTAATCAGCGGGCTATGCTCAGTACTGCGAGGAAATGGTAGAGCAGGAAGTAATCAGCTTTAGGATCACGTGAATAATGTGGAAGAACACATACATTATCATGACCTGGTGAGAACGGTAGAGCAGGGAGTAATCAGCTTTGGGATCACGTGAATAATGTGGAAGAACACAGACATTATCATGACCTGGTGAGAACGGTAGAGCAGGAATTAATCAGTGGGGTATGCTCAGTACTGAAAGGAAAGGCCAGACGAACACATAATCAGGCTGCAAATTGCACTATTACTATTGGGCAATGATAAACTACTACTACTCGTTTTCGGTGATTCCTTCATCACCGTTACTATTGGGATTCTTCGCTGGCCGTTGAAGATGGCAACGGAGCAAACACTGGAATGCCCCAGATGCTATGATGACGGTTCTTGACTCAAGTATAGCTAGAATTTTTAGCTCCTTTGAAAATTACGCGCTTATGATTTTTTTTTCTTCCATATTGCAAACTTTCTTGCGGGCATCTGTTGCGAAACCGCATGAGACTGGCAGATTTAAGATGCTTGCTCTTGCAGTAGAGGTTATTTTGTAACTTCCGTGTGTGAATGCTATGCGTTGTCGCGTCCACTAACAGCTAAAAGAGCACACAGTCTGACTGTAGACGCGTGCTAAACGTGTCGTTAGATCGTGGAAATGAAGACTTCTGTAACACAGCTACTTCATCATGCAAAATATAAAACGCACGTTTTAAACAATCCGGACCGTTTATCAGACGTGCAGGGGAGGGACGGTGATAGGAGCACTAGGCGCCTGCCGTTTTCTGTAACATGGCTAATTTCACACGACATTCAAAGCTTCGAGGTTTAACAGACCTGGCCAGCCGGTATCACACCGACAACTCTGCCAGCGTCGATATCTACGAGCGAAACTTCAAGTGATCTGTCTAAACATTGCCGTTCCACTTCTACCTCTGGAGGGTTGTAGACATATGGCTGTTTATCTCTACACCGTCGACGGCTGTGGTTTAGGCGTCAATGAACGGAGTTTCACAATTCTCTGGCTTACCGGGAATCATTATCATCTAGTGTTTTGCCGACTGGCGTGGACGATCATGCTTCTCCACAAATTGCGATCTCCAGCTGCATGGATCAATTTATGTGTTGACTGAATGACTCCCTTCTGTGCCATGACACACGGCTGTCAAGCATTTTTTCTCGCTGTCTTCCTCTATCTCTCTTTCCACAAATATTTTCGGTTGTCACAACATGTTTCAGTTTTTATCTTCTCACAATGTGACCAAAAAGAGTATACCCGAGATAGGGTTCAAAATCTGCCGCAATTGATCCCAAAGCAGATCGCTTTGCGTTCATCGTGAAAGGTACCTCTAGAAAGGAGGAAGAAGCGGCAGGGGTCGAGCAACATAAAGATGGACATTGGTCATCGAAGATACACCAGGCACGAACATATATGGGGCAGGGGAACTGGCAGGAATAGAGAGTCTTCTGTATACCTGATGAGAGCGACGGTCTGCAGACGACCTGTTAGATGCTGACAGACAAGAATTCCCTACAATATAACTGTATGTACTCGTTTTCTAAAGTGACAGAAAACAGACGATAAAAGGCGGGACCCTCCCAGGGTTAGCCCTGGATAAGAAAACACCAAACGAGAGGGAGGGGAAAACCGATAGTGACCGCAGGTACACTAGCAACAACGGCAGAAGCAACCAGTATGGCAAATAAGAGGAACCCGGCAGACATGCAGTAACAGATGTCGTCCAACGCACAAAATACCAAAACAACCTATACCGCACTATGAACCATCACAACTATAACCAACGTCATTGAGGTGGGTTGAACGAGGTGGAATGTTTCTTCTTTTTTTTTTTCTTCTACAAATCGGAATAGGAATTCTAAAGTGCACTAATGTACTAATATTATATATGTTCTAGGAGTTGAGACAAGAACCGACATCACAGCACGAGAGACATTCCCATATGTACCCGGTCCCCATCTTCAACAGCCAGCGAGGAGGCTCAATACTAACTAATGGTACCAGTAGCAGTGTTATTATGTATCCGTCTGACCTTTCCTAGGAGTCCTGAGTGTCAACCAGATCCTCTGGTCACTCCCTGTAGCACCATTCTCTCCAGACCTTGATGATCCATCCGTTCTTCTACACAATACACACGATCCCAAAGCGCCCCGACCACATCTGCATTAGCATGCACCAGTACGACCACGTCTGCCTTATTATTTGACCCAGCCAATATGTCCGCTCGCTTGTTTCCCGCAGCCGAAATAGTTCAATTGGAAGAGCGTTAGATTGCAGTTCTATATGTTCTATACACACAAACATAAGTGACCATATGAAATTATGGAATATATCTTTTGCGCGCGCGCACACACACACACACTGAAGTGACGATACTAAAATCTAAAATACAGACGATACGATGCATATATATATATATATATATATATATATATATATATATATATATATATATATATATATATATATATATATAATGAAATTAAAGTACACAACATATATATACGATGAATAATGAAGGCACAACAATAGATGGCACAATTTCTTGTCATATTTCGCTGCATCTCGACAGGTGCATACTGCAGAAGTCACACAACATAAACTTAAGCAAAAAGATGAATCCTTCAAGCTGACATTTACAACACACATATTCACACAGTAATTTAAATGTTCTACCACGGTCATTTTAAGTTGATTGTCATTACTTTTTGTTCACAAGAAATTGGCTTGGTCATATGAACTTCCGGTCGTCAACATGACGGTTAGGCGTTGAGCCGTTAAGGCCTGTGGCGTGTTTATGCTTGCAGCTACGGTTTGCAATCGCATTTTCCTCATGTTGGACAGGGTAGTACATGGTTCCATCGCCCTGCTACAGAGTGAGTGCGTGAGCGACACTGTGAGCTGTGAAATTCGCGGAGAATGCTTTTACATCTGTCCTGTACAGTGACCTGCATGTTCGGAACAATGGCTACCGGCTGCTTGCTGAACTGACTGATTTGCCTTTTCGGTTCACGAGTGCATTTTTCAGGAGACCCCCGGGAGTCGGCGCTGAAGCTGCGGAGTTCGTGCTTTATGCGACACTTCCGTCGGGTCGCCCTGCGGTAAAAGACCCAGCCATGTGAGAAAACCCGGATCAATGAGGTCTTTCTGGTGACTGCCGAGTCCACCGACGATGAACTGTGGTTTTCGTGGATTAATTTTGTGTTGATATTCTGGCGGCGGCATTATGCACAGTGTACCTGTGCGGGCTGTTGGATTGCCGAAACTTATGCATATTCCACTTTTCATATTGGACAGTGGGGAGCATTTTGTGTGATATTCACTGGCACAAGAATGAAGCATAAAGGGGACGACCCATTGCCGTGAAGTTGGAACCTCGACTAACTAACTATCTGGCTTGGTCATATCATAGCAGCTGCTTCAGCTAATCTTAACATTAGTCAATCTTGTGTGTTTGAATAGCTGAGGCAGCTGCTATTCATTTGGTCAAGCCAACTTTGTGTAAACAAAAAGATATGACAGTCAATTTTGAAGCAAACCACCTTGCGTTGGTTTCTATACAATGGTATGAGTGCCAGTCGTTCAGAAATCACTGGCAAACTACTTAACGTAAATTTGCCAAGAAATCGCAAACAATCAAACAATTCTGGGGTTGAATGCCATGTCCTGTAAAGGATATGCAACTAACTTTCAACACACATACGTGACAATATTGAAACACAGAATTATATGTTGAATACACACATATATACACACACGTGACAAAATTGAAGCACGGAATTATGTTATATACACACATACATGAAAATATTACATTACTGTGCATCAGCATATGTGTACACATACAGAGACGCCAGGTGATTAATTTACTGTACAAACTTAGCGTATACAATACACAAATGTCAAATTAAAGTAACTTCAAATCAGCTGTACACAATATGTGATGAACAGAGATACAATATTATCTAAACACCACACACATAAATACTATTAACTTCACAATATGAGCTGTATACTACACAAATCCATCTTACAATATCCACATTTACCTTTTCCACTTGAGTTTGCTAATGAAATTAATAGTAATTTAACTTTAACACGTCTGGTATTTGAAATGTAACAATGTAAGGTAACTTAGCATTAACACTGAAAGTAAACAAATCAGAAAACTTAATGCTGCAAACCCCATGATGTGTCTCAAAGTCAGTTAATACTTAATAATGCATGAAAAGACTTATTAGCACATAAGGAGTGAGGTGGAAAAGAATGGCCTTTGGCAGTACCGTATTTACGGCTAGTTAAGTATGTATGTGCATTTGAGGTGGGCTTACAAACGTGTCTCCTGCTATAATAACTAACAAGGGTTATATATGTTTTGAAACAAATAATGTTCTATGAAACATTGTACAAAAGTTCCATAGGTAGCCATGTTGGTGCCAGTACGTTTTAGTGAACAACTTTGAGAATTCTAGATGGTGTTTAAAATTCAATGTCCCAAATACAGTTTGGGTAACTTGTATGATGCATGGATGGATTCCACTTGAAGCATACAAGAGGAGAAGGAGCATGAGTTGAGGATGTGTGTAATGCAAGACAACTCACAAGGAGGAGGGATTCTGTAACAGGACTTTGTTGTGTGCAGACATCCTAAAACATAACTAGGTGTAAGGCAATCCTCTCAAATGAAATACAGTGGAGGAATAACACTCCGGTTAGCTACAGGAAGAGCAAGCATCACTACGCCAATTACAGTACCCAGATACTTACCCCGAGTACACAGGCGACCTGTCAACAGGGACGTTATCTGGGTCAAAACTGGTGCTGAAGGATGAGCCACTGTAGGAGCTGAAGCGATTGACCTCTGTGCCAACTGGCAGGCGTCCAGTCAGGGGTGGAGCTTGGCTGTACACGGCATGGAAGGACTGGCTGGTGATCTGGGCGTCCATGTAGTCCTATACACAAGCAATACCACACACGTGATCACATATAGGCTATGGAATATGCCTGTTTATCATAATATAATCATTATTATATGATTAATACCTTCATGATCTTTACATTGTTTTCTATAAATCTGCATCCTGCCGGTATTCCTGGATATATTGTATGCTCATAACATTCTTATATGCAGTACAATTTTTTTGTTATGTTTGCGCTTTGAACTCAAGTGTAGTTCACGTTGGACAAATGTTTGCATGTGGGCTAGCTTTCCCTACTACCAGTGTCCCTCGCCACCAGGTGAACCCACTCCTATTTCAGAGGTACATGTAATTGACATCCCCAATTCAAAGACGAGCAAGCAACATTGTAGTCCATCTGACCAGTATAGAGATTGAACCTTGCCATAAGCACACCAGAAATTTAAGAGCCAGCGCTGTTATGCATTCAGCCATGCTGACCGTCGTCCTATATATTCTAATAAAGACCACGTGATGTTGCATGTTGTAACCAACATTATGTAACTGTATTATCAGTCAACATTATAATTATATGCTTCCATGCTGCACCAAACAATCCATGAATTTAAATGGTATAGTCATTGGTACATGGTTGAATACTGTAGCCAACATTATGATGTTTATATCACGGCTACATAGGTGAATACATCGTTGCTACATAGACGAATACTCTAGCCTAAATTGTGATGGTAACATCGTTGCTACATAGGTGAATGCATCGTTGCTACATAGGCGAATACTCTTGCCTAAATTATGATGGTAACATCGTTGCCACATTGGTGAATACTCTAGACATCACTATGATGGTAACATCATTGCTAGATCATTGAATATTTTAGCCAACTCTACAATATAGTTGAATAATCTAGCCAACACTACAATATGATTGAATATTCTAGCCAACACTATGATGTTTACATTGTTGCTACATAGATGCATATTCTAGTCAACACTATGACATTGACATCATTGCTACATAATTGCATGTTCTAGCCAACACTACACAATATAGTTGAATACTTAAGCCAGCACTACAATATAGTTGAATATTCTAGCCCACTATACAATATAGTTGAATAATCCAACAATATGGTGTTTACATTATTGACATAAACTTTTCTATGTTCTAACCAACACTATGTAGTTTCACACAATCTGACCATGGTATACGCATCAACACATCCATGCACACACACACACATACACACACACATGCACTTACACACATGTGTACAGACAGACATACCAATCTATCTATTTTCTTACCTATATACTTACCTGGCTATGATATTACATCACATTTAATGTGAAATAAATATCTACCATTACTGACTACATATATATGTACACATAACCTAGGCAGGAATTTTCATTTAACAATAGAACTAAACTCAGATCAGGCAACTGGTGCAACTGAATACTTGATATAATTTCCTCTTTACCTAGCCACAAATGTCAACTACAACAATCTGAAATCAGATGAGACTGGATCAGAACATGTACAAGGGTAAACTCATTCACCCACTGGGTAGAATTCACATGCCACTTGACATCTGACATTTCACACTTGTTGGTGGAGTTAACTGCAAAACTGCAAGTTGACTTATACACTTGATATCCCGGCTGGGGATGTCTAAATGATTGTTCATTGATGTGGTACAAGCAGACACCTGGCTTCGAAGACTAGCTTGCTGTGGTTCAATCACAAACAGGTGCTGCACTTTACGTGTGATCTGTACAGCTAAGTCAGTATTGTACCGTCATCATTGGGTGCTGCACTTTACGTGTGATCCATCCAGATGAGCTAATATTGTACCATCATCATTAAGTGCTGCACTTTACATGTGATCTGTACAGCTGACCCAATATTGTACTATCATCATTGTATCATGGTTAAATGTATTTATTTTTACTGTGTTAACATTTTATGGTATGTTATGCTATGCATTTTTACAATGTACATTACACAGCAGAAAAGTTAATTAAACTTCAATTATGCATAATAAATAAGTAATATGTTGAGTTAACGTAAACAGATTATGTTAAATGTAACACAGAAGTAACAACACCAATTGCAATGTTAGAATCCAAAATATGAATCAAGCAATAAATTAAAGCAATAAGGAAAGCTCATGCAATAAACAAGGAAATCAATAAGACAATGCAAAAACATCTGATTTGTGGGTGGTTGAGATAGGATACAGTGGATGACAAACAAGTGCTGTAATGTTAGTTGATGACAATCATATATATATATATATATATATATATATATATATATATATATATATATATATATATATATATATATATATATATATATATATATAGGAGTAGAACATAGCACTTATGGGTTACATGCCATGATGTTGATCCGTCGACTAAACTAAACATATATATATATATATATATATATATATATATATATATATATATATATATATATATATATATATATATATATATATATATATATATATATATATATATATATAGTAAATACAGGGTCCTTTTAAATGCCTTAGGCATACTGGGCATATGGTACAAAACCCATATGTGTATAATACCGTATGGAACTCTGTGGGAGATGTGGTCGGTATCAAGTTCGGTGACTTTACTTTCCAAGAAATTTTCTGATACCTGTTTTATGCTGGGCCAACCTGGGAGCAAGGCCAGCTTGTAAAATTTGAAACTGGCTCTGAGTGATGAGATGTGACGTTTTACATAACCGCTAACCAACCGGTTTGTAGGGATCAATAGTAGGGTAAATATTGATATAGTTTAAAATGCATCCCTCCAAGCACCTTACAATATATTGATGGATTTCTTTGTATGCAGTATCAATTTGTAATATACTATATTTGGTTACAGTGTAAGATAAAATCTGGCAATGTGAAACAGGATTCCTGGTTCTTCATGTTTCTATAAACACATGTGAAGTATTCTAGAATTCATGTTCATGTTCTAGAATTATTTAGCTTTAGTATGTTTCTATAGCACAAATGAAGTAGTTCTATTATTATTTCGCTTTTCTATGGTATTTCTATGGCACATGTGAGGAATAGTTATAGAATCATTTAGCTTTACCATAATATTAGTATAGTTTTGGAATCACTGAGCTTTTCCCTCATGTTTCTATAACATGTGAAGTACAGGTATAGAATCATTAAGCATGTTCCTCATGTTTCTATAACACATGAGATGTACAGTAAAATCATCATTTATTCTTATTTTGCTACAAAACATGTGAAATATATCTACACAATCATTTAACATTTTCTGTATGTTTCTGTACCAAATGTAGTGTAGTTACAGATCAATTAGCAGATGTTTGCAATCTATGTTATCATCTAGAAGTAACTTGCTACAGGCTGGGTTGATTTCTGGCTAGCTTGGTAAATGACAATCTGTGGTCAAGGAGCTGTTAGTGATACAGATGTAGTAATGTTATTAAAAAGTACAAACAATTTAATTTGAGGAAGAACAATCTCATATCCGCGCATTGTCAGTTATTTCAGTGAACCAAATCCTGCCAAGTAATTTAGTTGGAAAAACGTTCAGAAGTACTTTTTAAACATGTTACTCCACAGTAACAGAGGAATAGCTGGCCAAGTAGCTAGAATGCTGGGTTTTCCTACACGAGACTCGGGTTTGAATCCTCGGTAAAGTGTGGATTTTTGTCTGCCAGGGGCAAAAAGTAAACCCTAAATTGCACAGTTCACAGTGACTGCACTTGCAAGGCAGCCTTAATTCCTTAGGCTCAAGACACTCTCCCACCCTCCCCCTGTCCTACAGCTGACAGACTCCACAGTACAATACTATCTGCTTTCTGTTAGCATTGAATGTAGTGCAGTGCTCACAAAGCCCGACATCCCACATAGTGCCAACTGCTTCGGGCAAAGGAGCACAATTTGAAGGGTACAAGCCTTATCTTAGAGCAGGGAAATGCAACCTAAAGACTAAATGTCATGGCAGGGCAGATCAGGCCCTAAACCTTGGTTGGCAACTGGTCTAGGATCAAAGCTCCAACAGGCATTGCTTTGCTGATCTGGTAGCCTTTGCAGCTTATCTTGTTCCAGATGTATTGATGTTACCTTTCCTCTAGAGTACACTAGGCAGGCTGAGAGAGTGATCATGATGCATGGGCAACACATGGTCTTACAATTCAGCCCAGGCTGTGTGCTATGGAGAGGTATAACTCCATCCTTGGTCCCCACCATGGGTTGTAGTTATTGTGTCACTGTTTTGTTTTTGAAGCACACTGTACCAAACTAGTGCTTGTCAAGACGACCAGGTGTCAGTCCTTCATAGTAAACATAGTTATATGACTGGCCACAAACTTGCTTCCTGGTTTTAAGAATCAACATGACAGCAATCTGGGCAAACCCAGCAAAGCCTCATCTGCCTCGGCAAATGCCGTAAGATGTAGGAGCTGGTCATTTCAGAGATACTCTGGTTGGAACCACACTGAAATCCAAACTCACTCATCCTTAGATAGTTTGATTCATCTTCTTCCCTGGCTCTGTGTCAAAGGGGTTACGAATGCAATTCATAATCTTGCATACTGCGTGTGAAACACAGCTGAGAGTGATTTGGAAGCAGACTGCCTTGTGTTGGTTTACATGCCGGTCATTCAGAAAGGACGTAAACTTGCCAAGAAATCACAACCAAAAAATGCTGGGGTTGACTGCAACATCTTGTAAAGAATATGCAATTAACTTTCTTCTTCTTCTCTTCCTCCATTTACCTCAGTAAAGTGTTGGGGTGAGATGTAAAGATCTTTTATGCGTTCTTTCTAATGCTCTTTGTAAGTTGGTTTTAATTTCATTAAGGTTGTTCTTGATACAATCACTCCATCTTTTTACGTGGTCTTCCCCTTGCTTGGTATCCATTGTATTTCTTCAAAGTGGCTCTTAGTGGCAGATGGTACCAGGGCATTCTTATGAGGTGGCAAAACCATTTAATCTGTTGTTTTTTAATGAGGTGGTTCTTTAATGACTGGCTTCAGATCTAGTTGTCTTCTGATTTCCTCAT